>JAZKJV010009182.1:1200000-1710106 GCA_037367405.1 Ottelia alismoides
GAGATGCTACTCGATTTGATGAAGATCAGTAAGAACTTTGGCATTGGTGTGAATTAGCGATATCATCTCTCCAGGAAAAGCTCAACATACAAGCTAGGGCATGATGAGTTCAAGTAGAAAATAGGGCGAAGATCAAGGTCTGACACTTCAAAGCTCGAGGAAGAGAGATGGGGATCAGTTGACCAGAGTCAATAAGGGGATGGATCTGGTTGGTCCATGTGCACTTATTATAAAAATAAGAGAGCAAAATGGCCTATTAATTGGATATAAATAACAAATTATTTTATTAATTTTTGATAAAAACATAAAAATGTTTGTAATTTTCTATAGTATTTTGTACTATTTTATTTATTTTTTCGAGGCTATTTATTGCAAGTTAATATTTGCAAGTATAAATATAATCAAACATACATATATTTTAGTATTTTTATTTTCAATTTGTATTATATTTTATATTTAGGTAATTTTGTTGTGTTTTAAATTTATATGTACATTTAATTAATTATATACATATATATATATCATTATATATATGTATACTTAATCTATGTATTGGAATACTTTATTTATTTCATTTTCTTTTGATGATTTTATTTTATTTTAATTATGTACATATATTTTGTATAATATTGACATTTTTACAAAAATAAAATGAAGTAAAAATATAAGGAATAAATATATTGAATATAATATAAAGTTCATTGCACAATGGAGGCCTGAAACCAAACTTTTGTATCTTGATTCCAAATTAAATGAAATCACCTTCATTAATAGCTTATTATATTTTATATACAATTGGATGTGAGTTTGGTCAATTTTGATAGAGTATGGAGAAGATATAGGTCTGCATAGTTTTTATTTTGGCTTTTTATTTTGTGTGTCTCGAGGACACTATGCATTACTTTTCAGTGAAATCAATTTTGTATTTTTCTTTGTACACTTATCTACAATATTTTAGGGTTTTGCTATTTGAGGCCTAAAAATAATAAAGTAAAATAGGTCCCAAAATACAATTATTGATAAATTTAAATTTTGGGTTTTGTGTATTTGTATGTACAATTCTTCTGCCCTATCTCCTCCTATTCATCGTTATGATTGAATCTTGGGGATCAGGGTCATTCAATACCTTTGGTATCTCATTTATTTTTCTTTTCTTCCTTTATTCTTTTATATTAAAATTAAATATATAATTAATACAATATTTTGTACAATTTATGGAGTATCTATTTTGACAAATTAGTTATATATGCATGCATTTAGCTAGGGATTTAAGGCTAAAATGAAAGAATAAATGATATGTAATGGATATTCACCAATGTCATTCATCGTTGATTTTAAGCATAAAAAATAATTCCGCAACCAATAATAATGTCAATAAACACAGAAACACATGTGCACACGCACACACATATACGGACAATATAGTGATGATGTTAAAAAATGTCACTATAAACTATTTTGTTATAGTTAATGAAAAAGAATTGTGCAAATATCTTGAAAAATATGTTATAAAACTATCTACAACACTTGATTTTGTACTAACACTGGTAAAAACTGATATGCAACAGTTTAACCATCACATACAAACTGTTATAAAAAATAATCTAATGAAAGAGTTGGAAAAATCATGCATTTGTAGTCACTATTATAGCGACGAAAAAATACGTAACACGAAATATCTAACGAACCCATAGTCATATCATCATTGCGGAGAGGATCATTTGTTGTTATAACCCCTTCTATAACGTAGTGAATCCGTTGGGGATTGGAGGGCTTCGAGATGTGTGCCGACCATCTTCGGACCCCAATGAGAGTCGTCCAATCCCCATCCAACAGATTTCCTACATTATAGTAGGAGCTGCTACAGCAGGGGATTCGATCCTTCATCATTGACTATGTAGCAATAAAAAATTCATTTAAAATTGCTTTCATTACATTTTTAATCACTATTGGATTATTGTGTTGTGTTAAAGGAACATACTGGGATGCATTATGAGAGGCCTGATGAATACCCATTCATCACTCTTTATTCTTATATTTTAGCTACAAAAACCTTTGCAAATACATGTAGATATCTGTAAATATTAATAATTAGCAAATTACATGCATTGTGTAAAATCTAATAATTAGCATGTTTTTGTGCAAAAATAAAAGAATAAATAAACAAAAGAAAAAGAGGGAAATATTTAGAATAAATATTAAGCGACCTAATCCCAAGGGAGGGCTTAGCATGGGCCTGACCGCATAAAAACCCAAGTAGAGGGAGATAAGGAAGCTCATGTGTGTATATATCTGTAAATAAATAAATAAAAATATTTTTCTAAAAACAAAAATAAAAATGGGTTGTATTTATTTGTAAATATTTATATATATTTGTAAATATTAAATTAAAATAAAAATGGGAAAATTAAAAAGAAAATAAAAATTGCTTTCAACCTTGTATAGGCATCATGTACATATGATCACATATCTATTTATTTATCCCTATAAATAAATAAATAAATAAAACTCAATAAAAATTGTATATATTCTATATTTCATAGTGTAAATAAATAAAATAAAAATTACAAAAAAAAATAAAATAAAAAGAAATAAAAATAAACCCAATCTCAACATTGTACATATACCATATATGTATATAAATAAAAGTATTTATTTACCCTATGTAAATAATCAATAAAAATAAAATAAAAATACCTAAATATTCCTAATTTTATCTTGTAAATAAATAAAATATAAAATTGGAATAAAAATGCACAAAAGTAATTAATTAAAAATCAAAATTAAAAATAAAATATTGTATATACCTATGTATATATTACTATATTGTATAAACCTTATTTTTATTTCAAAAAAATAAATAAATATCACAAAAAAAATAGTTTATAAAAAAATGACATTTTTTATGTTTTAACTTTTTCCAAAATAGGCCATTTGCTATTTTATTTTGAATTTCCAAATCATTTACACGCGGCCGCATCCCATTGGCCCACGGGGGATGTTGACCCCCCGGTCAACTCCCCCCTGGACCACAGTCCTCCGGATCCGAGTTTTTGACCCGACTTCTCCTAATTATTGCACCTCAATCCGAGATCCAAATCTGCTAACCCCGGGTCCTAATACGACCATGATCAACCCTGATACACGCCCGGGGTGGGTTTTGGGGATCCGCGCTCCGATCAGCTCGCCCGAACTCCCTTTAGCTGGACCCCTAGCTGTATATAGCATCAGCTCCGCCCGTGCCTACACGCATCTTTGGTTCCTCTCTTTCCTTCCCAGGACCTCCATCATCATCGCTGAGTGACAACAAGCGATTGGCGGTGTCGTAGCGAGGAGGAGTCCCGACCATCGATCCGACGACCTAGCGTCGCCGTGCGCCGCCCAGACGTGGTGCTCAAGCCTCAGGCATCGACGGCCCACGAGGCAAGGACCTAGAGCTTCATCGGCTCGTCCCCAGTCGACATCGATCATCAGGTAACCTTAGTTCTCTCTAGTTTTAGCCAATTTCCATTTACCCCCAAATCGTCGCTTCGCCGTCGACCTTCGATTCCGACCACCTCCGACCACATCTCGACCATCGGACTCGACCGTCACCTTCGCCCTTCTCCCACGCACGTTCTTCACCCATCCATTCAACCCAGTTCGCACAGGAACTGGGATTCGAGCTCCTTCGTCGTCACATCGCCGGAGCTCCCCTATCTCGACGCACCGACCACCCCCATCACTTCTAACCGGGTCGAGGCACTTTGCCCTCGACCCAGGAGTGCTTTTGTGCCACTTTGCAGGTTAGAGGAGGACCATCTGAGGTCCCCCATATTCAGCACAGGAGCTTGAGCTCCGCCGTCATCGCCTGGGCTTCTCGGAGCCCCGTGGCACCATCAGAGGAGCTCTTCAGACACGGGAGGCTCCTGCGATTCTTCTACGATCATCAGCAGCCCCCGAGGAGGTCCAATGCGCGAGCTCGGGGCCGGCAAACCTCGCCGGCCATCTGTTCATCCTGGAACTTCCCCGACCGTCCGTTCCTCCTTCACCTGCCAGATTGGACACGAACCGTCCGATCAGGGTGAAGAAGAGGCTAGCAGCCACCGTCCGATCAGACACGTGGCCCCTTCTCCACCCTCCATCCAGCGAGGGTTAGCCGCACCGCTTCTCGACCGTCGATTCCCCCACGTGGCGCACTCTCCACCGTTAGATCAGAGCGAGGGTTCCTTTGCTGAGGCACAACACACCACCACCGTCAGATTCGCCACGTGGCGCCATCTCCGCCCTCGGATTAGAATAAGGGGTAATTACATTTAGGCCCCCTCTCTTTTTAGCTTTATTGTTTAGTCCTGTAAATATTTTAGGTAGTTCATTTTATTTTGGTAAAATTGCATAGTGGACCTGGTAGTCTTTGTTAATTGCATTTCTACTCCTACTTGTTGTGGTCACGTGCATCGACACGTGTATTTTTGGTGAAATTGCATGTAAGGGCCTATGCTTTTTGGTTGTTACTGATTGAAATATACTTTCAGATATTTGCATTTATACCCCTGTGAGTAATTTAATTCCACATGTGCCGAATTCATTAGGTAAATTGCAGTTAAGTCCCTGGACTCTTAGCACCTGTTGCTAAAAAGTCCTCGGAACTTATTTTCGTTACAAATAGGTCCCTGAGTGCCCCAGACACATGCATCGCGCGTGCAAATTTGGGAATTTTGCACCTGGACCCCCTGGGTTTCCTGTATTGTTACTGTTAGGCCCTCTAAAGATATTTTTATTACGATCATGTTTTTATGCACTGTGGGCACTTGGTTGTTTTAAATAAAATATCAAATCTACTCCAAATCGAGTGAAAATTTGACACGTGGCTCTCTTGCCACTGTGTAGAATTTTCGCTAATTTTTGGGAAATTTTTGGAGCCTTTTTATTATTTTTAAAAATTCAAAAACATCCATTTTTCAGCCTGTTCATATTTAAAATTCTTAAAAAAATATTGAAATATCTTCAAAAATTCTAAAAAAAATTAGATTTTATTTATTTTAGTTTGTTTGATTTTCTGACCTGTTTTGGTGATTTTTGGACTTATATAAAATATAAAAAGTGAAAAAGCCCTAAAAAACCATAAAAATTTTAATAAATAATAGGAAACTCCAAAAATAATAAACTTTCTTCCTGAATTTTCCTTTTTATTTCTAGTATCTAAGAAAATTATTTTCAGGCTCTGTTGAGACCATTATACATTTTATTTTGGTCTTTAGAGCCTGACTGGACATTATGTTTCTGTTTTTGGCTTGTTTCATTTTTATAAAATTCTATAAAAATCAGAAAATTATCAAAAATTAACCAAAAATAGTAACAAATACAAAAAGTATAAAAATATTTTTATTTGAATTTTTAGGACATTTTTTAGTAATTAAATAATTGGTCCAAGTTGCTTATTTTGGTTGTTTTCCTATTTTCTTTATAATTAAAATTTTCAAAAAAATATAAAAATATTAAAAATCCACCAAAAATTCCTTTTATTTTATTTATTTTTATTTTTGACTACTTCGTAGGCCGCGAGACCAACCCGTGCTCCTTGAGTTCGACCCTGGTCGCTATACTAGGCTAATCCAATAGCCAGGGCCACTATTGATTTTCTTTGATTTTTATCTTGTTTTGGTGGTCTGCTCTCTTATTTTCTTGTTGAGCTGGATTTCTCGAGCGACTGAGGTCGCAACGACCTTAGTTATATTTCATCTACCTTAGTTGCTCGGGATTTTTTGGCCCATCAGAATGGCGCCGTTGCCGAGGAGCACGGCTTAGTAGTCCATTTATTTTTGTTTTCTTTTTCGCGGCTTTCTGTTGCTCTTTCTAAGTCTGCGGCTTTTTATTTTTCCTTTATTTTTGTTTTATTTTATTTTATTTTATTTTTGCTTTTGTTTGTTTGTGCTTGTTTATTTTTATTTGCATTTTTGCATATATACTCTGCTTGCTTTATTTTATTTTATCTGTTTCATTTTTATCTGGTGTTTGACACTCGTCTGTTTTCTTGCGAGGACCCAAGGACTGAGGCGGCGACTCTAGAGTAGCCGGTGCAACCGCGGTGATCGGAGGCGGTTCCTTTCTGCACGGAGCCGCAGGAGAGCGTGAGGAAGCAGCTGAGTGAGAGAGGAGTAGTTTAGTGTAGTTAGGTTTATTTCCAGTTTATTTGAATAGTTATTGTAATAATACAGGGACAGGACTCACTTGGACTTAGACACTTTCGGGGTCTGTTTCATCGAGCACTGGTGTGCTCGGGGGACCCCTTAGCTTGTTCGGTTCTCTTCGCGGCTTTTTGCGTGGTTTTGTTTTTTATTGCCTTTTCCAGTTTCTCGTGGTTTTTCGAGCCCCTGGATGTAGGATTTTCTGCTTGATTGCGACGTAATTAGTAGGATCCAAGCACCCTAATATATCTGCCTGCACCTATAGATCGGTAATTGGACCTATAATAAAAAGATTAATAAAATAGTCGATTCACTACCTTCGAGCCTACGTGCCGCAGCCCACCCTGCCAAGCGCTGCTCCTGAACCCGATTTGTCGGGAGGAGGAGGGGTGGACCGAGACCGGACTCTTGGATTGGAGGCTGGTGGTGGTCGACTAGACATTCTTTTGAGTAGCACTGCTGTTTAGGGACTCGATTTTCTGCCTGCACCATTTAGGTAGTTTATTTTCAATCTTTAAATTCTGCGTGGATCATTTTGCATGTAGACTGCTGGAGTCAGGTACGCATCTCTTACTCTGCATGCATCATTGATTTCATCGCGCATCGGCTTTTCGACTTCCCCCCCTAATTTTTGGACTTAATAACCAGGAGAACCGAAAAATTTGTTAGGCGATTTCTTTTTATTTGAAAAATACCTAAAAAAAGAAAAACAATAAAATCGGTACTGCTAATCACACTTGACCTAAAAGACATCTCATTGAAAATCTGTCTTGGGGAGAGTAACCCCCTCCTTGTTTGGTTTGGATGAGCGAGAGAGTGATACATACCTTAGGCTAGAGCCATATCCAATTTTTTCTTGATTGATTACCAGCTTTCTGTACGGGACAGTCGGTTGAGAAAAATTTGGATTCCTATTCAGCTCATGTAATCGCTCTGATAGACTGAATGATCACCTAAAATAAAATTGACAAGATAATTGACCGATCCCTTTCGGTCTTCAGCTCGTGTGCGTAGGTGAATCGGGGGTTTGCTTTTTCATCTTGTGTGGTTTCCAGATCCCTTCTTCCTCTTCCCCCTTCAGTCTTTTCTTCTTCCTCTCCTTGACCCCTGGATGATGGATCCTTCTCACTTCAGACCGACTCTTACGGCTTCTTCTCCATCTTCTGACCATCAGTCCAGTCCACCTTCTAGGGAGGTCGGATCTCCGACCAACCTCCCGTCCTCTCCCTCCCATCCCTTTCTCTACTCTGGGCATGCTGTGCTTGACATCCAAGGATATCAGATAGAGCAGATGCGAGACCCGGACGATGTCGTTGCTGAGTTGAGAGCGTACTCCGTTCGTGATCAGAGAGAGCAGTGGAGATCAGCAGATAGATCCTATCCCAGACTGGTGGTGGAGCAGATATCACATGGAGCTCAGTCAGCTTCTACACTACGTCCATTCAGTCTGGATTTGGATTACATTTAGAGACTGTCGACATTTGCAGGAAAGGCGTACGAGGATCCTTATCTTTACCTGTCCGCATTCGAGGAGTTTTGCAGAGCACAGAGATATTCAGACATCACTACAGAGGAGCTGATGAGGAGGACATTCCCATTTACACTTCACGACACAGCCATGAGATGGCACCGACGATTGGGGAGGACATTCGATACGTGGGGAGAGTTACACCGAGTGTTATTACAGAGATACTTCCCCCCGCGTAGAGCAGAGTTTATGCGGTCGTTGATCACCGAGTTTTCAGTTGACCCCCAGGAGCCACTGCATGAGGCATGGCCGAGATTTCTTGACCTCTTGAGGAGATTCCCCGATCACGGACTTCCACTGATAGACTTGATAGAGATCTCCATGCGGGGGATGACCGCAGAGTAGATAACACTGGTGATTACCACATGTGGCGGTTCACACCGCAGTTCCGACATTCATTTAGTGGATACTATCTCGAGTTTACTTTCACAGAGATCTTCTTCACGAGATGCCCTAGTCGGGACAGCACATGCGGACGATGCAGTACCAGTGCGGTGTGTCGCTTTATATGATGAGACAGCTTCTACACACCAGCCCGAGGACTTGGATTATGCAGCACCACAGACAGAGGAAATGACTGCGATAGCAGAGGTTCGGACCCAGAGTCTTCTCGAGTTCCCGTTGGTCTTCCAGCCGGAGTTCGAGTCAGCCCCAGAGTTTCCAGTTGACGAGTCTTGGATATCAGATCTTCTGATACTCCAGGAACCGGAGGAGCCCCCGCTTTTGCAGCCATTGACTCAGCTACTTCAGTTTCCAGTCTCGGAGGAGTCAGCTTCTTTTCTGCAGAGATACTTCTCGTATTCAGACAGTTATCAGGATTCAGCTCAACAGATTCAGCTCGATATGGGACACCACTTTGAGAGTACATATACAGAGAGTCCCGTATTCGAGCCTTTTGTCCTCCACTTTGACGAGACTGACACACTTGCTGAGGACCAGTTGGCAGCCAGCATTGCCGCAGAGCGAGGATCAGCCGCAGACACTTTGCCAGCCTCCGCGGTGTTGACTAGTACCTTCTCCTGCTTCCAGATTGCCGAGAGCCAGATTTCAGATGATGATGCAGCTTGGTGCACCGAGTGGATACTTGACAGCAACATAGATGCCCATGTAGATCATGATCCTCTACTCTTCACCTCTGATCTTGCATTTCTCCCCGAGGGTTATCTGTGGGAGGATGCCGCACTCGATGAGTACTCGGTTTCACCTTCTGAGAGTGTTTCCGATCTGGCGGAGCACGTAACTGAGTCTTTAGATCCTTCTGATGTTGATTCTTCTCACCTCGACGACCCTTGCGAGGATGAGCCCATCTTGGAGATATTCGATGATCTGCCCGATTTGCTTCTATTTCATTCATCGGATATCCGTCTTCTTAGAGAGTCTCCTGATCCTACTTGTCCACACTTCTTCGAGACACTGATCAACGTGGAGGATTCCATGACTGATCCATCCTTCTCCACGTTTGACTTCATAGGCTCCACACTTCCACTCCAGTCTGACCCAGAGCCGACGATTTCCTTTGTGCTACCGGATCCCGATCACATACTTCCACATCCTTGGCCGGTAGCAGACACCCGCTTGATTGCATACCTGGGTTTCTCACTTTACACTGTTGAGTTCGTCGCTATTCTCATACCGAGACTGCGACGACAGTACGGCATTCGCCTTACCGATGCCGTCTTGAACCTGGATACCGCTTTATCCTAGCCTTTGCGCCCAGCTAGGGGCGTAAAATCTAGCGCTTGTTGAGAGGCACCTCAACATTGTACTCTTTTGTATATACGTGTTTTGTCTTAGTTTGATCTTTCTTTCTTCCGTTCTTGTTTTCACCCCAGGTCTCGCTTAGGATTATCTTTGCTATACTTAGGATATTACTCATCCTAAGTATAGGGGGTGGAAACACCAGGTAGTTCTTTCGTTTTGTTTCATCACTTCTGTTGTGTTGCCTATACTTAAGGTTCTTCACCTTAAGTATAGGGGGAGTGATGACCCTCTTTCATGTATATATCTGTTATTTTCTTCGTGTTTTTCTACCCCTGTTTTTGCTGCCTATACCTAGGGATATTTCACCCTAAGTATGGGGGGGTAGACCCTGTAGATTCTCCACTCGGTTTTCCCTTCGTGTACAGCCTGCTATACTTAGGATTATTTGATCCTAAGTATAGGGGGAAAAGCCGAGGTTCTCTTCTTCATTCGTCTTTGTATATAGCCTTCCTTTTCACTTCCCTATACTAAGCACGAGTTATATCTTCTTCATCGCTCTTGACTCTGAGGACATTGTTCGAGCTAAGTATAGGGGGGTGTGTATATACTTCATATATACTTTAGCCATAACTCGTACTTTGTGTGAGTGTGTTAATAAATAAAAATGGCTAAAAACCAAAAATTCATAAAAATTAAAAAATTTTCCCTGTAAATAATCATTCTTTTATTGCACACACATAGCTGGTGTACAAATTATTTTTGTAAAAATGTTTTCAAAAACATTTTGTGTAAAGTTTGTGTAAATATGTGCATATCAAAACTATGTATATAGTACAAAATTTTTCCAAAATGTTTTGAAAATTAAAAGTTTGCAAAAATCTTGTGTAAACATGTGTAAATATTTTGCAAAACTTGCATTCATGCATACATCCATGATTTCAAAACATTTTTCAAAAATTTTGCATGTGTGTAAAATATTATGTAAATAGCATCTTTGTATATACTTGTATATAGTTTATCCTGGATTATAATTGACATTTAAACTAGCCTGGAATTAAATTGGGAAATGGAGCTTGATTAAGATCTTAATCCACCTAATTCTAAGAAGAACCTTATAGGACTTAGGGTTAAGGCTTTTCAAGTCCATGGTGACTTAATTCTTTGAGTCCACTAGGCTATGATCACATGTCATCTCAATGAGCCTAAGTAGAGCACTTAACAACACACACATGACTCATATAGACAATGGCTTTACTTGGACCAACACTTTGCATCGAGCTCTCTACGGATGAGGTGGTGAGGAGGCAGTCTTCCTTGACTTGGGGTAGCATATGAGGGTAGTACTTCTAGGCGGAACCTCTCTTCTTATTTTAGTGAAGGAAGTGCGTCTCAACTTGGTCTGGTTGCCATGAGGTCTAACGACAGGAGTTTTGGGTTGCAATAATGCTTCAAAAGAGGGATAGTCTACTGGCTCAAGACGAAAAACTCCTTGTATATATGCTGCACATGTATATGTTGTATAGATGCACTTGAAAAAAAAATGCAAAAAGAAAATGACTCCAAAAAAGTGGTGGGTCTGATAGAAAATGATAATCCCACCGGAGTATGTATATAGTGCAAATAAGAAAAGCGTGAAATTCATGTCCCACCTTATGTAGCTTGCAGCAGGGAGACTTAGCTACAGTGGTTGAGCTCCCAAGGATACATGGCTACACTGGCCATGGTCCATTCTCTTCTTCCCCCTTTTCTTGAGCCGGTTGAACTTGAACTTAGAAGGGAATACCCCGCTCCTCGAGGAAAGAGTGGCCAGGTTGAGGTCATAGAGTTACCTTGTTAGGGAGGGATGTCAAGTTGCCATCTCTGATGTGGAGAGCTTATATATCACATTCACAGTACAAGGAAAGACTCATAGTCTTCAGGGTTTGTGTTTGTAGACTTGTTCTGATCTGGATTGTTGAGGATTCTTGATTATAGATTGGTGGAACTTAGAGGCTGTTGAGTTTTAAACTTAAGTCCAAATAAGGTTCCGACACATTAATAATCCAAAGATCTGATCGAGCTCCATATTTCAATTTAATGAAGGCAAGTTTAATAATCAACCTTGATCCATGCATTTCTCCTCTTTTTCTTTTTCTTTTTCTTTTTCTTTTTCACTTCTTTTTCAAATAAGTGTTTGCTAAGGGACTAGCAAAGTTAAGTATAGGGGGTGATGAATACCCATTCATCACTCTTTATTCTTATATTTTATCTACAAAAACCTTTGCAAATACATGTAGATATCTGTAAATATTAATAATTAGCAAATTACATGCATTGTGTAAAATCTAATAATTAGCATGTTTTTGTGCAAAAATAAAAGAATAAAGAAACAAAAGAAAAAGAGGGAAATATTTAGAATAAATATTGAGCGACCTAATCCCAAGGGAGGGCTCAGCATGGGCCTGACCGCATAAAAACCTAAGTAGAGGGAGATAAGGAAGCTCATGTGTGTATATATCTGTAAATAAATAAATAAAAATATTTTCCTAAAAAGAAAAATAAAAATGGGTTGTATTTATTTGTAAATATTTGTATATATTTGTAAATATTAAATTAAAATAAAAATGGGAAAATTAAAAAGAAAATAAAAATTGCTTTCAACCTTGTATAGTCATCGTGTACATAAGATCACATATCTATTTATTTATCCCTATAAATAAATAAATAAAAACTCAATAAAAATTGTATATATTCTATATTTCATAGTGTAAATAAATAAAATAAAAATTACAAAAATAAAAATAAAATAAAAAGAAATAAAAATAAAAACCAATCTCAACATTGTACATATACCATATATGTATATAAATAAAAGTATTTATTTACCCTATGTAAATAATCAATAAAAATAAAATAAAAATACCTAAATATTCCAAAATTTATCTTGTAAATAAATAAAATATAAAATTGGAATAAAAATGCACAAAAATAATTAATTAAAAATCAAAATTAAAAATAAAATATTGTATATACCTATGTATATATTACTATATTATATATGCCTTATTTTTATTTCAAAAAAATAAATAAAAATTACAAAAAAATAGTTTATAAATAAATAAACATTTTTTATGTTTTAACTTTTTCCAAAATAGTCCATTTACTATTTTATTTTGAATTTCCAAATCATTTACACGTGGCCGCATCCCATTGGCCCACGGGGGATGTTGACCCCCCGGTCAACTCCCCCCCTCCCTAGACCACAGTCCTCCGGATCCGAGTTTTTGACCCAACTTCTCCTAATTATTGCACCTCGATCCAAGATCCAAATCCGCTAACCCCGGGTCCTAATCCGACCTTGATCAACCTTGATCCACGCCCGGGGTGGGTTTTGGGGATCCGCGCTCCGATCGGCTCGCCCGAACTCCCTTTAGCCGGACCCCTAGCTGTATATAGCATCAGCTCCGCCCGTGCCTTCACGCATCTTTGGTTCCTCTCTTTCCTTCCCAGGACCTCCACCATCATCGCATGAGTGACAGCAAGCGATTGGCGGTGTCGTAGCGAGGAGGAGGAGTCCCGACCATCGATCCGGTGACCTAGTGCCGCTGTGCGCCGCCCAGACGTGGTGCTCAAGCCTCGGGCATCGACGGCCCTCGAGGGAAGGGCCTAGAGCTTCATCGGCTCGTCCCTAGTCGACATCGATCATCAGGTAACCTTAGTTTTCTCTAGTTTTAGCTAATTTCCATTTACCCCCAAATCGCCGCTTCGCCGTCGACCTTCGATTCCGACCACCTCCGACCACATCTCGACAATCGGACTCGACCGTCACCTTCGCCCTTCTCCCACGCACGTTCTTCACCCATCCACTCAACCCAATTCGCACAGGAACTGGGATTCGGGATCCTTCACCATCACATCACCGGAGCTCCCCCATCTCGACGCACTGACCACTCCCAACACTTCTAACCGGGTCGAGGCACTTTGCCCTCGACCCAGAAGTGCTTTTGTGCCACTTTGCAGGTCAGAGGAGGACCATCTGAGGTCCCCCATATTCAGCACAGGAGCTTGAGCTCTGCCGTCGTCGCCTGGGCTTCTCGGAGCATCGTGGCGCCATCGGAGGAGCTCTTCAGACGCGGGATGCTCCTGCGATTCTTCTACAATCATCAGCAGCCCCCGAGGAGGTCCACTGCGCGAGCTCGGGGCCGACGAACCTCACCGGCCATCTGTTCTTCCTGGGCCTTCCCCGACCGTCCGTTCTGCCTTCACCTGCCAGATTGGACACGGACCGTCCGATCAGGGTGAAGAAGAGGCCAGCAGCCACCGACCGATTAGACACGTAGCCCATTCTCCACCCTCCATCCAGCGAGTGTTAGCCGCATCGCTTCTCGACCGTCGATTCCCCCACGTGGCGTAGTCTCCACCGTCAGATCAGAGCGAGGGTTCCTTTGCTGAGGCACAGCGTACCACCATTGTCAGATTCACCACGCGGTGCCATCTCCGCCCTCGGATTAGAATAAGGGGTAATTGCACTTAGGCCCCCTCTCTTTTTAGCTTTACTGTTCAGTCCTTTAAATATTTCAGGTAGTTCATTTTATTTTGATAAAATTGCATAGTGGACCTGGTAGTCTTTGTTAATTGCATTTCTACCCCTGCCTGTTGTGGTCACGCGCATCGACACGTGTATTTTTGGTGAATTGCATGTTAGGGCCTATGCTTTTTGGTTGTTACTGATTGAAATATACTTTCAGATATTTGCATTTATACCCTTGTGAGTAATTTAATTCCACATGTGCCTAATTCATTGGGTAAATTGCATTTAAGTCCCTAGACTTTTAGCACCTTTTGCTAAAAAGTCCTCGGAACTTATTTTCGTTACAAATAGGTCCCTGAGTGCCCCAGACACGTGCATCACACGTTCAAATTTGGGAATTTGCATCTGGATCCCCTGGGTTTCCTGTATTGTTACTATTAGGCCCTCTAAAGATATTTTTATTACGATCAGGTCCCTGTGTACTTTGGGCTCTTGGTTGTTTTAAATAAAATATCAAATCTACTCCAAATCTAGTGAAAATTGGATACGTGGCTCCTGCCACTGTGTAGAATTTTCACTGATTTTTGGTAAATTTTTGGAGCCTTTTTATTATTTTAAAAAATTCAAAAACATCCATTTTTCAGCCTGTTCATATTTAAAATTCACAAAAAATATTTAAATATCTTCGAAAATTCTAAAAAAAATAGATTTTGTTTATTTTAGTGTGTTTGATTTCCTGACCTGTTTTGGTGATTTTTGGACTTAATAAAATATAAAAATTTAAAAAGCCATAAAAACCATAAAAATTCTAATAAATAATTGAAAACTCCAAAAATAATAAACTTTCTTCCTGAATTTTCCTTTTTATTTCTAGTGTCCAAAAAAATTACCTCCAGGCTCTGTTGAGACCATTATACATTTTATTTTGGTCTTAAGAGCCATACTGGACATTGTGTTTCTGTTTTTGGCTTGTTTCATTTTTATAAAATTATATAAAAATCCAAAAATTATCAAAAATTAACCAAAAACAGTAAAAAATATAAAAAGTATAGAAACATTTTTATTTGTATTTTTAGGACATTTTTGAGTAATTAAATAATTGGTCCAAGTTGCTTGTTTTGGTTGTTTTCCTATTTTCTTTATAATTAAAAATTTCAAAAAAAATATAAAAATATTAAAAATCTACCAAAAATTCATTTTCTTTTATTTATTTTTATTTTTGACTACTTCGTAGGCGGCGAGGCCAACTCGTGCTCCTTGAGTTCGACCCTGGTCGCTATACCAGGCTAATCCAATAGCCAGGGCCACTATTGATTTTCTTTGATTTTTATCTTGTTTTGGTGGTCGGCTCTCTTATTTTCTTGTTGACCTGGATTTCTCGAGCGACTGAGGTCGCAACGACCTTAGTTATATTTCATCTACCTTAGTTGCTCGAGATTTGTCGGCCCATCAAGGCCCAAGGGTTCCCTTATGTAGGAGAAAATCATTGGGAAAACTACAAAAGGATGAAACAGAAAATAGAAAATTACATAAAGGACCATACTAAAAATAGTAACTATCTCAACACTCCCCCTCAAGCTAGAGCGTAGATATCAATGAGACTCAGCTTGGAACAACATCTCGGATAAGGTCCTCTCGCTAGAGCCTTTGTAAGCATATCTGATGTCTGGTCTCCGGAGCTGACATGCGTAGTAGTGATAATACCTTTCTCTATCATGTCACGAGTGTAGTGGCAATCTACCTCAATGTGCTTCATCCTCTCATGAAAGACTGGATTATTTGCAATGAAGAGAGCAGCTTGATTATCACATTGGAGGTGCAAGGGAAGAGGTACTTCTATGGTCAGGTCAGTAAGAACGGATCTGACCCACATCATCTCTGTACTAGCCTGTGCCATGGCCATGTATTCCGATTCAACACTGGATCTAGCAACCACAGTCTGCTTCTTACTCTTCCATGAAACTAGAGAATTTGCTATGAACACAGCAAATTCAGTCGTAGACTTTCTATCTTTTGGACACCCGGCATAGTCTGCATCTGCGTATGCTGTCACTAAGAGAGATGTTCCTCTGCTGAAAAGAAGTCCAGTACCAGGTGAAGTCATCAAGTATCTCAAAATCATATCGATTGCATCCATATGTGCTTGTTTGGGCTGCTCCATAAACTGACTCACTTTGCTCATTGCAAATGCTATGCCGGGCCTGGTAGTAGTTACATATAATAGCTTGCCAACCATCTCTCTATATCTTCTCTTGTCAACCTCCTCAGTATCATCATCATAGAACTTCATGCTTGGGTCAAGCGGAGTAGTGACAGGTCTACAATCTTCCATGCCAGTCTCTGAAAGAAGATCTATAACATACTTTCTCCGGGTCATTACAAGACCCCGTTGATTCCTGACAAACTCTATTCCGAGGAAGTAACGTAAATGTCCAAGGTCCTTGGTCACGAATGATGAGCCAAAAATCCCACTAATCCGGATCAGGTCAAAATATCACTCGGGTCGTTGCGACCCGGATCAATGAGAACCTCGGGTCAATCAAGAAAATGAAGAACATACCACCAAAATCAAAGAAAAATCAAATAAAATCGATAGCGGTCCTGGCTATTAGATTAGCCTGGTATAACGACCAGGGTCGGACTCAGGGAGCACGTGATGGCCTCGCGGCCTACGAAGTAGTCTAAAAAAAGAATTAAAAATAAAAGACAAGTGTTTTTGGTGGATTTTTAATTGTTTTTAATTTTTTTGGATTTTTAATTAATTAAGAAAATAAAGAAACAAAGGAAACAACCAACTTCAAGCAATTATTTAATGCATCAAAAATCAATTAAAAATTCAAATAAAATGTTTTTATACTTTTTATGATTTTTACTGTTTTTAGCGAATTTTTGATATTTTTCTTATTTTTATGTAATTTTCTAAAAATAAAACAAGGTAAGAAACTGGAGGTACTGTCCAGTCAGGAGTAAAAGGCCAATTTAAATTGCAAAAAGGGCCTTAAAACTTTTGGGGGTAATTTTCCTATAAACTAGAAAGTTTAATGAAAATCAAGGCACTGGATTTATTATTTTTGGATTTTTAAATTATTTATTAGAATTTTATGAGATTTTTAGTGTTTTATAGTTTTTATGAGTTTTATATTATGAAAAATGACCAAATTTGGTCAGAAAATCAAACACAACAAAATAAACAGTGGCTAATTTTTTTTTATAATTTTTAGATGAATTTTAATATTTTTTTGTGATTTTTCAAATCAAACAGTAACGAAAAAGGGTGTTTTTGATTTTTTAAAAATATCAAATAAAACCAAAAATGTCCCCAAAAATTCTAGAAAATTTTACAACATGGCAGAGACATGTATCCAATTTTCATGGAATTTGGAGTAAGTTTGATATTTTATTCAAAAATAAAACCTAGGCACAGTGCACAGGGACCTGTACGTAATTACCCAAAGCTCCAGGGGGTCCGGTGCAAAATTCCCAAGAAATCAAGTTCCTAGGCTAAATAATAACAAGTATTAGAAGCCCAAGGAACTTAATGTAATTTACCCACGAATATAACGCACATGCGCATAAAAAGCACTCACAGGGGCATATCTGCAATTAATTAAAACATTTCATTCATTCCATAACATTGCAGAACTACAGAGCTAGACATGCAAAATACCCAACAAAGCACGTGTCGATGCACGTGCTACACTACAAACAGGGGCATATGTGCAAATATAGAAACAGACAGGTTCTAAAGTGCAAATGTACCAACGTAAATAAAATCCTAAAAATATTTACAGGACTGAAACGAAACTACACTAAAGATAAGGGCTTAAGGGATAAATTACTCTTTATTAAATCTGAGGGTCGGATGCGTGCCACGTGGTGGATTGAGCGGTCGAGAACGGGTGGCACTCCAACGCTAGACTCTTCAGGCTGATCGGACGGCCAGGGCCTCGCCACGTGGGGGATCGAACGGAGGGGAAGCGTTGTGGCTAAACCTCGGCCATCGGACAGTCCAGGGCACTCCTCCAAAGATCTGACGCTGCTGGTGGCTCCTCAGACGGACGGCTGTGATACGAACTGGAGCGGGGGGTGCATCGGACGGTTGTTGGGGGTCCTCGAAGAACAAGTGGCCGGCGAACTTCGTCGGCCCAGTACGCACGCTCCGCGCCTCCGCGGGGGCTCCTGATGATCGAGGAAGCTTTGCCTTAGCCTCCCACGTCTGTGGGACCTCTCCGATGAATCAACGAAGCTCCAGAGAGCTCGGTTGACCCCAGCGGAGGAGGAGCTCCGGTGCTCGAATGGGAAGACCTCAGATAGCCTTCCTGGGACCTGCAAAATGGCACCAAAAAGCTCCTGGGTCGAGGGCAAACTGCCTCGACCCCGTAAGCGGCTGTGAAGGTGAACGGTGCGGTGGTGCAGGCGAACCCCGGCGATGCGACGGTGAAGGGGTTCGAACCCCAGCTCTTGTGCGAGCTGGGTTGAACGGAGGTGCGGAGAAGGTGCGCGGGAAAGGGCGAGCGTGATGGGGGATTCCGATGATCGATACGAAGATGGATGTGGCCGGAATCAGAGGTGGACGGCGACGACGAGAATTGGGGGAACTCAAAATCAGAGAAAAGGGGAAAGAATCTAAGCTACCTGGGTGGATGGATCGACTGGGGATGAGCAGCTGGTGCTTTGGGTCCTTGCCTCGCGGGTCGTCGTGGCCCGAGGCTCTGGCGCTACCTCCAGGCGGCGCTCGGTGGCGGAAGCTCGCCGGATCGATGTCTCCTTACTCCCTCCTCGCTGCAACACCCTCTAGGGCGAGTTGTCACTCTCGGCAAGACGGTGGAGGTCACTGGTTGGGGAGCAAATGAGCCAAAGATGCGGAATGAGGTGGCGGAGCTCGGCTTATGTATGGTGGGAGGTCCGGGAAGAAGGGCTCGGATCCGGCTCGATTGAGCATGGATCCCTAGGATCAATGTCGGGCGAGATTCCCGGATACTTGGGGAGTGATTAGGACCCTGGGTTAGGCTAAATGGTGATCGGGTCTGGCGAGAATAAATGGGGGAAGTCGGGTCTACGAACCAGATCCGTGGGAAGTGGTCCACAGGGGGGAGTTGACCGGGCGGTCAACAACCCCCGTGGACCAATGGGAATCAGCCATGTCAGAAAATATTTAGAAATTGAATTAAAAATAACAAATGGCCGATTTATAAAAAACTCAACATGAAATATTTTTGTTTTATTTTTTTCTATTTTTTAGTGATTTTTATTTAATTTTTCAAAATAAAAATAAGGTATTTACATAATATAGCTATATATATGTATATATACAATATGTCTTTTTAATTTTTGATTTTTAATTTGTTATTTTTGTGCATTTTTATTCTTATTTTATATTTTATTTATTTATAACATAAAATAAGGAATAAAAGGGTATTTTTATTTTATTTTTATTATTTCTATACAATAGTTAAATAAATACATATGTACATGTATCTACATGGTATATTTACAATGTGATTTTTAATTTTTAATTTTGTTTTTTTTATTTTGTTTTTGTTTTAATGGTTTTTATTTTATTTATTTACACCATAAAATATAGAATTTTTTTAAATTTTATGGAATTTAATTTTATTTATTTATAAGGTGAAATAAATATAGATGAGTGGACTATATACATGGTGAATATACACAAGTGATGTTTTTGTTTTCTTTTTAATTTTTCTATTTTTATTTTGATTTTTATAATAAATATATACAAAATATATACAAGTCATTTTATTCTATTTTTTTAGAGGAAAATATTTTTATTTTATTTACAGGTATATTTACACACATGAGCCCCTATCTCCCTCTACTTTGGCTTTTATGCGGTCAGGCCCATGTTGAGCCCTCCCTTGGGTTAGGTTGCTCAATATTTATTCTAAATATTTCCTATTTTTCTTTTTAATCTTTATTCTTTTATTTTTGCACAAAAACATGCTAATTATTACTTTTTACACCATGCATGCTTTTGGTAATTATTTATATTTACAAATATATACATGCATTTGCAAAGGTTTTGTAGCTAAAATATAAGAATAAAGAGTGATGAATGAGTATTCATCATCCCCTATACTTAACTTTGCTAGTCCCTTAGCAAACACTTATTGAAAAAGAAGTGAAAAAGAAGAAAGAAAAAGAAAAAGAGAAGAATATACATGGATCAAGGTTGATTATTAAACTTGCCTTCATTAAATTGAATTATGGAGCTTAATCAGATCTTTGGATTATTGATGTGTCAGAACCCTTATTTGGACTTAAGCTTAAAACTCAACAGCCTTTAAGTTCCACTAATCTCTAATCAAGACTCCTCAATGCTCCAGATCAGAACAAGTCATCAATCACAAACCCTGGAGACCATGAATCTTTCCTTGTCCTGTGAATGTGAGGTCTAAGCTCTCCACCTCAGAAATGGCAACTTGACAACCCTCCCCAACAAGGTAACTCTATGACCTCAGTCTGGCCACTCTTTCCTCGAGGAGCGGGGTATTCCCTTCTAAGTTCAAGTTCAACCGGCTCAAGAAGAGGAGGAAGAGAGAAGGACCATGGCTAGTGTAGCCATGTATCCTTGGGAGCTTGACCAGTGTAGCCAAGTCTCCCTGCTGCAAGCTACATAAGGTGGATCATGAATCTCAAGCTTTGCTTATTGCACTCTATATACATACTCCGGTAGGATTATCATTTTCTCTCAGACCCACCATTTTTTTGGAGTTATTTTCTTTTTGCATTTTTTTTAATTTCAAGTGCATCTATACAACATATACATGTGCAGCATATATACAAGGAGTTTTCCTCTTGAGCCAGTTACTATCCCTCTTTTGAAGCTTTATTGCAACCCACAACTCCCGTCGTTAGACCTCATGGCAACCAGACCAAGTTGAGACGCACTTCCTTCACTAAAAGAAGAAGAGAGGTTCCGCTTAGAAGTACTACCCTCATATGCTACCCCAAGTCAAGGAAGACTGCCTCCTCACCACCTCATCCGTAGAGAGCTCGGTGCTAAGTGCTGGTGTCCAAGTAAAGACATTGTCTATATGAGTCATGTGTTGTTGTTAAGTGCTCTACTTAGGCTCATTGAGATGACATGTGATCATAGCCTAGTGGACTCAAAGAATTAAGTCACCATGGACCTGAAAAGCCTTAAACCTAAGCCCTATAAGGTTCCTCTTATAAATTAGGTGGATTAAGATCTTAATCAAGCTCCATTTCTCAATTTGATTCTAGGCTAGTTTAAATGTCAACTATCATCCAGAAAAACTATATACATATGTACAAAAGATGTTATTTACACAAATTTTACAAACATGCAAAATTTTTGAAAAATGTTTTGAAATCATGAATGGATGAATGCATGAAGTGCAAGTTTTGCAAAAGTATTTACACACATTTACACGAGATTTTTGCAAACTTTTGATTTTCAAAACATTTTGGAAAAATTTTGTATTATATACATAATTTTGATACAAAAATATTTACACAAGTTTTACACAAAAGATTTTTGAAATCATTTTTACAAAAAATTTGTACACTAGCTATTTATGTGCAAATAAAAGAATATATATGTACATGAAAAATTTTTAATTTTTGTGATTTTTAGGGTTTTTAGCCATTTTATTTATTAACACACTCACACAAAGTATGAGTTGTGGCTAAAGTATATATGAAATATATACACACCCCCCATACTTAGCTCGAACGATGTCCTCAGAGACAAGAGCGATGAAGAAGATATAACTCGTGCTATGTATAGGGAAGTGAAAAGGAAGGCTATATACAAAGACGAATGAATAGAATATCAAGAGACTCTCGGCTTTTCCCCCTATACTTAGGATCAAATAATCCTAAGTATAGTAGGCTGTACACTAAGGGAAAACCGAGTGGAGAATGTACAGGGTCTACCCCCCTATACTTAGGGTAAAATATCCCTAAGTATAGGCAGCAAAACATGGGTAGAAAGAAACAAAAGGAAACTCAAAGGTCCTACACCCCCCCTATACTTAGGGTAAAGTACACCCTAGGTATAGCATAATCAAAGGATGAGTAAAGGGATGTGGGACTAAAGAATGTGATGATATGGACTCAGTGAAAATTAGGCGTGAGATGCAATAGATGTGAGTCAAAAGACCACATCTCACGCAAAATGAATCGGGGCAACATCAACGACCCGCGGCTCATGATCTAGAAATGGCTTGAGCCGCTGGCCGTTCACTCGAAAGGTACTCTCAGAAGACAACTCGGATATATCAATGCTACCATTGTCGTATACCTTTCTCACCAGATAGGGTCCCTTCCACTTGCTCTGTAGCTTCCCTGGAAATAGGCGAAGCCTCGCATCAAACAGCCATACTCTCTGTCCAGGCTCAAAATGTTTGTGGCTGATGTGAGATTCATGCCACTCCTTCACTCTCTCCTTATAATGTAGGTTGTTTGAGAAGGTGGTATCTCTCAACTCCTCCAGGGCTGCTAACTCTACCCTCCTCTGGTCTCCTACACCATCTGGATCCATAAGTATCTCAGTGACTGCCCAAAGTGACATGTGCCTCAGCTCAACAGGTAAATGGCACGGCTTGCCATATACGAGGCGAAAGGGAGATGTGCCCAATGGTGTCTTGAAAGACGTCCTATATGCCCACAAGATCGAGTCCAAAAGCTGTGACCAATCCTTTCGGTCAGGGCGGACGACTTTCTGCAATATAGTCTTGATCTCCCTGTTCGACACTGATGAATCTCGTATTCATCACTCTAAATCTCATTTATTAAGCTCAAAACCCTCAAAATCAACAGCATTCTTGCATCTATTTTGCATAATTAGCATTCAGGCATGTTTCCATAAGAATGACATTTTAGCACAAAAATCTGCATAAAATAAGAAGCCAAAAATCCATGCCAAAAATGACCTGTAAATAGCCTAACTTCCCGGATTTTTAACTCATTCATGCTAACTCCTAATAACTCAAAACCACCTCCACTGTGTACATATCACTAACAAGAATAAGGAAAAAATACAAAAAAATAACTAACCCAAATGAGTGGACCAAAAAACCCAAACCCTAATTTCAGGATTTTCGGACTCAAAGCCACATATCTCCCCCATCCAGTGTCCGATTTAATCCTACTCACTTTTGAACTAATGTGCATTCAATTACCGTCAAAACAAGACCAAGTTCAAGTGAATCGGAGCTCATATTGTGAAAGTTGGGTTTGGGCCTCTTTTGTACATTGTATATTTTCGCGGTTTTTGACCTTGTATTTTATGTATATATTTTCTTAACCAATAAAAATCCAAAAAAATTATAATTAAGTGTCTTTTATTTATCTTTGATTTTTCCATATTTTTCCGGATTTTTATCTTGTTTAAAAATGACAAAAAAATTATAAACCCAAAAATCAAGGTATTCTATGTACATAGGATACCCCAAAAATTCACTTTGTGCAAATGATAGATTTTGATTTTGATGTCTTAATGAAAGTTGTAGATCTCATCGAGACGAGCAACTTTCGTGAAGAAACTTTTTCGATCCGAGGTCGTTGACTATTTTTTATCGAATTTACAAAATCTTTTAGTCTCGAATTTTCTGGTGCTGACACGTGTCAGTCATTTTTGGCATTATTATCAACGTTTTTTAATAAAAAAAATTATTAAAAAAATTAATTAATAATAAGGCCGCACGTGCGTCGCACGTGCCTCCCCAGGCACGTGCTCCGCACGTGCCTCCGCCTCTGCCTCCCTCTTGTGTCCACGTGTCTCATCAGGGGCCGTCCGATCTCGGCCGATCGGATGGCACCTGTGCTTCTTCTTCCTCCGGTCCATCTTTCCTAATCGGCCACCGCCGCCCCGCGAATCTCGCCGGCCATTCCCTTCCCCGTCGAATCCCGCGAATATCTCCGCCACCGATCGAATCCCCTTCGGCCCCCTGAGATCTCGAGCCGCCCCCATCCAATCCCGTCCCCGACCCTCGTCAATATCTCGATCAGATCCCCCTCAATCTGGGGTCGTTGTTTCCATCACCGGCAACCCCTATGCTCCTATTTAAATCCATCGACCATCGCCGCCAACTTCATCCGCCGATTGCATCGCAAGGGTCACCACGGCGGTGACAGCGCCCCATCGACTTCTTCGAGCGGCGAGATCCGAGGTCTTGTCCCTCGTCGCAGCCTACGGCGAGATCTTCTCCGCCGCTTCTGCTGCAGCCTCCGGCCGCCCACGCCGTCGAGCCTCTTCAGGTATACTCTCTCTCTCTCTACCTCTCTCTCTCTATTCTTCTTCGCCGAACACTGCCGTCCTCCGTGCATCTTCACCATCACCGCAACTCCGCTCCGCCTCGACGACTCCGCCTTCGTCTCCTTCGCCGTCAGCGCCTTCATCGTCGCGCCACTGATACGCCGCCCTCTAGGCTGTGTGTCGGCCAGAGGGAGGACGAAGACCAACTCCACCAGGCCAAGCCACTGTCGCCATCCTCCTCGGCCGTTTGTCGGCCACGAGCACCGGCGATCTCCTCCGCCTGGGCAGCATACGCCAACGACAACCATCTGCTCCGCCCTCCTCGACTCCGCCACAACTCCGGAGCTCCGCCAGCCGGGCGCATCTTCACCGACTCCCCTGGCCATCGCCGACGTGCCAGCCCCACGTCACCGGTCGCAAGCCACCCCTCGGCAACCTCTGCCTCCTCTGCGCCAGAACTGGGCCCGTCAGCCCGAGGCCCCCCCGCACGCCCCTCGCACGTGCGTGGGGGAACGTCCCAGCCATCTTCCAGGGTCACGTGCGTAGCACGTGACCTCTGGGCAAATTGCGAAGATCCCCCCGGAGGTTTCCCCTATTCGCACAGCAACCCCGCCGCCCCTTGGAAATTTTGCATCAGTACCCCACTACTAATTGGTAATTACACAAAAGCCCCCCCCTTCTGCTTTTATAATTTATTTATTTATTTGCATCTGTACCCCTACATTCCCATTTTGTTTTGAACATCTTATGTACATTGTCTTATTAATCCAAAAATTGCATGATGTTTGTTAATTGACTCTCTACACTTTGACATATTGTGGGTATTTTTCTGATTGATGGTTAATTAATAAATAATTATTTTGTGGAAATTTGCATATTTTACCCATTTCTTGTTCTGAAATTCATAATTGATTAATCGTTGCTCTAAAAATCCCTGAAAAATCACATATTGTAGAGTTAATTATTCTTAACATTGTGCCCAAAAAGAATTGAACTTGCATGCATATTTTGCCCCGTAAAAATCATTTTGCATCTTTTAGTATTTAATTTTTAAGAGTTATTAAACCCCACATTTTCGAGGTTTAGGATTTTTCTGCGATCCGTCATCTAGTGATAGATCTCAGATAATTTCGATTCTTGAAAATAAGTAGGTTTGATATTTATTAAAATTAAATATTGAAAATCATTTTGTTTGCATTTAAAAATCCATAAAAAATTCATATTGCATCCAAAAATTCCAAAAAAATTACAGTGCACTCATTTCATCGTCATTTACATTGTGGCCAAGTTTCGTATTTTTCGGACATTGTTTGATTGAAAATTACATTTTAGTCCATAAAATAAGGCCAAAATTGTACTTTGCATCCTTTATTGCATTGAAAATTCCAAAAAAAAAGACCGCCTCCAAAACCGAACACAAACATTGATAGACATAATTCTAGGTTGTTCCTTTGCCTCCTTGTGATCGACCTTGGGACTTGCCCAAGTAAAATAAACATAAAACCACGAGATTAAAAATTGAATAACTTATTTGTGGTATTTTCTTGATCGTTTCCGATTGCCGCCTACAACGCACGACACGATAAAAACTACTTATTAAAAGCGACATTTTCGGATTCGTCAGATGGCGCCGTTGCCGGGGAGGCAAACGGCTTAGATTTTTGTCTGAAAATTTTTGTTCGGTTTTCCGCATTCGGGTAGTCTGACCCCCGAATTTTTCATTGTAAATTCCATTTTTTTCTGCAATTTATTTTCAGCATTTATTTTTCATATTATTTTGAGTCACTCTCTTATATTTTCTCTCTTATTTTTCTTGCGAGGTACCTTGTACGTGGAGAGGTTTTCAATAACCGACGCAACTTCACCGACTCTTGCAAAAACCGCAATTAATTTAAGATCGAGTCGAGTCGTGAGAGAGCGTAGAGTCTAGGTTTTAATTCCTGCAATTTTTTTTTAAATTTTTGTAATTTTACAGCGTTGTCCGTTTGGACTCTCGCGTGTGTAGAAAGACCTCTGACTTTATTCTGTGGTGTGTCGTGGCCTGTTTCACTCTCTGGAGAGGGTGGGGCCCGACTTGAGTGGCGATTAGGATAGACCTGCACATACGGCTCTCAGTGCATTTATATTTTTGCTTGTGCTCGTAGGATCTTAAGCCACACTGCACTTTAATTGAGACACATAGATCGTTCAACTTAACCAAATTTAAATCAATTCTTCCCGCTAATAGAACTTTCTGCTTAGGTGCGGTTTTTCCATCGGTTTGCACATCATATAGAATAATTTTTAAATTTTGTCTAGCATCCCACATGGAGATTGTGAGGATTCACTGTAAGTCTTCTAACTGAGCATTCATCATAGTTTTCCGCGTGCATCGGCTTCTTCCGAATTCCTCTCTCTTGTTTTATAACATAACTTTAAAGGAAATTGGGACTGGACGGTAGACGTGTATTTGTGCTCATCTAATTTTTCAGTGATCACCTCATTAAAATCGGGACTGCTAAATATATCTGATCTCAAATAACCCATAAAATCAAGAATTTTTGCGGGAGAGTAACCCCGACCTTGGATGTTCTATTTTTTCTCAGTGAGCGAGAGACGACACTTAAGACTAGAGCCCAAATCCGAAATTTCATCTCGCTAACAAGATTGTCTTTTCACCATTTAAAATTGACAAGAAAATTGGTCGAACTCTTACGACCTTCACTGTGTGAGTTGGTGAAAAAGAATTTTGTATTGTGTTTGATTTGATCAACATCCATTCATCTCTTGATAATCTCTTGAAATTCAAGAATGGAAAATTGTGGTAACCCCTTTCTGACTACCATAAACTTTCCAGTCTCAAATGATCTGAACCACTCTTACTCAGAACCACCTTGGGTTCAGGAACACCTTCCCCTGGACTTTTCATCTTATAATTCTCTTCAAACTATTGACTCCTATTTTTCACAATCTGAAGGTGAAAAGAAGACTTCACAAAAAATGCCTCCAAAGAAGAACAATTCTGAAGATGACCAAAATGAAGATCCGATGCAAATGATTCTCGCAAGACTGGCTGCATCTGAGCAGCAGCAAAATTTGATGAGGGAACAATTGGAAAGAATGCATGCAGAGGAAGAACCACCAATGGACGCTGCATATAATCCCGGGCAATATAGGGTCATAAATTACTTGCAGCCACCTCAACCTGAGGTTCACCATGAACTGAAGCCTCACTTCATAAATCAATTACCACAATTTCATGGTAATTCGAATGAAGAGCCCTATGAATTCCTGCGTGATTTAGAGCTAATCTGTTCTAATCAGAGGCACCCACAAGTCAGCCAAGACTATATCCGTCTCACTGCATTACCTTTCGCCTTGAAGGGTAAGGCAGATTACTGGGTGAAAATTTGGGAGTGACGGTGACCACCTATGATAGGTTCAAGAACCTCTTCTTAAAAAAATTCTACCCCTTGAGTCGAACCAATCAAATGAGGACTCGCATCACTAGCTTCTCTCAGATGCCAAATTAACCACTTTGTGATGCATGGGATAGATTCAAAGATCTGCTGCAAAAATGTCCCTGTCATGACCTAGATAATAACATCCTGGTCCAATCCCTCTATTCTGGCCTTAACCACGGGACTCAGGGTCTTGTCAGCGCTGCCTGTGGAGGAAACTACACATCCCGAGGAGCTGATACCGTCTGGAAAATACTGGAGCAAATGGCGGAGACTAGCCGTTCACAAATTGCTAGTAGATCTTACACTGATTCACTGAACAACTATCAAGCCAAAGGAGGAAAACAAACGGTTGCAGAAATAGCAGAGGACTTGCTGCCCAACATGAACATCATCACAGACAAATTAACAGTTGTGGATAAAAGGGTGAACGACATCGACAACCGACTCTCTCAATTTCCAAAACAAATGGAGGAACTCACTGAGAAGGTGTCCAAGATCGGGATGCCTACTGCTCCTACGATCCCAATTTATCATGTGCATCATGTCCAAGAGCAGCCAGGCTCTGGACAACCACAACCATGGACTCAGGACCAAGCCTACGTCCAACCTTCCCAGCAGTCACCTCCTCCAGCTGAGACAGTCATAGAAGCCCTGCCTCTGACTTTCGAGATAAATGGCATCTGGTACACACAGGATAATACTCGACAGGGTAATCTGGGGGACCGTCAGCAATATCAGCGTCCACCCAACTCCTACAATGCCGCTCCACAACACAATCAGCCCTCAAGGCAGCAGCAGCCACATGACCGTCAGAACCAACCTCAACAACATCGTCAACAATACCAAGCTCCAAATCAAGCATCTCGATCATCCAAACCTCCGGAAGACTCAATTGATATCCAAAGACAAATGCTGGAGGAAATTCGCAGCTTCCGGAGTGAACTGTACGATCTACGGGTAGATGTTAATCGTCTATCCCGTTGGAAGGAAGAACAGACAGCCCCTGTCACAGCCATTCCCGCTCAAGTTCAAGCTAACCCCAATAGCTTGAACAAACCTCAATCATCTCAACACAACAATCAGGTATATTACTCAGACTTTTCCACATCTGAACACGAGATCCTTTCGTTTAACAATATCAATGCCATGTCCCTCAGGAGCGGAAGGACCGTGGTCGTACCTGACCGGGTAAGGGAAGCTGACCAACATGACTCAGAAGATCAACTGGAGGATACTTCTGAGGATGAAGACGAAGGACGCCCGAGGATTTCTGCCCAAAGGAAGGGAAAAGCATCTATGGAGAATAAAGAGGACCTTGAACCTCTAGTTGCTGCGAAAATACCTTTGTCACTATTTCAGCAACATGATGATCCAGAACATTATGATTGTAATAAGAACTCCAAATTCAATAAAGATGCTCTTATTTATAATTCTGGATCTCTCTCTCCTGTCTCAAATGCTTCCATTCCTTTTCCCCATGCGCTTAAGAAGGGAAGACAAAAGAAAACTATCCGGAGTGACCCAGTGATGGAAAAATTTTGTCAACAAAACATCACCGTAAAAGTGCCCTTTGATCAATATGTGGCCAGTAACCCTGCATTCCAGAAATATCTGAAAATGAAATGTACTCCTACCCAGACCCGCACAAAGAAAACAAACCAATTTGTGGAGACTCATGTTCTGACAGTGGCCACTACCAAATGCGTGAGAAACCAACATTTACTAAGTAAGAAAAGAGATCCGGGTGCTCATTATGTGGAAATCCGCATTGGCGGTATCGCATTCGCACGCACACTTCTTGATAATGGTTTTTCCATCAATCTTCTTCCCTTAGCCTTATATTACTGATTGGAGTTAGGACCTCTTCAGAAATCGCTATCTATACTCCAATTCGCTGACAAATCTACTAAAAGACCTAAGGGAGAAGTAAAAAATGTTATCATTATGGTTGAGGGTACGGAATACAAAGTGGACTTCACTGTCCTTGACATGGAGACCCCGAACCATTGGAAAGAGTCGCAAATCATTTTGAGAAGACCATTCTTACGAACTGCCAAGGCTGTATTCGATTACGGCACTGGAATGATGAAATTCCGCTCCCTAGACGGAGAAGTGGATCTGGAAATGAGACAAACAAAATGGCAAAGACCCGATTCCGAATCCACCACTGAAGAGGCTGAAACATCTGAGTGTAATCTGATCAGCACTACCGGACCTTGGGACCAACTGCCAGATCTTCACATGGATACCATCGCATCAGAACAAGAAACAATGCGCCATACAGCGTGTGATCTTTTACCTGACAAATCTGAACACCTGTACAATCTTGATGACACAGAACTCCTTTCGGATTGGTCCATCCCATCCTCTACGAAAAAAATCAATGACGAGTCGGACGCGGCTTTGGCTGAATTACCACACTACATTTGCGATCCGACTCACTTTTCTTCAAGATCAGTGGCTAGCATATCACAGAATGATCACCCACCAATAATCACTGAGCCAGACTTAAAAGACCTTCAGCCAGATTTGATTGATGATTTAGATTTGCCAGAGCTGAAACCTCTCCCTCCCACCCTGAAGTATGCATTTCTCAACGGATCAAAAGATAAATTCCCTGTGATCATTAGCTCATCATTAACCTCGGATCAAGAATCTAAGCTTCTAAAAGTCCTTGAGCGAAATCGAAAAGCCATCGGCTGGACTGTGTCGGATCTCGTCGGAATCAACCCTGCTCTCTGCTCGCACCAAATTTATGTTGAGGATAATGCAAGGCCTTCCCGTGAATTTCAGAGAAGATTAAACCCCAATCTTCAGGAAGTGGTTAAGAAAGAGATAGAGAAATGGTGCAAAGCATGTTTCATATACCCCATTTCTGACTCCAAGTGGGTGGCCCCCCTTCATGTCGTCCCGAAGAAGTCGGGAATCCAGATGGTCACCAACGAGGAGGGGGTTGAGATCGCGACCCGAGTACCCACGTCGTGGCGTGTCTGTGTCGATTACAGGCGCCTGAATGCCGCGACCAAGAAAGATTACTTTCCACTGCCATTTATTGATCAAATCTTGGAGAGACTTGCAGGGAAAGCATTCTTGATGGGTACTCTGGCTACAATCAGGTAGCTATTGCTCCCGAGGATCAGGAAAAAACCACATTTACATGTCCCTTCGGTACTTACGCTTTCAAGCGCATGCCATTTGGGCTTTGTAATGCCCCAGGCACATTTCAGCGGTGCATGATTGCCGTATTTGCCGAAATGGTGGGAGATTTCCTGGAAGTGTTCATGGATGACTTCTCGGTCCATGGTGATTCATTTGATACATGTTTAGCGCACTTGGACCGAGTCCTCCAAAGATGCAGGGAGGTTAATTTGGTACTCTCCTGGGAGAAAAGTCACTTTATGGTGACTGAGGGTATCGTGTTGGGGCATGTCATCTCCAGAAAGGGAATGGAGGTCGACCCTGCCAAGGTGGATGTGATCAAGAAACTTGAGCCACCAACAAACGTCAAGTCAGTGCGGTCTTTTCTAGGGCATGTTGGATTTTATCGAAGGTTTATCCCTGATTTTTCAAAGATCGCCCGCCCACTGACTGAGCTCTTAGGAAAAGACACCGAGTTTATTGTAAATAACAGTGTCTTGAGGCCTTCGAGCTCCTGAAAAAGAAAATATGTGAATCGCCGATATTACAAGCTCCTGACTGGTCTCTTCCCTTTGATATCATGACTGATGCATCGGATTTTGCGGTCGGAGCTGTGCTTGGACAAAGACGGGATGGAATCCCTTATGCGATTCACTACGCGAGTAAAGTATTGGATCCTGCACAGAAAAATTATACAGTGACTGAAAAGGAAATGCTCGCGGTTGTTTGGGCCCTTGGAAAATTCAGATCATACATATTGGGCTCCAAGGTGACAATTTTCACAGATCATACGGCAATTAGATACCTCATGAATAAGAAAGATGCCAAGGTACGACTTTTGAGGTGGATCTTGTTAATCCAGGAATTTAATTTGGAGATCAAAGATAAACCTGGAATAAAGAATGTTGTTGCTGATCACCTTTCCCGAATTGAGAAAAATGATTATCCTGATACTGGGCCTATTAAGGAGACTTTTCCAGACGAATCTGTTTGCACTATTGATTTAACCCCATGGTATTCCAACATCGTGAACTATCTTGTCTCCAAGAAGGTTCCCTCTGGTTGGACAAAGAAAATGATTGAAAAACTAAAGTCGGATTCAAGAAAATACCATTGGGACGATCCTTTCCTTTTCTATGAAGGAGCGGATTGTGTCTGGAGAAGATGTATTCCTCAGGAAGAATACCAGAGTGTCCTCACACATTGTCACACTCTCGAGGCTGGAGGGCACCATTCGGGAAAGAGAACCGCACACAAGATACTCCAATGTGGATTTTACTGGCAGACCTTATTTCGTGATGCTAATGATTTTGTACGGTCTTGCCCGATTTGTCAAAGGATGGGAGGGACCGTTGGTTATAGAGACGAAATGCCCATGCAACCAATGATTTTCTGTGATGTTTTTGATGCATGGGGGATTGATTTTATGGGTCCCTTTTCCCAATAGCAATGGATTTGAGTACATCTTGTTAGCGGTTGATTATTTGTCTAGATGGGTAGAGGCTATTCCGACCCGAACCGCAGATAGCAAAACCGTCTGTAAGTTTATCAAGGATAATATCATTGCCAGGTTCGGGATACCAAAAGTTTTGATTTCTGATGGAGGTAGCCACTTTGTGAACAGGGAAATGAGATCTTTGGCTAAGGAGTACAAATTTGAACATAGAATAGCCAACCCTTATCATCCACAATCTAATGGCATGGCAAAAGTTTCTAATAGAGAAGTGAAGAGTATACTTCAAAAGTTGGTTCGTCCTGATAGGAAGGATTGGTCAAAACTGTTGGATCAAGTTCTTTGGGCCTATAGGACAGCTTATAAAACACCTCTCGGCACTTCACCTTTTAGGATGATCTATGGCAAACCATGTCATCTCCCTGCAGAACTGATTCACAAATCTGAATGGGCAATCAAAAAGTTGAACTGGAGTTGTCACCTTGGGAAATTATGTCGAGACCTAAATCTGAATGAGCTCATTGAAATCCGAAACCGAGCATATGACAACAGTGTGATTTATAAGGACAAGGTCAAGAAATGGCATGATAGACACATTCGAGATAAAACCTTTGTCCCTTGGCAAAAAGTCTGGTTGTTTAATGCTCGATTAAAGATCTTTCATGGGAAACTGAAATCGAAATGGACGGGTCCCTATGTTGTCATCGATGTGCATACCAATGGAAGTGTGGACATTGCAGAACTTAAAGATGATGCACAACCTTTCTCAGTGAATGGAAAATTACTGAAGCCATATATAGAGTCATCCAAAGAACATACAATGCAAGTTGAGGTCATCTATTTCACACAGAGCAAGGACATTGATGATATATCAGATCAAACCCACACTCCCTCCCCACCACATCGATCCCCTTGTACAACTTCCTCCTCCACTTAGGCCAAGGCCTAAGTATAGGGGGGAGGACCGATGCCATCTGTATATATCATTTCCCTCATCACATTCCGATCTCTAGCTCACTCCATATCCATCCTTCTTCTATACTTAGGCTGACCAAAGCCTAAGTATAGGGGGAACCGCCAGCCACCTATATATACCCTCCTCATTCACATACCCTGACCGCTTCATTTCTTTTTCTTTTCTTTTCTGCTCTTCTTCTATACTTAGACTATTCACAATCTAAGTATAGGGGGGCGATTTTGTAAATCTTGTTCTTTTTCTCTCTCTTACTCTTAGCCCAAGCTATGTCTTCTTTATGCTTCTTGTGCTTTGAGGACACAGCACTCGCTAAGTATAGGGGGGTCTGTATATATACTTTGTATATATTTTAGCCATACCTCGTACTTGCGTATAAGTCTATATGTATTTACAGGGTGGGTAATTTTTCTAAAAAAAAAAGAAGAAGAAGTTTGGCTACTAACACTGACTTTGCCCAAAATTTTTGAAAAAAAAAGGCTTCTTATTCATTTTTGCATACAAAAAAACAAAAAAAATCAAAAACAAAAAAATATGTCTGCATTTCACACACTCGCATCTCATCAAGCATCGCATTTGCATATGTGAAAAGTCTTTGGGTTCTGAACCGAGTTATGAGCCAAAACCGAGAGTGGTCTGGACGTAACCTTAATCCACCTAATTTTCAGAGGAACTTCATCGAGAAATAGGATTTTAGAGTCTTCAGGTCTTTGACTTAATTCTTTGAGTTCCACATGACAATGTACAGCGTTTGACTCTTAGTGTCTAACCTGGTCTCTTCATTCTGGGTACAACTCTAGAATAAGGAATTAATTTGTACTCTCGCACTATGCACTTAGCTCAACTAAGACGGGATGTTGGAAGACTGTGTGAGTTTCTTTTCTGGTAGCGTGGAAATCTAAAGACCGGAGTACGGGTTGAAATAAAGCTTCGGAAAAGGGATGGACGGCTGGGCACAATTTTTTCTAAGACCCAAAAAAATGTACGGAAACAAAAGATTCTATATCCGTAGGGGCACAACAAGATCCAAGCAGAACCACCAAAAATTCCAAATACAAAGAAGCAACTACCAAATAAAATCTGACCAAAAAGGTCCAAGCTTCCAGAAACCTGCAGATCTTGGTGGAGATTCAGCTACACTGGCCATCTTCACAAGGAGAGGTGACTACACTGGCCACCCTCTAGTTCTTTTCTCATTCTTCTATCTTCTCCCCCCAATTCGATTGTGAACACAGAGCGACAGACCTTAGAAGGAAATACCTGACTCCCCGAGGACGAGTTATTGGAGAGGAGGCTTGCGCGGTAGTCCGGCATTCTGGGTGGGAAGAGCTAAAATATTTCACACACAAGAGTCGGTTATTCAATGTTCATAGGGTATACTTTGGGAAGATGATTGATCTAAGATGACTTCTGAGCCGAAACTGTAGCAATGCTGTGTAGAACTTGAGGGCTGTTGATTTTAAAATTCTAAGTCTCACAGAAGTTCCGACACACAAATAATCCAAATGTTGAGTTTAAGGTTCACTTTCCCCTTCAGCTCATGGTCTTGGTATGGAACCCAATCTCATTTCACCTCATGGCATTTCTTTTTGATGCTCAGGGGCGAGCATGGTTTAAGTATAGGGGGATGATGAATCTCGTATTCATCACTCTAAATCTCATTTATTAAGCTCAAAACCCTCAAAATCAACAGCATTCTTGCATCTATTTTTCATAATTAGCATTCAGACATGTTTCCATAAGAATGACATTTTAGCACAAAAATCTGCATAAAATAAGAAGCCAAAAATCCATGCCAAAAATGACCTGTAAATAGCCTAACTTCCTGGATTTTTAACTCATTCATGCTAACTCCTAATAACTCAAAACCACCTCCACTGTGTACATATCACTAACAAGAATAAAGGAAAAATACAAAAAAAAAATAACTAACCCAAATAAGTGGACCAAAAACCCAAACCCTAATTTCAGGATTTTCGGACTCAAAGCCACATATCTCCCCCATCTAGTGTCCGATTTAATCCTACTCACTTTTGAACTAATGTGCATTCAATTATCGTCAAAACAAGACCAAGTTCAAGTGAATCGGAGCTCACATGTGAAAGTTGGGTTTTGGGCCTCTTTTGTACATTGTATATTTTCGCGGTTTTTGACCTTGTATTTTATGTATATATTTTTTTAACTAATAAAAATCCAAAAAAATTAGAATTAAGTGTCTTTTATTTATATTTGATTTTTCCATATTTTTCCGGATTTTTATCTTGTTTAAAAATGACAAAAAAATTATAAAACCCAAAAATCAAGGTATTCTATGTACATAGGATACTCCAAAAATTCACTTTGTGCAAATGATCGATTTTGATTTTGATGTCCTAATGAAAGTTGTAGATCTCACCGAGACGAGCAACTTTTGTGAAGAAACTATTTCGATCCGAGGTCGTTTACTATTTTTTATCGAATTTACAAAATCTTTTAGTCTCGAATTTTCTGGTGCTGACACGTGGCAGCACCTGGTGCCGCCACGTGTCAGTCATTTTTGGCATTATTATTAACGTTTTTTAATAAAAAATTATTAAAAAAAATTAATTAATAATAAGGCCGCACGTGCGTCGCACGTGCCTCCCCAGGCACGTGCTCCGCACGTGCCTCCCCAGGCACGTGCTCCGCACGTGCCTCCGCCTCTGCCTCCCTCTTGTGTCCACGTGTCTCATCAGGGGCCGTCCGATCTCAGTCGATCGGATGGCACCTGTGCTTCTTCTTCCTCCGGTCCATCTTTCCTAATCGTCCACCGCCGCCCCGCGAATCTCGCCGGCCATTCCCTTCCCCGTCGAATCCCGCGAATATCTCCGCCACCGATCGAATCCCCCTTCGCCCCCTGAGATCTCGAGCCGCCCCCATCCAATCCCATCCCCGACCTCGTCAATATCTCGATCAGATCCCCCTCAATCTGGGGTCGTTGTTTCCATCACCGACAATCCCTATGCTCCTATTTAAACCCATCGACCATCGCCGCCAACTTCATCCGCCGATTGCATCGCAAGGTTCACCGCGGCGGTGACAGCGCCCCATCGACTTCTTCGAGCGGCGAGATCCGAGGTCTTGTACCTCGTCGCAGCCTACGGCGAGATCTTCTCCGACGCTTCTGCTGCAGCTCCGGCCGCCCAACGCCGTCGAGCCTCTTCAGGTATACTCTCTCTCTCTACCTCTCTCTCTATTCTTCTTCGCCGAACACCGCCGTCCTCCGTGCATCTTCGCCACCACCGCAACTCCGCTCTGCCTCGACGACTCCGCCTTCGTCTCCTTCGCCGTCAGCGCCTTCATCGTCGCGCCACCGATACGTCGCCCTCTAGGCCGTGTGTCGGCCAGAGGGAGGACGACGACCAACTCCACCAGGCCAAGCCACCGTCGCCATCCTCCTCGGCCGTTTGTCGGCCACGAGCACCGGCGATCTCCTCCGCCTGGGCAGCATACGCCAACGACAACCATCTGCTCCGCCCTCCTCGACTCCGCCGCAACTCCGGAGCTCCGCCAGCCGGGCGCATCTTCACCGACTCCCCTGGCCATCGCCGACGCGCCAGCCCCACGTCACCGGTCGCAAGCCACCCCTCGGCAACCTCCGCCTCCTCTGCGCCAGAACCGGGCCCGTCAGCCCGAGGCCCCCCCGCACGCCCCTCGCACGTGCGTGGGGGAACGTCCCAGCCATCTTCCAGGGTCACGTGCGTAGCACGTGACCTCTGGGCAAATTGCGAAGATCCCCCCGGAGGTTTCATCTATTCGCACAGCAACCCTGCCATCCAAGGGCACGTGCGTAGCACGTGCCCCTTGGAAATTTTGCATCAGTACCCCACTACTAATTGGTAATTACACAAAAGCCCCCCCTTCTGCTTTTATAATTTATTTATTTATTTGCATCTGTACCCCTACATTCTCATTTTGTTGTGAACATCTTATCTACATTGTCTTATTAATCCAAAAATTGCATGATGTTTGTTAATTGACTCTCTACACTTTGACATATTGTGGGTATTTTTCTGATTGATGGTTAATTAATAAATAATTATTTTGTGGAAATTTGCATATTTTACCCATTTCTTGTTCTGAAATTCATAATTGATTAATCGTTGCTCTAAAAATCCCCGAAAAATCACATATTGTAGAGTTAATTATTCTTAACATTGTGCCCAAAAAGAATTGAACTTGCATGCATATTTTGCCCCGTAAAAATCATTTTGCATCTTTTAGTATTTAATTTTTAAGAGGTATTAAACCCCACATTTTCGAGGTTTAGGATTTTTCTGCGATCCGTCATCTAGTGATAGATCTCAGATAATTTTGATTCTTGAAAATAAGTAGGTTTGATATTTATTAAAATTAAATATTGAAAATCATTTTGTTTGCATTTAAAAATCCATAAAAAATTCATATTGCATCCAAAAATTCCAAAAAAATTACAGTGCACTCATTTCATCGTAATTTACATTGTGGCCAAGTTTTGTATTTTTCAGACATTGTTTGATTGAAAATTACATTTTAGTCCATAAAATAAGGCCAAATTTGCACTTTGCATCCTTTATTGCATTGAAAATTCCAAAAAAAAAGACCGCCTCGAAAACCGAACACAAACATTGATAGACATAATTCTAGGTTGTTCCTTTGCCTCCTTGTGATCGACCTTGGGACTTGCCCAAGTAAAATAAACATAAAACCACGAGATTAAAAATTGAATAACTTATTTGTGGTATTTTCTTGATCGTTTCCGATTGCCGCCTACAACGCACGACACGATAAAAACTACTTATTAAAAGCGACATTTTCGGATTCATCAGACACCTCGGCTAGACCATTCGTCTGTGGATGGTAAGGTGTAGCAACACGATGGTCTATACCGAACTCGCTAGCAAGGGCCTTCACCTGGTCGTTGATGAAATGAGACCCCCCATCTGAAATCAATACTCGAGGTACCCCGAACCGCGTGATGATGTGCTTCCTCAAAAATCTGCAAGCTGTCCTCGCATCAACGGCTCGGGCGGGGATAGACTCAACCCAACGACTAACATAATCTATGGCCAACAGAATGTACTCAAATCCCTGACTCTTAGGGAATGGACCCACGAAATCGATGCCCCATACGTCAAAAACCTCACAGAAGTGAATGGGCAACATCAGCATCATATCACGTTGTCCACAAGTGCCCATCCTCTGACAGTCAGTACACCTCTTCACGAACTCATCAGAGTCCTTGAAGAGGGTAGGCCACCACAAGCCAGATTGGAGCACTTTCTGTGCCGTTCTCCTCCCAGAATGATGTCCTCATGCCTCAAGCTTGTGGCAGTATGTGAGGACGCTATGGTGTTCTTCCTGAGGAATACACTGACGCCAGACGCTATCCCCTCCTTCGTGGTAAAGGATGGGATCCTCCCAATGGTAGGACTTGGCCTTCGCAAGGAAAGGTCTCAAGCCTCTACCTGGTCCAATCTTGTGGGACTTTCCCAGCAACGAGAAAGTTCACAATATCGGCATACCACGGGAGTGAGGCGATAGCAAGGATCGCCTCATCTGGGAAGGTCTCACAAATGGGATCAATATGCTCAGACTCCTCAGGCTGTTCTAAACGGGAGAGATGATCCGCCACCACATTCTTGACTCCAGGCTTATCCTTGATCTCAATGTCGAACTCCTGGAGTAGAAGGATCCATCTAGTCAGTCTGGCCTTGGCATCCTTCTTTGCCATGAGGTATCGGATGGCAGTGTGATCAGTGTACAAGGTCACTCTAGATCCAATGATATAAGATCTGAACTTATCTAGGGCGAACACTACGGCTAGCATCTCCTTCTCTGTGACTGTATAATTCTGTTGGGTGGAATCCAATGTGCGGCTAGCGTAGTGGATAGCAAAGGGGACTCCATCCCTCCTCTGTCCCAGCACGGCCCCCACAGCAAAATCGGAGGCATCCGTCATGATCTCGAATGGAAGAGACCAATCAGGTGGCTGGAGAACAAGAGCCTCAATAACACACTGCTTCAGAGTATCAAAGGACGAAAGACACTTGTCATCGACAAGGAACTCGGTGTCTTTCGTCAGTAGGTCAGTCAACGGCCGGGAAAGCTTGCTGAAATCATGTATGAATCGTCGGTAGAAACCGACGTGCCCAAGGAATGACCGTAACTGCCTCAGATTGGACGGCGGTGTGAGTTTTCTAATGACATCTACCTTGGCCGGATCAACCTCCATGCCCCTGTTGGAGATGATGTGGCCAAGCACCGTCCCTTGAGTCACCATGAAGTGACTCTTCTCCCAAGACAACACCAAATGGACCTCTATACATCGTTGGAGTACTCGGTCTAGGCAGTCAAGACAGGAGTCGAATCCGTCGCCGTAAACCGAGAAATCGTCCATGAAGACCTCCAAACACTCCCCTACCATGTCCGAAAAGATCGACAGCATGCATCTCTGAAAAGTCGCAGGGGCATTGCATAGCCCAAATGGCATGCGTCGGAAGGCGTATGTGCTGAAGGGACAGGTAAAGGTGGTCTTCTCTTGGTCCTCAGGAGCGATGGCCACCTGGTTGTAGCCCGAGTACCCATCCAGAAAACAATAATGGCTCTTCCCTGCTAGTCTCTCAATGATCTGGTCAATAAAAGGCAGGGGAAATGATCCTTCTTGGTGGCCTGGTTGAGTCTCCTGTAGTCAACGCAGACCCGCCAAGAAGTGGGTACTCGTGTAGCAATCTCCTCTCCCGACTCACTGATCACAGTCGTGATGCCCGTCTTCTTGGGCACCACATGCAAGGGGCTGACCCACTTGGAGTCGGAAATGGGATAAATAAAATCTGCGCTCCACCATTTCGAGATTTCCTTCATGACAACCTCTGTCATATTGGGGTTCAGCCGCCGCTGGAACTCACGCGACGGCTTTGCCTCATCCTCGAGATAGATATGGTGGGAGCACAGGGCCGGACTAATCCCCTGGAGATCTGCTACGCTCCATACGATTGCCTTGCAGTTCTTTTCAAGAACCCCCATCAAACGGGATTCTTGCTCTCCAGTTAGATCGACGGAGATAATGACTAGGTACATCTCAGGCTCACCCGCAAGGAATCGATACTTCAGCGAAGTAGGGAGCGGCTTCAGCTCTGGACAGCTGGATGCTGGCAAATCTGGCTTCGAAAGAAGCGTCGTGTATGCTGCCAAATCTGCCTTGGAGAATGAGAACGTACTCTCGCAAACTGGATCTGAAGAAGGCTGCTCAACTGAACTGTCTCTGATCTGCTCGACATCTACCTCCTCCTCAGCTGTAGGCTCTGTGGGACTCAGGTCTGGCATGTAATCCTCGCAATCTGCCCAATCAGACTCTGAATCCGAGGGATCTGCATCAAACAAGGTGGCATCAGCACCACCATCCTCACAAAAATCCGTGTCGCGGTCAAGAACCTGCTCTGCTGCCACTGAAGTATCCTGAACCAGGAATGTGCTCTCCAAGCTCTCCTCTGCTGTCATCTATGCATCAGCGGTGTCTGAAAATGAGAGGATGGCATGTGCTGCTGGGTCTGCCCATACCGCTTCATCGTCTGTGATCACAAAATCACAGTCCTGGTGGATGTCTAGCCCGTCCTCTGTCAGTTGCTCTGTGTCTGAAGTCGTCTCTAAGCATGATCTCTCTCTGGCTCGGCTGTCCTCGACCGTCTCTATTTGTACACTTTCGCCCTCGACGCGAAAGTATACCTTCCCGCTATCATGGTCAGTCACCGCCTTGGTTGTGGCCAAGAACGGACGACCGAGAATGATGGGGGTATCGGTCACTGAATCAGGGATCTCCATGTCCAACACTACGAAGTCCACGGGGATTTGCAGGCCCTGAATAGTGACGACAACATCTCGTAACAACCCCTTCAGCCTCTTGACAGATCGATCAGCAAACTGAAGGACTGTCCTGCTCTGTCCAAGAGTGCCCAACTCGAAGCGGTCGAGAAGGGCTGCCGCAAGGAGGTTGATAGACGATCCGCTATCTAATAGAGTCCGGTCGAACTTCTGCTCTCTAATGTGACATCTGACATAAGGGGCTCCTGAATCTGGCCTCTTGGCTTGCAGACGGTTCTGAATCGTGAAGCACGTGGCTTTCGTCAACTCATGGATCTCTGAGTGGTGGTTCCTCCTCTTCCTCCTGACTGTAGTCCTGTCTCTCAACGAACGCTGAAGAAGGGGGATGTGCTACAAAGCCTCCTGAAGAGTCAGCTGGATATGGAATCGGTCTATCATCTGCTGGCTAAACTCTTCATGGTCTCTCTTTTTGGGATTTTCTGTTTTCTTCCCCTTCCCCATCTGAAGGGCTCTAGGGAAGGGGATCACTGGGTCCTTCTCAGATGAAGGACTAGGAAAAGGTCTAGACAGCTCGACGGCCGGATCCGCACATACATCAAGCACCACAGTGGGACCAGAAAAAACCAATCCTTTTCCTTTATTCACAACATGGTTCCGAGATACATCGGATGAAGGAAAAACAATAGGTCTCTCTATATGAACTCTGGTGGCCTCAGTACCACCATGGGCTGGATCATCTGGACGTCTCGCGGCCTCAGTACCGCGCTCTGGCTCGGCATCAGGAGTGGCCTCAGTACCACCTCCTCGAACTGGTGAAATGGCAGCCTCAGCACCGCCTGTGGAGTCAGCATCCTTGGTGGCATCAGTACCACCGTCATCATCACGAGCGGCCTCAATACCGCTCTCCTCCTCCCCATCTTGTGCTCTAAGTGTATCCTCATGATGTCGCTCAGACGAGGCGCCGCCTGCTGGCATCCTACCGCTCCTAAGTGTGACAAAATCAGCATCAAAAAGATCTGTAGACATATCATCAAATGGATCACTAGGAGTGGCATGCTCAGTGTAAGCTACCTGCTCAGACTTCCGCTTCAGGCTATTGGGGTTCGGCTCGATTTAGGCAGGGATGGCAGCCTTCCCTCTCACTATGTCCCACATCTCCTGGCGGAACTCGTCCATCTCCCGTCGAAAAGTGGCCTGCTGGTCCGTGAGGAGGCGAGCTATGTCATCCAAAGCGGGGCTCTCGTGGAGCCCGACGGGTAGCCTCTCTGGTAATGAGGCCGCTGGAACTGGTGCTGCTGCTGCTGAGAGGGGTATGGGTGTGGTGGATGCTGCTGCTGGTGAGGCTGTTCATGCCTCCAAGACTGTCCCTGCTGATAGGGACGAGGAACGTAGGATGACTGCTGCTGCTGTGGTGGTGGGTACATTGAATGGCTGCTGGGGGTCCTCGAAGAACAAGTGGCCGGTGAACTTCGCCGGCCCAGTACGCGCGCTCCGAGCCTCCGCGGGGGCTCCTGATGATTGAGGAAGCTTCTCCTTAGCCTCCCGCGTCTGTGGGACCTCTCCGATGAATCAACGGAGCTCCGGAGATCTCGGTCGACCCCAGCGGAGGGAGGAGCTCCGGTGCTCGAATGGGAAGACCTCAGATAGCCTTCTTGGGACCTGCAAAATGGCACCAAAAAGCTCCTGGGTCGAGGGGAAACTGCCTCGACCCCGTAAGCGGCTGTGAAGATGAACGGTGCGGTGGTGCGGGCGAACCCCGGCGATGCGACGGCGAAGGGGTTCGAACCCCAGCTCCTGTGCACGCTGGGTTGAACGGAGGTGCGGAGAAGGTGCATGGGAGAAGGGCGAGCGTAATGGGGGGATTCCGATGATCGATACGAAGATGGATGTGGCCGGAATCAGAGGTGGATGGCGACGACGAGAATTGGGGGAAACTCAAAATCAGAGAAAAGGGAAAGAATCTAAGCTACCTGGGTGGATGGATCGACTGGGGATGAGCAGCTGGTGCTCTGGGTCCTTGCCTCGCCGGTCGTCATGGCCTGAGGCTCTGGCGCTACCTCCAAGCGGCGCTCGGCGGCGGAAGCTCGCCGGATCGATGTCTCCTTACTCCCTCCTCGCTGCAACACCCTCTGGGGCGAGCTGTCACTCTCGGCAAGACGGTGGAGGTCACTGGTTGGGGAGCAAATCAGCCAAAGATGCGGAATGAGGTGGCGGAGCTCGGCTTATGTATGGTGGGAGGTTTGGGAAGAAGGGCTCGGGTCCGGCTCGATTGAGCACGGATCCCTAGGATCAATGTCGGGCGAGATTCCCAGATACTTGGGGAGTGATTAGGACCCTGGGTTAGGCTAAATGGTGATCGGGTCTGGCGGGAATAAATGGGGGAAGTCGGGTCTGCGAACCAGATCCGTGGGAAGTGGTCCACAGGGGGGAGTTGACCGGGCGGTCAACAACCCCCATGGACCAATGGGAATCAACCATGTCAGAAAATATTTAGAAATTGAATTAAAAATAACAAATGGCCGATTTAATAAAAACTCAAAATATGAAATATTTTTTGTTTTATTTTTTTCTATTTTTTAGTGATTTTTAATTAAATTTCAAAATAAAAATAAGGTATTACATAATATAGCTATATATAGGTATATATACAATATGTCTTTTTAATTTTTGATTTTTAATTTGTTATTTTTGTGCATTTTTATTCTTATTTTATATTTTATTTATTTATAGCATAAATAAGGAATAAAAGGGTATTTTTATTTTTTTTATTATTTCTATACAATAGTTAAATAAATACATATGTACATGTATCTACATGGTATATTTACAATGTGATTTTTAATTTTTAATTTTGTTCTTTTTATTTTGTTTTTGTTTTAATGGTTTTTATTTTATTTATTTACATCATAAAATATAGAATATTTACAAATTTTATGGAATTTAATTTTATTTATTTATAAGGTGAAGTAAATATAGATGAGTGGACTATATACATGGTGAATATACACAAGTGATGTTTTTGTTTTCTTTTTAATTTTTCTATTTTTATTTTGATTTTTATAATAAATATATACACAATATATACAAGTCATTTTATTCTATTTTTTTAGAGGAAAATATTTTTATTTTATTTACAGGTATATTTACACACATGAGCCCCTATCTCCCTCTACTTTGGCTTTTATGCGGTCAGGCCCATGCTGAGCCCTCCCTTGGGTTAGGTTGCTCAATATTTATTCTAAATATTTCCTCTTTTTCTTTTTAATCTTTATTCTTTTATTTTTGCACAAAAACATGCTAATTATTACTTTTTACACCATGCATGCTTTTGGTAATTATTTATATTTACAAATATATACATGCATTTGCAAAGGTTTTTGTAGCTAAAATATAAGAATAAAGAGTGATGAATGAGTACTCATCAATGAACTGTTGACCTAGGAAGTCCTTGGCATCCTGAATACCCTTCTCGTCATCTCCTGTAATAATAATGTCATCAACATAAACAAGAAAAATACCTCTCTGGGTCTTCTGTATGAACAAGGTGTGATCAACAGTTTATCTTACAAACCCCTGCTGCTCTATCAATTCTGAGAGCTTTTGTAACCATGCTCTTGGACTTTGCTTGAGGCCATAGATAGCCTTGTGTAACCTGCAAACCTTCTGACACTCCCCCTCAGTGCAAACCTAGGTGGCTACTGCATGTAGACCTCCTCCTATAGGTCATCATAGAGAAATGCATTCTTCACATCAAGCCGATGAAGAGGCCAATCTCGTGTCACAGCAACAACGAGGAGAATGTGTAGAGTAGAATGTATAGCAACTGGAGAGAAAGTATCGTGATAGTCCACCCCATATGTCTGGGTAAATCCTCTAAGTCTTGCCTTATAGCGATCCACACTACCATCCGCATGGTGTTTCACAGTAAACACCCATTTGCATCCTACGACTGATGTATCAATAGGAGCAGAAACAAGACTCCATGTACTACGTGACTGTAGCGCAGCCATCTTCTCCTCCATGTCTAACTTCCACTGACTATCTTTGAGAGCATCCTGATACGTCTTTGGTATCTGCACAGTTGATAGTGCTAACGTAAATCTCCTAAAATCCTCTAACAACCTGCTCAAAGAAATTTGGACTATAAGAGGGTAAGTAGCACACGTCTGTTTCTGCTTTCGTAGAGCAATTGGTACGTCAAGATCATCTGCCAAGTCCTGGGCCTGTATATTTCCCTCTTGAGAGGGTACCCGCTCCTCCTGTTGTACAATTAATTCAGTAGTGCCATCAGTACAAATAATATGCTCATTACATACCTGAGGCGTGCTGGATGATGGGCAAGGCTTGTGAGCATGGTGGACAGATCGAATCTGTGAGGAACACCATGAGGTAGGAACTGAACCAACGGAGGTGGTGGAGGTGGTGGAGGAGGTAGAGGAGGTGAAGGTGAGGAACCAACTGTAGGAGGTGGTGGCATGTATATCTCATCATTACAGTCAGATGGAGTAAGTCTGTTACCTGTAGGAGAAAAATACATGACCTACTCAAAGAAAGTAACGTCAGCACTAACAAAATATTTTTGGCTTAGTGGATCAAAGCAGCGATACCCTTTTTGGGTACGAGAGTAGCCGACAAACACACACTTTACAGCTCCAGGAGAGAGCTTGTCATGCCCTGGATAGACATCATGAACAAAGGCAACAGATCCAAACACACGAGGTATAAGAGATAAGAGATCCTTCTCGGGAAATGCAATCGAGTAAGGAATCTTTTCTCCTACCACGGACGAGGGCATACGGTTTACCAGATAGCAAGCAGTAAGGACAGCATCACCCCGGTAAGAATGAGGGCACGACTCTATATCAACAATGTTCTGGTTACATCAAGTAAGTGATGGTGTTTGCGCTCGGCAACACCATTCTGCTGGGAAGTGTAGACACATGAGGTCTGATGAACAATGCCATGGGATCTAAGGAACTCAAAAAGATGTAAGGTGCAAAATTCCAAGGCACTGTCAGAACAAATATACTTGACATTGGCAGAAAAATATTTTTATTTCATTAATAAAATACTTGATAGTGGATCCAGCCTCAGACTTATTATTCAATAAGAAGATCCAGGAAAGTCTAGAAAAATCATCGATCGCTACAAGATAAAAATGGTGTCCTTGGAGATCAAGAACACGACTAGACCCCAAATGTCTAAATGAAGGAGCTCAAATAACTGAGAACTGCTCCGACTCTGACGGGATGGAAGAGATGAATGGTGATGCTTCCCAAGTTGACATGCTTCACACTGAAAGGAAGATCTCGTAGAAATCTGAGGGAGAACATGACATAACTTTTGTAGAGGAAGATGTCCAAACCTAAGGTGCCACAAATAAGGAGAGACAGGTCCAGTAGGTATAATAGAAATACTAGCATGAGGAGGTTGGACCAGTCTGTAAAGTCCCTACTGCTCACGGCCACTTCCAATCATCATGCCCGTGAGTATGTCCTGAAACACAAGAGATGGAGGGTCAAAGATGGTACGACAATGCAGGGCCGTAGTGATCTGACTAATAGAAAATAAATTCATCTGAAAGGCAGGAACATATAAAACATTCTTCAGGCGCATGGACGGTGTCAACTGCACCTCCCCCTGTCCTGTAATAGGTAAGTGGTCGCCATTAGCAATGACGACCCATCTTCCAGGTGGTATAACCCTGTAGGACTTTAGTTGCGTTATGTCTCCACATAAGTGGTGAGACGCACTAGAGTCCACAATCCATTCTGTCATGTCTGCATTCATACTACCAATAAAGGCATAGGTGATACATGAGGAGCTCGAAGAGGCTTTGGCTGTTGCAGCAATATCTGTGGTGGTGTCAGCACTAGGAGTCATGATCTCTCGAATACGAGAGACAATATCATCCAGGCAAGGATCGTCCTGGGGAGTTGAAGTCTCTGAAGACGCAATCTGCTATGCTTCTCGACTAGAAACATGATATCCATGCTTATGATAGCATGTGTCCTCTGCATGTCCAGGCTTGCAGCAATAGGTACAGGGACCACATTGGCATCCACCGCCTCTTCCTCGAGGTGTGCATCCTCTGGACTGGATCACCCCACCTCGACCACGAGAAGCGGCCATCATTGAGGAGTGCGAAGACGTGGCTGTCGGCGTGATGATGAGCCGGCTATAGGCCTCCTCTATAGGGGGAATGGTTGCTCCTGTAAGGAGATGAGTGCGTGCAGTGTCATATTCTCTATCAAGTCCAACCATGAAAACTCAAACCATCATGGAGTTCCTATACGTTTTCTGCTGCTCAATAGACGTCGTAATGGGCAAGTAGCTATGGAGCTTTTCAAACATGCCACGCAGCGAAAAGTAGTAAACATGCAGAGGGCGGACATTCTGCTTGGTGTTGTAGATATCGAACTGTAGTTGAAGAATCGTGGCCTCATTCTTTGCCTGTGCATAGGTGGATGCTAAAGTGTCCCACATTGTCTTGGCAGTGGGCTGAATTAGAATATCATTGCCTATCTCTGTATTAAGAGTCCCACAAAGCCAAACACGCGCGTATGCATCATCTTGCTTCCAAGAAGCATTTGTCCCAATCTTGTCCGTTGGCTTTGGATCTGTCAGAATGTGCTCCTTGTTGTTGCACTACATGAGGGTGAGAAATTGCATTGACCACAACTCATAGTTGGTCCCATCAATCTTAGTGATGGGAGCCGGGCCCTTGAAGGCTTCAGACGAGAAAATGTCACTCTTGTTGTCTGACATGATGATAAGATAACTAAAGAGCAAAATTCAACTGGGGAGTAGACTGATATAAACAAGTCTACATAATCATATGGAGGATTGGTTGTACGTGTAGACTCATACAACCATCCTTGCTACTCCTTTTTACTTGCTAGGGCCTGAAAAATAACTTAAAGGAAATCACACTTTCCATTCAAAATCAGATTGTAGAACTGTATGCCGATATGCTTGGAGGCACGGGTAAAAAACTGATATTGAGGATAAAGTTACCGTCCAGGGATGATTTGTAGACTCGTACAACCAAGGCGTAGGGTATTGGAAGTAGTAGCCTGGACACGGGGGGCCAGGGGCATGCAGAACAGGGGCGCATGCATTGGGGAGCAGAGGCCGGTGGTCTGGACGTGTAGGCGCGAGGGGCGATGGAGTCAAGACGCACATGAGTGAGGGCCTGGACGCACGAGCGTAAGGGGCGATGGGGCATGGGTGCCTGGGTATGGGCACGAGGGGCGATGGGACCCGGGCGCCTGACATGGGCGCGAGGGGCGATGGGGCCTGGGTGCCTGGCACAGGCGTGATGGGGTATGGGCGCCTGGGCACAGGCACGAACGGCTATAGGGTCTGAGCATGATGGGCCATGGGCGCATGGTCGTACAGTAGCACAAGGGGCCTGAGCACGAGAGCCGAGGATGTTAGGCACAAGGATGCGGGGCGCAAAGGTCGTAGGGGGGCCGGGGCGGCGGGGGGGAGGGGGCACGAAGGCCGGGGGCAGCGGAGGTGGGCGCAGGCATGAGATGCGTGGAGCGCAGGGCTGGGGGGGTGCAGTGCGCGGGTCGCGCGAGGCGGCGGTTGGGGGGGGGGGGGGGGGGCAGGTGTCAGGTAGGTTAGGGTTAGGGATGTGTACGGTAACTCCGGTCTAGGACCGTCGCTCTGATACTATGTTAAAGGAACATACTGGGATGCATTATGAGAGGCCCAATGGTTACTTTATATAGGGAAACCATTGGGCAAATTACAAAGGATGAAACAAAAAATAGAAAATTACATAAAGGACCAAACTAAAAATAATAACTATCTCAACATGTTGTAATGCAAAACCAGCACATTTTCCAGGAACGGACTGTTGCAATGCCATGCCAGCCATATGATCTTTTGTTACGTGATTTATATTTTTTGCAGATAATACCCATTTGTTTGCCGAGTTACACATTGATATTCTTATAGTTTTTCCTAGTAACTATTGGTAATTTTATTAGCAAACTTCATCACAAATAACTAATTACATTGCTAATTATATATTCGATGATAGATATTTTTATAACAACTTGCTATGTGAACGATCGTTATACGTCAACTACCCAACCTCCTCCCTGATCTTGATAGATGTAAATAGACAGATATCGACCGATATAAATATATGTGTAACCGTATCCTAATCCATTTTTAAAAATAGATGTGGATACATATGTTGGTGCATATTAAAACAATGCTACTGTATTTCTTAAAAAACGGATATGCATGTAAAACGGATACTGATCGCATGCGAGTAATATTAGGAGTACTCTATAGATTGATTTAAATATAAAAAAATGGTGAAGTCTTCTCCCACTATAAGTCAAGTCGGTTACATAGATTCTTGCTCAAATCCATGTTAAAAGATTGATTATTTTTTAAGATGGTTGTCAAGTACCTAATGTAATCCCCATAAGGGGAATTTGAACGCTGATCTTTTGGGTGATAGGCATACTGCACTACCACCAGACAATTTAAGTCATAGATTGATTTAAATATACATGAACTAAATGGAACGTGTGATATAAATACAGTAATTGTGCTTATATCATAAAAATTATACCAAATATATTGAAAGGTAATAAAAAATTATGCTATATGGTTAAAAAAATCTACAACTGTATTTCTATATGAAGACAGATAAGGATATGGGTACATATGTTTGTGGATATAAAAATAGTATCCATAACGATATCTATTTTAAAACAGATACGGATATGGGTATTAAAAATGGTATAAAATGGATGCGGTGACGAATTGATACCGATATATACGAATACATTTGCATCCTTTGATAGAACCGATAAAAGAACGACCATTTGAAAGCTCAAGCGATTTCGCAGAGTTGTTTGCATAGTTGTCATCCCCTTAAATGATCTCTGTTGAAGGTTGTTAGCTCACATTTATTCCATTGTCCCTCTCATCTCTGCCTCGTGGCTCCTAATCCCACTCTCCCTTCTTTCCTCCATCTTGATGCGGGCATATATATAGACAAACATTTACTTTGCACCACCTATACCCCCAACACTAAGATGGATCAAAGACTTGAACATGGTACCTTGATGGTGGACATGGAGAGCCTCAACTCCCTCACCTCCTCACCGCCACCTTCTCTTACTCACCACAAGCTCTCCTCGAGGGAGATGGACTCGCTTGTAGCGATAACTGACACCTTCTTCCCTTCGCTCGTCGACACTGTCGATCCAGACGAGACCGTCAGGATGTTTCTCTTCACCTCCGCATCCATGCTAGGCATCCCTGATACCGTAAGCATTCTGAAGCGCATAATTCAATCTCACAGTTGGGTTATGAATTCGGACTAGATATATTCTTTTATTTTAGTGCATGCATGATTTCCTGCGATCGCGACGGTTCAGTGGCTTAGTTGTGCATAGGTTGGATCATACATGAGCGGCAAGCTGCATCATCCTAGACTATGGTTGATGAGGGTGGCTCTGTGGTTTCTCTCGACGTGGTACGGCACGTTGGCGATCTGCGGTGTGAAGAGCTTGTCGCGGAGATTCCCTTATGTGAGGAAATTCTCTGATGTGGAGCTCCGCAAGAGTGAGGAGATCCTGCTCTCCCTCTCCCATAGCTCCTTCTTCCTCTATAGGATGCTCTTCAAGGCCCTCAAGTTCCTCGTCTCCTTATTCTACTTCTCCCAGGTATGTAATTAATCTTTGAACTTGACGATAAAATGCATGATAAATTGTTTGCTTGTTTCTGCGTAATGACGACTGACAAATGTCTTGATAAGATTTTCTGGTTCAGCTGAAATAAACTTGAAAAATACAGTAGGAAGATCTTGTCAGCATAATTTGATGTGATATGCCTCAACGAAAATTGCATATTAACAGCGTCTAATCTCGACCTATTTTATAAGGCATCTAAGCAAATATAGTAGGGAGCCATCCAAGGATTATCAGCAGAAGTATGCTCTTAGAAACATCAGATGATTTTACCTTTGACAGTACTGTTTGATTAACATTTGATAGTTGTGAGTGGGAAATTATTGGACAGTACTGCAAGAACCATGTTATATAATAATAATAATGATACGTGGGGAACTCTTGCCAATACAGTAGGGTTTGCTGAGCTGTGCTTCGCGTCATGGTTTAGTTTTTTCTGCTCTCGCTGCCCTTTGGGTCTTTCCATATACGTGAAACGTTTGGGTCCTACGGAGGAAAGGAAAACTGCAAGAAACCGAAAACTGTAGAAAAGAAAAAGCGGTGGGATGAAGCATTGAAGAGGCCAACCTAACAGGCTAACAGTTGGATCGTAGTGCGCATGAGGCATCGAGGGGTTCGCCCTGTGCATGCACACCACAAGAGGGATAAAGAGAGGGCGAAGGGGACACTTGTCCTTAGATTTCAGTGGGAATTTTGCGAGGTTTTGCTCTAGAGAGAGAGAGACCCAGCTGGAAGACAGAGCTTAAACTGCATAATTTCTGATATGATTATGCTTCTTCTTTTGATTAGTACCTAACCTTCGTAATTAAGGATTGTTCAGTCATGCATCACTGTCGAGAGATAAATGCAGCTTCTTAGAAAGACAGTGGGTTTTGGCACAATGACTATGAACAAGTAGGGAAAATACTGCTTATTGAGGAAGACTTTTTATTATCTCTAGGATTTTTTATATTTTATATATGAACCTAATCAATGCACAGGGAAGGCAACTAACAAGAATCTATTTAAATGGTACAGTAGCACTAAAAGGAAAACAAGGTGTGGCCACAGAACTATACCCTCGGATGTGGGGCTTGTGGCCACGGAATTGGGCTCTAGCCAAAAAATGTCGTGGTCAGTAGCCGTAGCTACAAGTCTCGTCGCGAGAGTTCTCTAACCACAAATATGTCGTGGCCACTACAAGTGACCACAGAACTTGTCGTGGCCACAACTGTTGTATGAAGATTTGGCCACGGATTGTAGCTACGAGAAACTAGTGGCCATGGAATTGTCGTGACCACAAGTTTCCGTAGCCATGCATATTCTGTGGCCATAACTCATTTATCTTGTAGTGTATAGTTAAGTGTCCTCTTTATCCTATAATTTCAAATTAATTAATCTTAGCTATCTCCAATAGATTTTTCGATCTGATTGTAAGTTTGGGGATCAACCATCACTATAAGAAAAATGAGTTGTGGCCACGGAATGTGGCTACGAAAACTTGTAGCCACGATAATTCCGTGGCCACTAGTTTCTCGTAGTTACAATTCCGTGACCAAAGCTTCATATACGAGTTGTGGCCACGACAAGTTCTATGGTCACTTGTAGTGGCCACGACATATTCGTGGTTAGAGAACTCTCGCGACGAGACTTGTAGCTACGGCTACTGGCCACGACATGTTGTGGCCAGAGCCTAATTCCGTGATCACAAGTCCCACATCCGTGGGCATAATTCTGTAGCCACAACTTGTTTTCCTTGTAGTGCATGCTAATTTTACCTTACATGATTGAATAATAAATTTAATATTCTTTATTGAATTTGGTGTCGGTCACGATAGAGTCGTCATTAAAGTCATGCAGATAAGGATAGAGATTTCAATATGATATTACTGGATGGAAAGAAGTTGAGACGTAGGCATGCACTGGGATATCCAAGCAAACATGCTTTTAAAAATCTGGGTTTTATAAAGTCCATACCCCCAACTTGAAGTTTAAAAAATACTGAAGATATCTATCTTATCGCTGTCGCCAGTAGGATGATCCTGCATATGAAGGAACGTTATAAATTAATGTAAGGCCAATAGCATTTCATATTGCAAGGCAGGTATTGTTTGATCCTCAAGGTCTTCTAATAAGTTGATATGCTTTCAATAATGAGAATATATATTTTTTTGCAAAAAAGTTTTAATTATATCCTCAATGTCTCTTTCTCTTTCTATAGAGAGAGAGGGGAAAACGTATCTATAGGCATTCATAAGTGTGTTCCCACATCTATAAAAGAGATATTTTAATATTAAAATATAAATTAAAGCAGCCGATCTTGATTCATACTACACAGTACAATTTCTATTAAAATTTTAGGTCGTTTAGATTTATGTAATTAACCCCATCGAGTGATGCAGGATTTTCTCGTAGGGGCTGTTGATTTTTTTTTATTAATGAACCATTTTGTTCACACTAAATGTTTGGCATTTATATAGCTTAGTGGACACAGAAAGTTGTGTGTGTCATATATGATATCGGTTAATTTCCCAGATTTTCATTTATTGAGAATATTGAATGTTTCTGATCACTTTATGGATCGATCTTTTCCCATGTGGAATTAATTTTAATCGTATCGAGCTCTCTGGGCAAATAATGTCACAAAATCGTCACAACTCAAGATAGATCCATAGGGGTGTACCGATCTTAATGAATCGAACTGTACTTTGGCTGGAGCTTAAAATCAGATAATTTGATCTCAAAAAAGATGTCTCGAGTTAACAAGAAGTCAATGGTATTTAGTACATATAAGAATAAATACGAATTCATAGCTGATCAAGCAATGGAGTTTATTAGCCAACAAGTTAAGCAAGGCTTGGTTCGACCTCAAGGCTCACGAACAAATCAATGAGCTGAATCTGAATCCTTTGGTAGCCGCAGTTTTTTAAAAACCTAAATACAGGTCAACCGAACAACTGGACCTTTTAATTAATTTGGAAAGTTCTGCGCATGGATCACATTGTTTGCATATTCCCGTCTCATTGCAAGTAAAATTAACGCAGCATCGTCCTAGATTTGAATTAGTAATAAATTTTTTGCTTAGATAACAAATAGCAACTACTGGCCGGTAATGATATAGCAACAATTTATTGGTTGACAACAATACTCGAAAAAAATCGACAGCTGATTTGATAGAATATACAAGTTTTACAAAAAATTTTGAACTGTAAAAATATACATGATTTTAATCGTTAGCGGCACCGGGTGTTTTGCAAACGGCAACGTGCTGCGCATGGCCCGGGGACCATGGGAGCTAGCTTGCATGCATCTTAATACAGATCTAACCCACGAGGGGGGACGAGAACTTAAAATATTTACGGATTTCCGACGAACTCTTTTGCTCAAGCCTCTGTTAATGTGTCAACTTGCACTGCCATAAATTGCTACTCAATGTTCCAATTTAACTGTGATTGGCACCACATAATTTAAACGCAGGTGGACGACAAGAACCAGGATCCGACATGGAAGGCCATCGGGTACTGCGGGCCCGACCCGAATTTCGCCAAGCCCCGCCAAACGGATTGCACGATTAAACAAAATCAAGAATCCGATAACAGCGAAGACTCTCTATTTGGACCCTTGCATGGATCCATCCTTCACCTCCACCACCCGAAAGATGCCATCACCGCCACTCTCGCCGGCGCTGGCCTCTCCCTCTCCTCCCACCCCTCCTCCCTGCCCACAATCCGCTGCGACGCCGTGGTCGTCGGCTCAGGATCCGGTGGCGGGGTCGTTGCAGGGGTCCTCGCCTCCACGGGCTACAAGGTGGTCATCGTCGAAAAGGGCCCTTACCTAGCCCGCAATGGCCTCCCCCTCCTAGAAGGCCACGCCATGGACGCGATGTACGAAGGTAGCGGCCTCCTCGCCACCAAGGACCTTGGTGTGGTTGTCCTCGCAGGATCCACCGTCGGTGGAGGGTCACACATCAACTGGGCCGCATCGCTCCGCACGCCGGAGCACGTGATCCGGGAGTGGGCCGTCGATCATGAGCTCGAGCTCTTCGGGAGCGAGATGTACCGCGAGGCCATGGACGTGGTATGCGGTAGAATGGGGGTGCAAGAGGAGGTAACCTACGAGGGGCTCAGCAATACTGTACTGAGACGCGGGTGCGAGGAGCTCGGGTACCATGTCACCAACATACCGAGGAACGCGGCGAAGGACCACGACTGCGGGTGGTGCTGTTTCGGCTGCAGGCAAGTTTGAAAAGATCCTTTTTTTGCCATTTTCCAAAAGTAAATCACAAGGAAAAAAATGTATTACTTAAAAGGCACGTTGTACTGCAGGAAGGGAAAGAAGAAAGGTACGTCGGAGACGTGGCTGGTCGACGCCGTGAGGTCCGGAAACGGGGTGATCTTACCAGAATGCGAGGCGGTGAAGGTGGTTCACTCGAGAAGGAGGAACGGGGGAAAAACGGTGGCGAGAGGGGTGGTGGTGGAGTGCAGGGATGGGAGGAGATACGCGGTGGAGAGTCGGGTGACGGTGGTTGCATGCGGTGCTTTGAACACGCCGGCGCTGCTGAGGAGGAGTGGGCTTAGAAATAGGAGCATAGGGAGGAACCTGCACTTGCACCCGGTGGTGATGGGTTGGGGGACGTTCGGGGAGGAAGAGAAGAAGAAGAGCTACGAGGGGGCGATCATGACGGCGATGTGCGGCGGCGGTGAGAGGGACGGGGTGGTTATCCAGACGCCGGCATTGCACCCGGGAATGTTCTCAACGCTGATGCCGTGGGTGAACGGGGAGGACTTCAAGGAGAGGATGTGCAAGTTCTCGAGGACTGCTCATGTATTTGCTCTGGTGAGGGATGTGGGTTGCGGGCGGGCGGATCTTCCCAAAGGTTTGGAGTACGATCTGGATGCGAGGGATGAGGAGAAGCTGCAGGGAGGGCTCGAGAAGGTTACGTCTCTCTTTTTCTCCCACTATCTTTGATGATCTTCTTCATTCAGCAGTTTTACAACTACGAATTTCATCAATCAATATAAAACATCTTTAGACAATTTATAATTGAGTAACTTACGTAAAAGGCCCTGAATTATACATCCAATTTGAATGTTATACCTGAATTCTAAAGAGTAATAATGTAGTATTCGATTATTATATTTCTTCATCATACCTGAACTTTAAAAAGTAGTAAAGTAGTATTTGATTTTTATGTTTCTTCTGATATTGTCCATTAGTTGTTTTTTATCTTTTCGTAAATCGTCACACTAGTTCAAAATCAATTTAAGTCCAATCTTAAAGATACCAAAATGTTACTTTTATTAGTTAATATGCCACATTGAACTTGAATATACAGTTATGGACTCTTGTGTAGTTCACTCTTCGTATTCATATATTTTATATTAAACAATTTTAGGGATTTTTACACGTGCTCTTCTGACTGTACAGTTACACTTATACCCCTATTTTTTTTGTAGTAATACTTGTGTCCCTACCTTCTCATACCATCAATATTTGTGTCCTTATCTTACTTAATTTAACGTAAATTAGATAACCAAACTATGATTTGTTCAAACTAAAGTTCAGCTAGGAATGATATTTATAGTTATACCCTTGAGTCACGTTCCTCCTGGAAAGCAACCCCCACCTTGCAATGCACTCAGCCATGATTGTCGCTTTTAAATGTTGTGCCACCAACACCTGCAAGCAATGACTCCCCATGCATCTACATTTCTCAACTTTGGCGAAGATCTAACCATGCATGCCATCTCAACCGCCATTGTGTTCCACATTGACTACATCTCGAGATTGGCGGGCACTCCCCTTCATTGCAATTGACTATAATGTTGTGCGAATGAGGGAGAAAATCTAGGAGAACAAAAAAAAGGGATCTCTTTTGAGCACCACCTCCATCGTGAATTTTTGGGAAGGGGAAACAACCCAAGAGATAGGAACATTGTTGGACATGCGAGCCCACGACGAGCCATTATGCAATAAATGTTATTGCGAATATCATTCCCTGATTTGAAATGAAGAATAAATAATTTGCATAATAGGTCCTACAATTAGGGTTATGTACCATAGCCATATTGATGATGATACAGCCGTTGATTTAATTATTGAATCATAGAGGCCAGTGCTTGGATGAATATCTAAAGAGTTAGATTGAGGACTCATCAAGCACCGTCAAAAATGATTGTCAAGAAATGATCTCCACCCTGAGTAGGAGATGACAATCCTTTCTCACATAGGCTGATATCTGACCGACCTCTTGATGTAGGTCCTCTGCATAGGAATAGACATTCAGATGTGTCAGACTAGTTAGGTCAAAGAGTTGACTTAGTGAGATTAAGATAACCAAAGTCCTATATCATATGCTATCACGACATAGGCACACATCCTCTGACCAGAGACAGATGTGTTACTATATGTCTGAATATGTACATTTGGCAGACCAATAAGTTGATGACCTAATCAAGGTCTATACACCGGCGCGCTGGTGTGCATACAAGGGCATATGAGTAATACGATCTCTCAAAGGGATCATACATGTTCATTACTGAACCGGAAGACATGAGCTCACTCATGAGATATTGGGAAGAATCAAATTCCGTTCATAGTCGTCTCACTTTAGAAGCTGGACTGAATTTGTGGGTTTGATATATACTTTTGGAAAGTATATGATCAAGACCTCGGTATGATATATGCTTTTGGAAAGTATATGATCAATACCGACTCCCAATGATCGAATGAGAAACTTAATGATAAAACTCTGAAGTAGACCGTGTAAAATTGATCTTATACTTTAGGTTTATTCTGAGTCTTCTAGTATGCAGGATGTACAGGTATTGGGAATACCTGAGGGTGATGTGATCATAAACGGTTGTATAGCCATGACGCTTTCATTCCTAGGGAGTGATGAAACGGGTCTGGATTTTAGTGACTCCTCTCAGTAGAGAAGGAATCTGATCTTAGTCTAAATGTTGGACATTGATCTGAATGTGATTCAGATTAAATGAGAAGATTAGATTTGCGGTATTGATTTAATCAAGTATCTATGGGAGGCCTGAGATCTGGATTTGAGATGTGATCTCAATATCCAAGTCACTATACGTGGAACAATACAATCGCTCTGTCCTTATCTCCAAGTATCTGCGGAGAAAGCGCATTATCCTTGAAAGAGTTCAGGATAATTTCATTATTGATATAAGTATCCGAGCATTGAGAAAATAGATAATTAAATGTGATTTAATTATCATGATTAATATGAATTTGATTCATATTATATGGAGAGTTATATTAGATAATTAAATGTGATTTAATTATCAAAAGATATGAATAATGTGAATGTGATTCATATTATTTGGAAACGTGAGAATAGAGATCCAAGATGATTAAATGTCATTTAATTATCATGGATATGAATAATATGGATAGTACTATCCATATTAATCATATATATTATAAATGTGATTTATAATATATAAGAGAGAGAGAGAGAGCTATTTGTTATTTACATTTGTTAATTAAATGTTAATGTGAATTGGATTCACATTGAACATTTAATTGAAAATGTAATTCACATATTATTTTGGGTTGTGAATGTGATTCACAATTTTCCAATGGCAAGATTGCAATATTCACAAAATAATTATGAATTATTTTTGTTGAATAATTTGCAACAAGCGTTGTTGTAAATCTGGGAGATTTCCATGGAATAATGTAATCTCATGAGATATCATGAGATTATATGAGATTGTCACAAAATCCCATATTATGGAAGGAGGCAATCTTGATTCCAATAATCTCCATGATTGTTTGATTTAATTGGGGATTGATTTATATTGATTTATCAATATAGATTTAATCTAAATTAAATTACCAACACAAATCTTGGCCATTAAAAGAAACACAAATCAATGAGATCCATTGGATTTGTGTTGCCCATGGATTGAGATCCATGGATCCCAAAATATTATAAAAGGAGAGCACCCATTTGCTCTTCTTAACACAATGAGAACATAAGTCTCTCTCTCTCTCTCTCTCTCTCTCTCTCTCTCTCTTTCTCTCTATACGTCAGCCCTCTCTCTTCCTCTCTTACGGCCGCCCACCATGGATGCCCTAGAGAGAGTCTCCATCGCCGCAGCATTGTCGTTATGCTGCCTGATCGTTTGCTCATGGATCTCCGTCTCCTTCGATGCGCCTCGCTCGTGAAGAAGACGTCGGATCTCGTGTGTCGAGATCAGGAGATCTGCCACTTGGATCATCAACATGGATTGCGAGAATCACGTATTTCATCAACACGCTCGCAGTAGTCTCATTCGTCGGATCGTACTTGAGACAGGAGGTCTCTTCGTTTAGAGAGTCGATCGCAACCACGCTTCAAGAGGTAATCCTATTACTTGTTTGTGGTTTAGACGAAACGATCCGAGAAGTATTCTTGGATCAAGTGGTTTCGTCACATGAAAAGTTTTAATTTCCTCTACATAGAACAACTAGTGCGACTAGTCGTTCCTCGTCGTATTCGATACGGCGCTCACGCTTCCGTGATGCGCTTAAGGATTATCCCATATCATTCAAGCATGTCTCTGATGCCTTAATTAACTAGAGGAACAAGAATCCGAGGAATTACTGATGTCCTCAAAATAATGGCGAGTCCTATTCGATGTAGAGCCAGAGGAAGTCGGGGTGAGGGCAGAGGCAGAGTGGTGGAGAGGGGATGGAGGAGAATGAGGTAAGGGTGGAGTAGGTTGTGGGAAGGGCACATGGAGGAGGTCGGGGCGAAGGCAGAGGAGCTAGGATGGAGGGAGGCAATGGTCAGAGGACGAAGGAGATTGAGTTACGGGTGGAGGATCAGGTTGTGGACAGGTGAATGCACTATAGCAGGATGGGTCATAGTTGTCGGTTCCAAACCTGATAAGAGAGATGATCATGGGTCGTGCATTCCACACAAGGCGGGAACACAGTCGCTACAATGGCTGACAAAAATCCCGATCAATCAACAATTAACTCACAATCAAAATAAAACGATTAAATCTCAAAAATGTGGAGTTAAAATTTATTATAACTCTACATGCTAATGTGTATAGGTGTAAGCACAGGTAGAAGTCGAACACTGGGAGCAAACGGTTGGGAGCAGAAATGAATACAAAATTATCCAATTCTTTTCTTGTCCATTTATTATTTTTGTGGGTTTTTTTATTTTTTTTTAATTTTTTTATTTTTTATTTGATTTTTAATTTTATGATTTTTTATTTTCTTTTTATAATTTTATCTTTTTTATCTTTTCTTTTTCTTTTATAAATATATAGCCTATATAAGGCTTTTTTTATGCAATACATAGAAATATATTTACAAATGCTATTAAATATAAATAAAATTTATAAATACATTGTTTTGGATTTTAAAAATTTTCATGTTTTTGTATTTTTCTCAAAAGTTTTGCTAACTTTTATGTATTTTTAAAGTCTAAAATATCCCAAATACGGGATTAATTAAATTCTCGAAACTAATTTGGGTTTTAGAAATAACAAATAAATCCTAAAATTACCCAAATTATGTTTAATTATAAAATATAATACATAGATAATTATAAATATAAAAACATATTTTTGGGATTTTTGTTGAATTTTTATATTTTTTTGTTGAATTTTGGAGCTTTTTGATTTTTTTAATTTCCTTTTACTATTTTTAGTGGTTTTTTATTTATGGACTCAATAAATGTCAAAATATAACATATATACTTTATTTGGAATTTTTCAAATGATTTTTATATTTTTTTGGTATTTTTCAAATTAGATAGGGTTTATTTAAGCTCCTTTTTAATTTTAATAAATAGGTTAAATGCTCAAAAATGCAAAAAGACATGTGGCATGTAAGTACACTACATGAGTATTTTTGTGGAATTTTTGGAGCTATGTAGCTATTTTTAATAATTAGGTAAAAGTCATAAAAATAAAAAGGCCTGATAGGGGCATAACTGCAAAAAAATAAAGTCCAGGGGCCACATTGCAATTTACCCAACTGAAATAAATATTTATTTGAAGTTCTAGAATTATTTTACAATAAACAAAAATGCCAGGGTACTTTTTGCAAAATTTCCAACGTCACGTGAGCACTGCACGTGAAACTGGTAGGGACCAAAACGCAAATATAAAAAGTTTGAGGGTCTACATGTAAATTTCCCTATTTATTTACAATGTTATACTTTATTTACAAAATTAAAAATTAAATAGAAAAATGGACAGGGGTATGAGTGCAATTTACACCTTAATAGGCTGGATCGGACGGCTCTAGAAAGTTGGCTTGACACGTGGCATCCATTCAACGACTGATACCGTTTCGTGGATCAACGGTGGAGATTAGATCACTTAGTGTGATCCGACGGTTGCATCGCGGGAAGATCCGACGACTCTGGCTTGATCTAGTGGCTCGTTATTGATCGGACGGCAACAGAGCGAGGTGGAAGAATGGGGAAGAAGGTCGACGCTGGCGAGCTTCGATCTGAGATTGCGAGATTCTCCGGCCTCATCCATCACCGCCGAGTATCTCTTTATGTTCCTGGAAGCCTCCTGCATCTACTGATGTCTTCAATCGAGGCCCATGTGCTCTAGGATGACCAGGTGGTGAAGCTCAACCTGGGCCTTGCTCCCAATAGTCGAAACTCCTCAAATGGAGCCTTCTGGACCTGCAAATGAGCGCCAAAGCATTGCAAAGAATGGGGGAGGGGTACAGGCCTTTATTGGTGGTGAATCGAGGCGAGGGGACGTAATGGAACGTACTCGCTCCGGCGAGCGGCAGAGGTGGAGCGAAGTTTTGCCGATCGAGACGCAATCGGGTTGGACACATGGTGTTCAGAGATGGAGAAGCGAGTGGGGAAGGAAGTGTGGTGGTTAGGCGAGGTAGAGACAGAGAGGGCACGGGTGAAATGGTTCGTCGGAACGGAGCTCCGGTGAACCACGAATCTCCTAATTAACGCTAATTAACTAATTAAAATATGGAATAAAATGCAAGGAATAAAACCTAGAGCTAATTCTAAGATAAGGAAGGTAAACACGCAGCTCAAACCTGGCTAGTTGGCAAAGGAGCAGGACCTTGAGCGAGCGACGGTCGTGGGTGCATCCCCTTCCTCCTTCAGCCGCCTCCAAGCTCCAGGGGACCTCCCCCTGTCGCAAGGATGCATGCTAGGCCGGAGTGGAGTGACTTTAGGGTTCTAGGAATGACCAAAAATGCGAAGGAAGAAGAGGATGTTTATTTATGCACATGGAGAGCACCCTTATTGACCGAATAAATGGCAGAGATTCACTCTACGTACACGCAATAGAAGAGGCCGACGTGGTTGCAGATGATCCAGGAGGATTTCTTGTGAAGAAAGCATCGACGATTGATGGTTGGTTCGCCCGCGAAAAATGGCAAAAAAGCAGGGATTGAACAGGTCCGCGTCAGATCAGACCTGGGAGGGGCTGTTGACCGAGGGTCAACGCGGGCCGCGTCCTGATTGGCCCAGCTCATGCCACTACAGGACAAAACTAAAGTTTTATTCGAAAATAATTAATTTAAAATAATAATGATTTCATTAATTTCTGTGTATAAAATAAAAAATGCTTTAATTATTTTATGTAGTATTTTATTATGATTTTTATTTATTTTTTGATGTATTTTATGACAAATTTATTTTTTTAGTGGCTTATTTATAGGTATATTTACCTATGTTTTGTGTAATTTTATTTTTTTTGTATATTATATTTTATTATTTTATTATTTTATTTTATATATTTATAACTTATTTTTGTGAGTATAAATATATTTTTATTTGATTTTTATGATATTATTTGTACACTTAAATAAACAGGTAAGTATATTCTATATGTATAGTTGTAGGTATTTTACCTATGTTTTATATACATAATTTTATTTTAATGTATTTTAATGAGTTTTATTTTAATTTTATATTTGTAATAGAATCTATATAATACCTACAATATTAGAAAATTATAAAAGAATTAAAGAATAAAAGAATTTATTCCCCTTTTATTTATATACATATAGAAGCATATGTCTTTCGCCTATGTATTTTACATAAACTTATTTTATTTTTATTTCTCTTTTTGATTTTATTCTAATTTTAATATGTACATGTGTTATAGATAATATTTACAAAAATATAAAAATAAGAATTTGCAAAAATAATAAATAATGAATAAATTGAATACTTTAATCAGTATTATGTACAATAGGGGCCCAAAACTTAACTTTTACCGAGTAACTTCAAAAAATATAAAACCACTACCATTAAATAACTCTTGAAAAGTTATATATAATTAGAGGTGATTTTGCTATATTTTGAGTTTTTTTAAAAGATATGGGTCTGTGAAGTTTGGTTTTTGGCTTTTTAATATGGGTATAAAATATATACTGTATATTATTTTTAAAACTCAATTTTGTATTTTTATTTACATTATTATCTACAACTTTCATGTATAAAGTTTTTTTATTTGATGAATAGATAATGAATAATAAAATAGGTGTCAAAATGCATAATTGATGGATAAATAAATGAGCTTTTTTTATTCTATTTTTGGCCCTTATCTCCCCCTACTTTATTCCTTGTCGACCAATTCCATTCTGGACTTGGTCTCGGGGTTAAGGTCATAATATATTTTTAATATTTTATTCCTTTTTTTCTTCTCTTTATTCTATAATTTTGGCATTAAAAACCTTATTTTATGTACAATAAATACAATAAACAAGGAATGCTATTATGTACAAATTAATGCTATTTACATGCATTAGGTAGGGTTTTTAAGGTCAAAATGATAGAATAAAGGTGATGAAATAGAGATTCATCAAACCATCGACACATTGGTCGAACCACCGTCAATGACATGAACCTATTGCTGGCATTTCATCCATCGACGTAAGTATTATAGACAGTAAGGAATTTTTCATTAGTGGTTGCACAACCACCGTCGTATAGCTCATCACTAGCAGTTGACTAATCGTCGTCATATAGCTCTTCAAAAGCAGTTCTCCGAATAGTGGATGTGCGGACGTCAACATACGTTATCTTTGGCATTTAGACAAACACCACTGAGTACCCAACAATGGAGGATGTGCGGATGCTGGCATACATTATCATTGATGTTTAGCCAACTGTTGTTGATTACTTAACCGTGATGGCTGACTAACTACTGGTGCTAATGGAGATGCCCTGGCAGATCTCTTCCATTGTCACAACTGATGTATCATTGACAGAAGCCAAAGTTACTCGACGGTTTTACAACTGTCGAGAAAAGTTCTCAAAAAATAAAAATAAAAATCTAAAATTCGAATCTGAATTCGATTTTTTTAATAAATGTAGAAATATTGAATTAATCTACACTTAAATTTTACAATTTCATAATTAATAAAATTATAATAAATACAAAATTACAATATTAAACCTCCGAAGTCCAAAGGCAGTGGATCATCTGGAGGATGAAAGGAGAAGAATGCCAATGTTGGAGATTCTCAACTCATCCGAGTAGCAAGTATGTGAGTAGGCATTTCTCGAGTCTTATGGCTCTCCTTAGTGTTCCAATCAATTATTTGATTAAAATTCAAAATCACGTGTTCGCCTCATCCAACTCTATACAGAGGCATTGTTTTTCATGAACTAATCACTGACCTCTCTTCCCCATGTACCAATTAGTGATGTTCGTTGTAACACCTCTGAAGGATATGATGAGATCCTTAAGCGCATCACTGAAGCGTGAGGATCACATTGTATGCGATCGAGAGCGGCTAGTCGTACTAGTTGCTCAAGGCAGTGGAAATTAAAAAAAAATTCATGCGATGAAACCACATGATCCAAGAACACTTCTCGGATCGTTTCATCTAAACCCAAACAAGTATTAGGGTTACCTCTTGAACCGTGGTTGTGATCGAGTCTCTAAACAAAGAGACCTCTCGTCTCAAGTCCGATCCAACGTAGAAGACGCTTGCGAGCATGTTGATGAAACACGTCGCAATCCATATTGATGATCCAAGCGGTGAATCTCCTGATCTTGACACGCGAGATCCGACGTCTTCTTCACGAGCGAGGCACACTGAAGGAGACAGAGATCCACGAGCAAACAGAACAACAACATAATGATGATGCTGCGGCAACAGAGACTCCTTCTAGGGCATCCATGGTGGAAAACCATATGAGAGAGAGAGAGAGAGAGGATGACGGGTAGAGAGAAAGAGAGAGATGTTATACACAACTTGTGTGTTGTGTATTGTTATAACCAAGAAGAGCAAGGGGTGTCTCCTGTTATATAGGATTTTGGGAGTCCATGGATCACAATCCATGGACTACACAAGATCAATGTTTAGATTGATTTGTATTTCTTTCAATGGCTAAGATTTTGTTGGTAAAAACCAACAATAATTAATTTAATTTAGATTAAATGTATATTAACAAATCAATATAAATTAATCCTAAAATAAAATAAATCTCATATGGAGATCAAGGAGTAGAGATTACATCAATCCAAGATTATAGGGGGACGTCCACCCTTTCCTTAAAGGAGTTGGTGGCCGTCCACCATTTCTCATGGATATGTAATCTTATGCAATCTCCTGAGATTGCATCACTCCTTGAAAATCTCCAAGATTTACAACAACACTTGTTGTAAAGTATTCAACAAAAATTTTTCATAATTATTTTATGAATATTGCAATCTTGCCATTGGAAATTTGTGAATCACATTCACAACCAAAAAAAGTGTAAGTTACATTTTAAATTAATTATCCAATGTGAATCCAATTCACATCAACATTTAATTAACAAATGTAAGTTACAAATAGCTCTCTCTTATATATTATAAATCACATTTATAATATGTATGATAAATATGGATAGTGCTATCACATTATTCATATCCATGATAATTAAATCACATTTAATCAACTTAGATCTCTATTTTCATGTGCCCAAATAATGTGAATCACATTCACATTATTCACATCTTTGATAATCAAATCACATTTAATTATCTAAGATAACTCTCTTTATAATATGAATCAAATTCATATTATTCATGATAATTAAATCACATTTAAATATCTATTTTCTCGATGCTCGTATACATATATCAACAATGAAATTATCCTGAACTCTTTCAAGGATAATGCGCTCTCTCCACTGATACTTGGAGATAAGGACATGGCAATTGTATTGTTCCACGTATAGTGACTTGGATATTGAGATCACATCTCAAATATAGATCTTACGGGCCTTCCATAGATGCTTGATTAAATCAACACTGCGAATCCAATCTTCTCATTTCATCTGAATCACATTCAAATCAATGTCCAATGTTTGGACCAAGATCATATTACTTCTCTACTGAGAGGAGTCACTAAAATCCATACCCGTTTCATCACTCCCTATGAATGGAAGCGTCATGGTTACACAATCGTTTATGATCACATCACCCTCAGGTATTCCTTATACATGTACATCCTGCATACTAGAAGACCCTGAATAATCCAGACGTATAAGATCAATTTTACACTGTCTACTTCAATGTTTTATCATTAAGTTTCTCATTCGATCATTGGGAGTCGGTATCGATCATACACTTTCCAAAAGCATATATCATACCTAGGTGTTGATCATATACTTCCCAAAAAGCATATATCAAGCCTACAAATTCAGTCAAGTTATCAAAGTGAGATGACCGTGCACGGAATTTGATTCTTCCCAATATCTCATGAGTGAGCTCATGTCTTCCGGTTCAGTAAATAAACTTGTATGATCCCTTTGAGAGATCGTATTACTCATATGCCCTTATATGCACACCAGCACGCCGGTGTATAGACCTTGATTAGGCCATCAACCTATTGGTCTGTCAAATGTACATACTCAGATATATAGTAACATATCTGTCTCCGGTCAGAGGATGCGTGCCTATATTGTGACAACATACAACATAGGACTTTGGTTATCTCGACCTCGTTAAGTCAACTCTTTGACCTAACTAATCTGACACCTCTGAATCTCTATTCCCATGCAGAGGACCTGCATCAAGAGGTCGGTCATATATCAACCAAGTGAGAAAGGATTGCCATCTCCTATTCAGGATGGAGATCCTCTCTTAACAATTATTTGACTGTACTTGATGAGTCCTCAATGTAACTCTTTAGATATTCATTCAAGCACCGACCTCTATGATTCAATAATTGAATCAACTGTTGTATGATCATTAAGACGGCCATGGTACATAACCCTAATTATACTAAGAGACCTATTATGCAAATTAGTTATTCTTCATTTCAGATCAGGGAATGATATTTGCAATAACATTTATTGCACAATGGCTCATTGTGTGCTCGCATGTCCAACTATCTCCCACTAATCCAAAGAGTCATTAATGGGCTAATCATTTAAACCCGCACTCATGTGACAATCATAGGCTATTTAGAAAAATAGCTAGGTAAGTTGATTAGTCACTTTGTTCCCAAGAGACTACACCAATTTCTTTTACGACACTTGCATATCTCCTAGTAACAATGTTCACATCCAATGTGAATGTTGCATCTTATGCAACCAATAACTCAATCTTGTTAAAGAACTTATAGTGTCCTTGACACTACCGCTCAATAATTATTATAATTATTATAACCAGTATTTCCATTATCCTTATAAGAATACCCTTATTCTTGTAGATCTCTATCTCCTAAGGTATTCGTAGTTAAGACCTTTTAGATCTCTATCTATCAAGTCTTAATTTCTTGAAGATAAGAATAAGAGATCACTATCTCTAAAGTCTTGTCATCTTTGAAGATATTGTTATTACTACAATCAAGTGTTCTATCACCATAGTAGGATTAGTAACAGTTTACTACTCCCACTGTGTGGCAAACATCTGCCGTTTTGCACACATGTAGCATACACCCGGCTTCTCACAACTGATGCACAAGAGCAAGCAGTTTCAGCATTCACTTCCTCAACTTTTTGAAGTGTTATCCCTTCAGATAAGTCAGTACCATATCTTAAGGGAAAGAAGTCTTTCTTGGAATTTTCCAGAAAATAGAATATGTCCAAGGTGCACCACTAATGCGACGGTCCCAATACCCTCTTTCTTTGCTTTTGAACAACTTCAGAACTAAGATCTAAGAGGTATTTTTGAGATCATATCTCAAGGTATGGAACAACCAGATTATAGAACACTTATTATTATCATCCTTATATCATTCAAGATGATTAGGATCTATTATCTACATTTAACGCGATGAACACAATGACACTCCCACTAAGCTTCACACGGTTCATCAAGATTCTATCTGAAACCATAACATTTATGATTTCATCAAATCCAATGTTCCAACTACAAGAAGCTTATTTGAGTCCATAGATGGAATTTCTTAGCTTGCACTCTTTGCTTTCCTCAACCATAAAGCCATGGGGCTGCTTTATGTGAATGTCCTCATATAGGTATTCATGGAGAAATGCAATCTTGACTTCCATCTTGAAGATGTCAAAGTCAAGTTGCATAGCTATAGTTAGCAATATTCTGGTGGGTTTAAGCATGGTTATTGAAGAGCAAGTCTCATCACAAGCGATGTCTTCTCTTCGGTATGTAGCTCATGGCTACGAGCCGTGCTTTGAAGGTCTCTACCTTCTCATCAGGTTCCCTCTTTCTCTTGAAGATTCATTTACACCTTAATGGGTCTTACCCATATAGGTGAATCCTCGAGGGTCCAAATACAACACTTGTATATGAAGTCTACTTTAGACTTTATTACAAACATCCATCTTTTCATGATGTGATCTTCAGAAGCTTCATCATATGAAGTTAGATCATGTCAGATTTAACTGACACATGGAATCCATCCTCAAACTTATTTGAAGAGGTATTAGTGTTTCATCTTTAATTGTCCTTTTAGTTTCTAATTTTAGGAGCCTCATTTCTTTCTCAAGATTAAATGAGTTCATTCACTTCATTTTCATCTTGATTCTCAAGAGTCTCATCCTCTAAGAATCACATTCTCATATATGAAATCTTTTAGAATCTCAAGGTCATAAAGTAGGTATCCAATACCACCCTTTATTTTCCTAATGAAGTAGCACTCTCTAGTGCTAGATTCCATCTTACATACATGGAACTTTATTAAGGATATATATTGTAGTCTCTACTATATATATACCTGGAAAGTAATACGTAATTATGCTAAAATTTATCATTGATCAAATCATGTCATACATGATCCAATTGTATCTCCCTACAACTCTCTTGAGTTTAGGTGTATTAGGAGGATTGAGATAGGAATGATATTCATATCTCCATAAGGTATTCCTTTGAGTTCATCTAATAGGTACAAGCTACCTAGGTTAGATCAAATTCATTTCATCTTCCTTCAAACTTTGTTTTTAAATCAAAATTGTGAATTCTTTGAACATTTCAAAGCTTTCTAAGGTGAAGAAAAGAAATCATATATTACAGATAATCATCGAATGGTATCACATATCATCAATGTTTATCATGATATAGATGATCCGCATACATCAATATGTATGAGATATTAAATACCTTGGCATCTTAATCCATTCTCAAAGAAGGGTGCTTTGGACATTATTACTATGAATACAATATTCACAAGTATGTGAGATTTGAAATTTTTAGACATTCTAAAGTTTCATCTCTTACTAGTCTATTGATCTCATCAACAGACTTATGTTCAAGGTTTGATACCAAATCATTATCAAATGATCTTCATCCTCCTATTGATCTTTAAAGGTTTAATTTTCAGTAGTAGAAATGTTAATGAATCATTCATTAATTTTCTAATTTAGTAGAGTCCTCTAGATGTTAGATTACTATCTGAAATATATCCATCACAACTCTTCATGATAGGTATATTCCAGAATTCATGTTTATTCCCAACATTTAGAAATAAACAATGAGTGTATTCTAATATCTAGGTCATAGAGACATTCTCTAAGACTAAGGGCTCTCCCACTGAAATTATGAAGTCTATAAATCTAATAGAGATTGTTGCAACAATTGCATCAATATCCATGTGGATGACTATTAAACCTTAAAATAAAATTTTATAGTCTTCTAAAACATATGCAACCAATTGCATGTGTTATTATAAGAATGAGATACAATTATTAGGCTTTGATCTTGTCAAATAAGAAAGTCAATTTCAATGATTATATGTAGATGTATATTATTCCGATGCACCATCTGGATCCTTCTCTAAGGATCCTAGATAGACAAGATAGTCACACTATCAGTACATCAGCCTATTGCAGTATTAGCATTCATCCAAAAATTTAGATGTCATATGGAAGTCACAGAAGTACAGTCAACTCTTTGACTTTCCTTCTCACTGGGGTCCAGCCCATGCTTCCACAGTGCTCCCTTTATCTATAAACAACCATTGCTTAAGACAAAGGATCTCTTATGTTGAATTCAGAAGATTTTAACATAAGAGCATTTCAACATTTATACATGCTTCACTCAATTCATACAATATGAATATTCTGAAGATTCATGAATGACTAGAGTACAGATCGTAGAATGATGACACTTATCATATCTACATACATCTTAACTCTTAAAGACCTTTGATTCAGGTGTGTACTAAAACAATTTAAATACATCATCTCTTATAGAGCCATCATTCTGCATGATGCAGAGAACCATGTTATTCATGATTAAATGTCGAGAGCACATATGTATGCTAGAACATCATCTTAGAATTTTATAAAGATTATTTGACAATTACGGTCATCATCGACATGTCACTTCCAAAGTACATTCGATGAGAGATCAGGACTATAGAGACATACAAACCCTAGGGTTGAAGTCCTATTGTCTATTATAATTGTCATTCCTCATTATTTTGAGGAAGACTTGCACATTGTAGCCACATACATTATGTGTCCAACTACAAGTACAATATCGTGATCATGCATCCAATACATGATAATTTACTGGTTATTATTGAGTATAGCATTGAGTGGGTTTAATGAAGGATTATCTGAAATAAGAAATTTGCATAAATATATGTAAATATACATTTTTACTTTTATTTAGGAATTTTTATATCAAAGTTGTCTTGTCTTGTCAACACTAAAAGTTCATTCCCTTAATCACTTTCAATGTAAGAGATATACTTACCATTATATCTCAAGCAAGATCTAGGATCTCCTTTCTTATCTTTGTTACATCCCACTAATATAAGAACTTGCAAATCGGATAAAAAGAAGCGGGAACACATTCCGCCTTGCAAGTCCAACTTGCATTCCCAATTCGGTCTTTAACACCCAGGCCCACCACCCCTAAGGTGATGTTTACCCGTCATTAATTGAACCAACCGTCAACAGGATTAGCACTCGCTATGTGCAATCCAATATCGCCCCAATAATATGAGGACCCGACATTGGGGTCAATACGCATATGGCCTTACTCTTTCGAGAAGCAAAGAACCCGATCCAGATGTACTTGCATACAGGAGCTGTCACTTTGGATAGGCATCTCCTACATACAATCCCTGGCGACGGAACCCTTCGCCTTGACGAGCGACCATGGATGTCACTTATGTGATCCTCCATATCATATTCAAATTCTATGAATCATATTCATTACGATTAATTCTTCCAAAAGAAATAACAACTCTATTCATATTAGAGTATTTTAATCTTAATTGGATATCAATTAATTTAATCATATTAAATTAATGATCCCATTAATATCCAACAAACAATCTTAATTGTTACTTGAATTAGGGTATTATCTCAAATACGTATTATTTCGGATTTTAATAATTAGAAAAATACACCGTGATCTCTCATGCATTATCAAGTCCCTATCCGTTGTCATGGACTGTACCGATGGGAGTGGGACAAGCCGCACACGGTGCAACCTGCTACCCCAATGCTCCCCGACTAGACACCATATCCACCTCGGGAAAGGATAATGCCAAATTGATCATTGTGTACTTGAGATGATAATCGATTCATCAACCGAAGTTATACCATATATAATAATAATCAAAACATTTTTTTATTAATATTATAAAGAGATTTGCTAAACAAATCCCCAATCCTATTCAAGCAACTTTGTTTGTCGGAAAGTAGATTGTGTAACCAATTGTGATCTAGATCATATCTAATCAAATATTGGTTAAGGTAATGTCATTTAAGGAATAATTATCATCAAATATTTCACAAATATTTATCTATAATTATTCCAGAAAATTAAGCCATTTGATTTCACTAATTGATTAAATGACAATCACAAGGTTCTTGATTAGGAAAGTAATTTCCAGCAGTGACCCTCACTTACTAAAATTAACATATCTCAATCAATTTAAATCCAAATTAAGCAAAGTAAGTTTCCAAAGTATGCTAATTTGATTTACAACAGAACTTAAGTGATTTTCATGTATTCTTAGGTGTTTCAAATCAGTAATTAACTCCTTAATTACGTCATGATTCACAGTCCCCGAAATAGTGGATACATGTTCACTATTTTGATCATAACTTGAGCAAACAGATTCCAAATCACGCAAACTCAGATCCTACGATTTCCTTATTTAATGGGAAACATAATCCAGATATTATTTTCGTGTTTAAACAATTTAAATAGGGCTTAAAGTATTCACTAAATAGAGATGCGAAAGTGAAATGCGATAAAACCTTCGCAAACCCTAACGAACCCAAGTCGTCCTAGGTTTATGGATAGTATCCGAAACCTCCGCCCTATGACTCTGATACCACTTGAAGGATATGGTGAGATCCTTAAGCGCATCACTGAAGCGTGAGGATCACATCGTATGCGATCGAGAGCGACTAGTCGCACTAGTTGCTCGAGGTAGCGGAAATTAAAAAAATTCATGCAATGAAACGACATGATCCAAGAATACTTCTCGGATCGGTTCATCTAAATCACAAATAAGTAATAGGGTTACCTCTTGAAGCATGGTTATGATCGAGTCTCTAAACAAAGAGACCTCCCTTCTCAAGTTTGATCCGACAGAGGAGACACTTGCGAGAGTGTTGATGAAACACGTGCTAATCGCAATCCTTATGATCAAAGCGGTGAATCTTCTGATCTCAACACATGAGATCAAACATCTTCTTCACGAACGAGGCACACCAAAGGAGATGGAGATCCACGAGCAAACAAACCGGCAGCATAATGACGATGCTGCGGCGATGGAGACTCTCTCTAGGGCATCCATGGTGGACGACCATATGAGAGACAGAGGATGGCATGTAGAGAGAAAGAGAGAGATGCTACTCACAACTTATGTGTTGTGTGTTGTTGTAACCAAGAAGAGCAAGGGGTGCCTCTTCTTATATAGGGTTTTGGGAGTCCATGGACCACAATCCATGGACTATACAAGATCAATGGTTTAGATTGATTTGTACTTCTTTCAATGGCTAAGATTTTGTTGGTAAAAACCAACAACAATTAATTTAATTTAGATTAAATGTATATTGACAAATCAATATAAATTAATCCTAAAATTATATCAATCTCATATGGAGATCAAGGAGTAGAGATTACATCAATCCAAGATTATAGGGGGGCGGCCACCCTTTCCTTATAGGAGTAGGTGGCCATCAACCATATCTCATGGATATGTAATCTTATGCAATCTCCTGAGATTGCATTACTCCTTGAAAATCTCCAAGATTTACAACAACATTTATTGTAAATTATTCAACAAAAATATTTCATAATTATTTTATGAATATTGCAATCTTGCCATTGGAAAATTGTGAATCACATTCACAACCAAAAAATGTAAATTACATTTCCAGTTAATTGTCCAATGTGAATCCAATTCACATCAACATTTAATTAACAAATGTAAGTTACAAATAACTCTCTCTTATATATTATATATCACATTTATAATATGTATGACTAATATGGATATTGTTATCCACATTATTCATATCCATGATAATTAAATCACATTTAATCATCTTGGATCTCTATTTTTATGTTCCCAAATAATGTGAATCACATTCACATTATTGACATCTTTGATAATCAAATGACATTTAATTATCTAAGATCACTTTCTTTATAATATGAATCAAATTCATATTATTCATGATAATTAAATCACATTTAATTATCCATTTTCTTGATGCTCGGATATATATATCAACAATGAAATTATCCTGAACTCTTTTAAGGATAATGCGCTTTCTCTGCGGATACATGGAGATAAAGAAAGAGCGATTGTATTGTTCCATGTATAGTGACTTGGATATTGAGATCACATCTCAAATCCAGATCTTGCAGACCTCCAATAGATGATTGACTAAATCAAGAATGTGAGTCCAGTCTTCTCATTTCATCTGAATCACATTCAGATCAATGTCCAATGTTTGGACCAAGATCAGATTACTTCTCTACTGAGAGGAGTCACTAAAATCTAGACCTGTTTCATCACTCCCTGAGAATGGAAGCCTCATGGTTATACGATCGTTTATGATTACATCACCCTCAGGTATTCCTAATACATGTACATCCTGCATACTAGAAGACCAAGAATAATACAGAAGTATAAGACCAATTTTACATTGTCTACTTCAGGGTTTTATCATTAAGTTTCTCATTCGATCATTAGATGTCTATATCAATCATATACTTTCCAAAAGCATTTATCATACCTAGGTGTTGATCATATACTTCCCAAAAAGCATATATCAAACCTACAAATTCAGTCAAGCTTCCAAAGCGAGACGACCGTGCACGGAATTTAATTATTCTCAATATCTCATGAGTGAGCTCTTGTCTTCTTGTTCAAAAAATGAACATGTATGATCCCTTTGAGAGATCGTATTATTCATATGCCCTCATATGCACACCAGCGCGTCAGTGTATAGACCTTTATTAGGTCATCAACCTATTGGTCTGCTGATGAGCCGCCCGAACAACTAAGGTAAAGTATGAATCACTACGGTCGTTGTGACCTCAGTCACTCGGGACTCAGAGCTCAATCAAGAAAAATTCAGACCACCAAAGAAGGATAAAAATCGATGAAAACTCAAACTAGAGGTCTCGCTATTGAATTAACCTGGTATAGCACCCAGGATCGAACTCAGAGAGCACGTGATGGCCTTGCGGCCTACAAAGTAGTCGAAAAATAAAGAAAATAAAAACAAATTATTTTTGGTGGATTTTTTTATACTTTTTATTTTTTGGAATTTTTAATTATAAAGAAAAGAATAAAATAAATAAAACACACAACTTTCAACAATTATTTAATTACTCTAAATTGCTCCAAAAAAATCAAACAAAAATATTTTTATAATTTTTATATTTTCTACTATTTTTGATAAATTTTTGAGAATTTTCTGATTTTTATAGAATTTTATAAAAATGAAACAAGACAAAAACACAAGAACAATGTCCAGTCAAGTTTCAAGGGCCACAATAAAATGTAAAATGTCCCTAACAAACCCTGAAGGTATTTTTCCTGTAAAGTATGAACAACAAGGAATAATCAGGAAAAAGATTTATTAATTTTTTATTTTTCTATGATTTATTAGAATTGTTATAAGTTTTTCAATGTTTTCAATTTCTATATTTTTTATAAATCCAAAAATAACCAAAATTGGTCAGAAAATCAAACACAACAAAACACACAAGGTCTAAATTTTTTTAGAATTTTTGAGAAGGTTTTAATATTTTTTGTGATTTTTATATCTGAACAGACAGAAAAAGAGATGTTTTTGAATTTTTAAAATACTAAAAATGGTCAAAATTGTCTCCAAAAATTGGTGAAAATTTTACACAGTGGCAGGAGCCACATGTCCAATTTTCACTTAATTTGGAGTAATTTTGCTATTTTATTAAAATCAAAAACAACCAAACAGTGCACAAGGACCTATCTGTAAGAAAAACTTGTTCCAGGGGCCTATTAATAACACGACAGAAAAGTTTGCGGCCCAAAGTGTAAAAATCCCAGCCTCCACGCGCCGCGCACGTGGTTCAGACACGGAGGGCTATTTTTGTCATTCCTATTTATAAAAGTGTAAAGAGTAACACGCCAGAACTACAGGGTAGAGATGCAAAAACACCACTAAAGCACGTGTCGAAGCACGTGGACACTACAAACAGGGACTAAATAGCAAATACTAAAAAGTAGAAGGTCCAATATGCAAAATAGCCAAAAAAAGAACGAAATAAAATATTTACAGGACTATATAATAAAAGCAATAAACAGAGGGGCCTAAGGACAATTTACCCCACTTATTTATCCGAGGGCTGGGAGGCTACCACGTATCTGATCGAACGGCTGGAAGTGGTGGAGCCTCAACGAAGGGAAACCTGCTCGGATCGGATGGCTGAGGGCCTCCCACGTAGAGGATCTGATGGCTGGAATGCGTTGTGCGTAAACCCTCGCTGGATTGATGGCGGAGAAGAAGACATGTGTAGATCGAACGGTCTGGAGCAGTGGGTGTCTCTTCGTCTGATCGTGTGGTCCTGATCACGCCTCCAATGGATCGGACGGCTGGGTGGCTCATCAAATCAACGGGTGAGATCGTATCTGGAGCTGGGGGGCTGAACGGACGGTCGGAGAAGGTCCAGGAAGAACAGGTGGCCGGCGAACTTCGCCGGCCCGATACGCGCGAGTGGAACCTCCTTCGTTGCTGCTGAGAGATGGAGAAGGGTCGGCTCGATGTTCCGCAGCTACTCAGCTCCTCCGATGGCGTTGGGGAGCTCCGAGGAGCTCTGGCGACGTCGGTGGAGCCGAGCTCCTGTGCCTGAGCTATCGACCTCTAGATGAGGTCCTCCTTACGATCTAACCTGCACAGGAAGAAAGAGGGGTCGAGGGCAAACTGCCTTGACCCGTTAGCACACGTAGAGGATGAAAGATGCGGCTGTGTGGAGGTCCTCCGACGAGCGGCGGAGGAGGAGGATCGAAGTCCCTGCTCCGGGGCGAGTCAGGGTTGGGTGGCTGAATGAAGAATGTGCGGAGAAGTCTGGTAAAGGTGTAGGTCGGGTCGGGATGGCAAGTGGTTGGACGGAGACGGAGAATGGCGGCGGCGGAGCAAAAGGGGAAAAAATCGAAAATGCTAAAATTACTCTAAACTAATGGCTAAACTACCTACCTGGTGGAGGAATCCGACCGTGCTGGAGCTCGGGGAGCTCCGGGGTCATTGCCTGCAAGGGGGCGTCGAGTCCCGAGGCTGGACGCGCTCGCAGCGGCGCACGACGGCGAGAACCACCGGATCCAATGTTTCCCGTCTGCCCGAGCCTCACTTCCACTCCATATCGCACCACTGTCACTCAGGCGAGGTGGAGGAGTTCCTTGGCGTTGAGGGGGAGGACCAGAGATGAAGGAAATGGTTGCCGAAGGCGAGACTATATACTCCTAGGGGTCCGAGAAGATGATGGTCGGGCGAGCAACTCACAACTCGGATCCCTCATACCCACCCCGGGCGTGGATCTAGGATGAACAAGGGTCAGACGGAGAAAGGGTTTAGCGTTTTGGTGATCGGATAAAGTGGAGAATAAATGGAGAAATCGGGTCGGGCGCACATGATCCGCGGGTTGTGGTCCAGGGGGTCAGGAGCGGCCACGTCATAAAAGATTTGGAAATTGAATTTAAAATAGCAAATGGTCGAATTAGGAAAAAGTTAAAATATGAAAAATGTTTATTTATTTATAAAACTATTTTTTTTGTGATTTTTATTTATTTTTTTGAAATAAAAATAAGGTATTTACAAAATAGTATATTATATATAGGTATATACATTATTGTATTTTTTATTTTGATTTTTAATTATTTATTTTTTGTACATTTTTATTCTAATTTTATATTTTATTTATTTATAGGGTAAAATTTGGAATAAAAGTATATTTTTATTTTATTTTTATTAATTATTTACAAGGGTTAAATAAATAGTTTTATTTATATACATATATGGTATATATACAATGGAGGAAATTGATTTTATTTTTATTCCTTTTTATTTTATTTTTATCTTTGTAATTTTTATTTTATTTATTTACATTATGGATTATGGAATATATACAGATTTTTCTGGAATTTTATTCTTTTATTTATAAGGAGAAATAAATAAGTATGTGGTCTTATGTACATGATGAATATATACAAGGAAGGATATTATTATTTCCTTTTTAATTTTTCTCATTTTTATTTTAATTTAATATTTACAAATATTTACATATAAATACACAATCATTTTATTTTTATTTAGAGGAAAATATTTTTATTTATTTACAGGTATATTTACACACATGAGCTTCCTTATCTCCCTCTACTTTGGTTTTTATGCGGTCAGGCCCATGCTGAGCCCTCCCTTGGGATTAGGTCGCTCAATATTTATTCTAAATATCTCCCTCTTTGTCTTTTATTTCTTTATTCTTTTATTTATGCACAAAAACATGCTAATTGTTTATTTTTAAACAATGCATGCATTTTGATAATTATTGATATTTACATAAATATACATGTGTTTGACAAAGGTTTTGTAGCTAAAATAAAAGAATAAAGAGTGATGAATGGGTATTCATCACCCCCTATACTTAACTTTACTAGTCCCTTAGCAAACACTTATTTGAAAAAGAAGTGAAAAAGAAAAAGAAAAAGAAAAAGAGGAGAAAATGCATGGATTAATGCTGATAATTAAACTTGCCTTCATTAAATTGAATTATGGAGCTCGATCAGATCTTTGGGTTATTAATGTGTCGGAACCTTATTTGCACTTAAGTTTAAAACTCAACAGCCTCTAAGATCCACTAATCTATAATCAAGACTTCTCAACAATCCAGATCAGAATAAGCCATCATACACAAACCCTGAAGACTATGAATCTTTCCTTGTACTGTGTTAGTGATATAAGCTCTCCACCTCAGAAGTAGTAACTTGACAACCCTCCCCAACAAGGTAACTCTATGACCCTAGTCTGGCCACTCTTTCCTCGAGGAGAGGGGTATTCCCTTCTAAGTTCAAATTCAACCGGCTCAAGAAGAGGGGGAAGAAGAGAATGGACCATGGCCAGTGTAGCCATGTATCCTTGGGAGCTCAACCAATGTAGCTAAGTCTCCCTGCTGCAAGCTACATAAGATGGAATCCATAAGTCTCAAGCTTTGCTTATTTGCACTATATACATACTCCGGTGGGATTATCATTTTCTATCAGACCCACCACTTTTTATGAGTTATTTTTTTTTTGCATTTTTTTAAGTGCATCTATACAACATATACATGTGCAGCATATATACATAAAGAGGTTTTCCTCTTGAGCCAGTAGACTATCCATCTTTTGAAGCATTATTGCAACCCACAACTCCTGTCGTTAGACCTCATGGCAACCAGACCAAGTTCAGACGCACTACCTTCACTAAAAGAAGAAGAGAGGTTCCACCTAGAAGTACTACCCTCATATGCTACCCCAAGTCAAGGAAGACTGCCTCCTCACCACCTCATCTGTAGAGAGCTCGGTGCAAAGTGTGGGTCCAAGTAAAGCCATTCTCTATATGAGTCATGTGTGTGTTGTTAAGTGCTATACTTAGGCTCATTGAGATGACATGTGATCATAGCCTAGTGGACTCAAAGAATTAAGTCACCATGGACCTGAAAAGCCTTAACCCTAAGCCCTATAAGGTTCCTCTTAGAATTAGGTGGATTAAGATCTTAATCAAGCTCCATTTCCGAATTTAATTCCAGGCTAGTTTAAATGTCAACTATAATCCAGGAAAAACTATATACATATATACAAGGATGCTATTTATACAATATTTACACAAATGCAAAAATTTTGAAAAATATTTTGAAATCATGTATGTATGCATGAATGCAAGTTTTGCAAAATATTTACACAAATTTTCACAAGATTTTTGCAAACTTTTGATTTTCAAAACATTTTGGAAAAATTTTGTACTATATACATAATTTTGATATGAAAATATTTACACAAACTTTACACAAAAAGTTTTTGAAAATATTTTTACAAAAATAATTTGTACACTAGCTATGTATGTGCAATAAAAGAATTGTTATTTACAGGAAAATTTTTTAATTTTTATGGATTCTAGGTTTTTAGCCATTCTTATTTATTTACACACTCACACAAAGTATGAGTTACAGCTAAAGTATATATGAAATATATACACACCCTCTATATTTAGCTCGGACGATGTCCTCAGAGTCAAGAGCGATGAAGAAGACATAACTCGTGCTTAGTATAGGGAAGTGAAAAGGAAGGCTATATACAAAGACGAATGAATGAATAGAAATCAAGAGGGTCTCGACTTTTCCCCCTATACTTAGGATCAAATAATCCTAAGTCTAGCAGGCAGTACACAAAGGGAAAACCGAGTGGAGAATATACGGGTTCTACCCCCCTATACTTAGGGTAAAATATCCCTAAGTAAAGGCAGCAAAAACAGGGGTAGAGAGACACGTAGAATATCACAAATATATACAAGAAGGAAGACATCACTCCCCCTATACTTAAGGTGAAGAACCTTAAGTATAGGCAACACAACAGAAGTGATGGAACAGAACGCACGAGTAACCCGGTGTTTCCACCCCCCTATACTTAGGATGAGGAATATCCTAAGTATAGCAAAGATAATCCTAGACGAGACCTGGGGTGAAAACAAGAACGGAAGAAAGAAAGAACAAACTAAGACAAAACACGTATATACAAAATAATACAATGTTGAGGTGCCTCTCAACAAGCGCTAGATTTTACGCCCCTAGCTGGGCACAAAGGCTAGGACAATGCAGTATCCAGGTTCAGGACGGCATCGGTAAGGCGAATGTCGTACTGTCGTCGCAGTCTCGGTAGGAGAACAATGATGAACTCCAAAGTGTAAAGAATGACACCCAGGTATGCAATCAAGCGGGTGTCTGCTATCGGCCAATGATGTGGAAGTAAGTGATCGGGATCCGGTAGCACAAAAGAGATTGTCAGCTCTGGATCAGACTGGAGTGAAAGTGTGGAACCGAAGAAATCAAACGTGGAGAAGGATGGATTAGCAATAGAATCCTCCACGTCAATCAGTGTCTCAAGAAGATATGTACAGTCAAGATCAAGAGACTCTCTAAGAAGACTGATATCCGATGCATGAAATAGAAGCAGATCAGACAGATCATCGAATATCTCCAGAATGGGCTCATCCTCGCGAGGGTCGTCAAGGTGAGAAGACTCAGAATAAGAAGGATCTAAAGACTCGGTTTCGTGCTCCGCCAGATCGGAAACACTCTCAGCAGGTGAAACCGAGTACTCATCGAGTGTGGCATCCTTTCGCAGATAACCCTCGGGGAGAGATGCAAGATAAAAAGGGAAAAGTAGAGGATCAGGATCTAGATGGGCATCTGCGCTGCTGTCAAGTATCCACTCTGTGCACCAGGCTGCATCATCATCGGAAGTATCGCTCTCGGCAATCTGGAAGCAGGAGAAGGTACTGGTCAACATCGCAGAGGCTGGCAAAGTGTCTGCGGCTGATCCTCGGTCTGCGGCTATGCTGGCTGCCAACTGGTCCTCAGCAAGTGTGTTTGTCTCGTCAGAGTGGAGGACAAAAGGTTCGAATATGGGACTCTCTGTGTATGTGCTCTCAAAGTGGTGTCTCATATCAAACTATAGCTGCTGGGCTGAGTCATGGTCGCTGTCGGTATCCGAGAAGTATCTCAGCAGAAGGGAGGCTGACTCCTCCGAGACTGGAAACTGTAGAGGTTAAATCAATGGCTGTAGTAGCGAGGGCTCCTCCGGTTCGTGGAGTATCAGAAGATCTGATATCCAAGACTCGTCGACTGGAAACTCTGGGGCTGCCTCGAACTCCATCTGGAAAACCAACGGGAACTCGAGTAGACTCTAGGTCCGAACCTCTGCTATCGCAGTCATCTCCTCTGTCAGTGGTGCTGGAGCATCCAGATCCTCGATCTGGTGTGTAGAAAGTGAATCCTCCTGTAAAGTGACACACCGCACTGGTACTGCATCATCCTCATGTGTTGTCCCGACTAAGATATCTCGTGAAGAAGATCACTGTGAAAGTAGCCTCGAGATGGTATCCAGTAAGTGAATGTCGGAACTGCGGTGTGAACCGCCACATATGGTAATCACCAGTGCTAGCTGCTCTGCGGTCATCCCCCCCATGGAGATCTCTATCGAGTCTGTTAGTGGAAGTCCGTGATCTAGAAATCTCCTCAAGAGGTTAAGAAACCTCGGCCATGCCTGCTGCAATGGCTCCTGGGGGTCAACTGAAAACTCGGCGTATCTCTGTGGAATCTGTACACCGCATAAACTCTACTCTACACGGGGAGACGTATCTCTGTAAGAACTCTCGGCGTAGCTCTCCCCACGTATCGAATGTCCTCCTCAATCGTCGGTGCCATCTCATGGCTCTCTCTTGAAGGTGAATGGGAAGGTTCTCCTCATCAGCTCCTCTGCAGTGATATCCAAATATCGTTGTGCTCTGCAAAACTCCTCGAATGCGGACAGGTGAAGATAAGGCTCCTCGTGCGCCTCTCCTGAAAATGTCGGCAGTCGCTGAATGTAATCCAAATCCAAGAAAAATGGACGTAATGTAGAAGCTGACTGAGCTCCCTGTGCTATCTGCTCCTCCATCCATCTGGGATAGGATTTGTCTGCTGATCTCCACTGCTCTCTCTGATCACGAACGGAGTGCACTCTCAACTCAGCAACGGCATCGTCCGGGTCTCGCATCTGCGCTATCTGGTATCTTCGGACGTCAAGCACAGCATGCCTAGAGTAGTGTATGGGATGGGAGGGAGGGAACGAGAGGTTGGTCGGTGAGAGGGATCCATCATCCAGGGGTGAAGGAGAAGTGAGAGGGATCCATCATCCAGGGGTGAAGGAGAAGTGAGAGGGATCCATCATCCAGGGGTGAAGGAGAAGAAGAAAAGAAGACTGAAGGGAGGGAGGGTGGGAGACAGAAGAAGAGAAGAAAATGGGGGAAGGCAGAAAGGATCTGGAAATCACACAAGATGAAAAAGCAAACCCCCGATTCACCTACGCACATGAGGTGAAGACCGAAAGGGATCGGTCAATTATCTTGTCGATTTTATTTTAAGTGATAATTCAGTCTTTCAGAGCGATTACGTGAGGTAATAGGAATCCGATATTTCTCAACCGACTGTCCCGTACCAAAGTGCCGGTAATCAGTCGAGAAAAATCGGATGGCTCTAGCCTAAGGTGCGGGTCACTCTCTCGCTCATCCAAACCAAACAAGGAGGGGGTTACTCTCCCTAAGATAGATTTTCTAATTCGGTGTCTTTTAGGTCAAGTGTACTAGCAGTCCTGATTTTATTGTTTTTCTTTTTAGGTATTTTTCAAATAAAAATAAATCGCCTAACGAATTTTTCGGTTCTCCTGGTTATTAAGTCCAAAAATCAGGGGGGAGAAGTCGAAAAAGCCGAGCGCGAGAAAATCAATGATGCATGCAGAGTAAGAGATGCGTACCTAACTCTAGCAGTCTACATGCAAAATGATCCGTGCAGAATTTAAAGACTGAAAATAAACTATCTAAATGGTGCAGGCAGAAAACCAAGTCCCTAAACAGCAATTCTACTCGAAAGAACGGCTAGTCGACCACCAGCCTCCAATCCAAAAGTCCGGTCTCGGTCCACACCTCCTCCTCCCAACAAATCAGGTTCACGAGCAGCGCTTGGCAGGGTGGACTACAACACGCAGGCTTGAAGGTGGTAATCGACTATTTTATTAATCTTTTTATTATAGGTCCAATTACCGAACTATAGGCACAGGCGGATATATTAGTGTGCTTGGATCCTAATTATTACGTCACAGTCAAGCAGAAAATCCTAAGGCTAGGGGCTCGAAAATCTGCGAGAAACCGAATAAGCAGTAAAGAAATAAAAGCCGCGAAAAAGCCACGTAAAAACCGAAAAAGCTGCGGGGTCCCCCGAGCACATCGGTGCTCGGCAAAACAGACCCCGAGAGTGTCTAAGGAAAGTCCAAGTGTCCTGTCCTACTGTCCTGTATTATTACAATAATTCAAATGATGCGGGAAATAAAAATCTAAACTAAACTAATCTAAAAGCCGCACTCGGCTGCCTCCTCGCTCTCTCCTGTGGCTCCGTGCAGAAGGGAGCCGCCTTCGAAAGCCGCGGTTGTGCCGGCTCCTCGAAAGTTGCCGCCTCGGTCCCTCGGGCCCTCGCAAGAAAACAACAAAGTGTGTCAAGCCTCAATAAAACAAATAAAGCTAAGAAAAGAAAACATAGTATATATATGCAGAAATGGAAATAAAATAGACAAGCAAAACAAGCAAAAACAAAAAAAAAGAAAATAAAGTAAAATAAAAGAAAATAAGAAGCCTCGAAAAGCCGCCGACTCAGAAAAAGCCGCAGAAAGCCGCGAAAACAAAAATAAAATAAAAAGAAAAAGAAAACAGCTGCTAAGTCGTGCTCCCCAGCAACGACGCCATTCTGATGAGTCGTCCGAACAACTAAGGTAAAGTATGAATCACTAAGGTCGTTGTGACCTCAGTCACTTGGGACTCAGAGCTCAATCAAGAAAAATTCAGACCACCAAAGAAGGATAAAAATCGATGAAAACTCAAACTAGCGGTCTCGCTATTGGATTAACCTAGTATAACACCCAGGGTCGAACTCAGAGAGCACGTCATGGCCTTACGGCCTACGAAGTAGTTGAAAAATAAAGAAAATAAAAACAAATTATTTTTTGTGGATTTTTTAATACTTTTTTATTTTTTTTGGAATTTTTAATTATAAAGAAAAGAATAAAACAAATAAAACACACAACTTTCAACAATTATTTAATTACTATAAATTGCTCCAAAAAAATCAAACAAAAATATTTTTATGATTTTTATATTTTCTACTTTTTTTGGTAAATTTTTGAGAATTTTTTGATTCTTATATAATTTTATAAAAATAAAACAAGACAAAAACAAAAGAACAATGTCCAGTCAGGTTTCAAGGGCCAAAATAAAATGTAAAATGGCTAACCCTGAAGGTATTTTTCCTGTAAAGTATGAACAAAAAGGAATAATCAGGAAAAAGATTTATTAATTTTTAATTTTTTTATGATTTATTAGAATTTTTATAAGTTTTTCAATGTTTTTCAATTTTTATATTTTCTGCAAATCCAAAAATGACCAAAATTGGTCAGAAAATCAAACACAGTAAAAGACACAAAGTCTGAATTTTTTTAGAATTTTTGAGAAGGTTTTAATATTTTTTTGTGATTTTTATATCTGAACAGACAGAAAGAGAGATGTTTTTGAATTTTTAAAAATACTAAAAATGGCCAAAAATGTCTCCAAAAATTGGTGGAAATTTTACACAGTGGCAGGAGCCACATATCCAATTTTCACTTAATTTGGAGTAATTTTGCTATTTTATTAAAATCAAAAACAACCAAACAGTGCACAAGGACCTATCTGCAAGAAAAACTTGTTCCAGGGGCCTATTAATAACATGACAGAAAAGTTTGGTGCCCAAAGTGTAAAAATCCCAGCCTCCACGCGCCGCGCACGTGGTTTAGACATGGAGGGCTATTTTTGTCATTCCTATTTATAAAATTGTAAAGAGTAACATGCCAGAACTACAGGGTAGAAATGCAAAAACACCACTAAAGCACGTGTCGAAGCATGTGGACACTACAGACAGGGACTAAATAGCAAATACTAAAAAGTAGAAGGTCCAATGTGCAAAATAGCCAAAATAAAAAGAACGAAATAAAATATTTACAGGACTATATAATAAAAGCAATAAACAGAGGGGCCTAAGGACAATTTACCCCACTTATTTATCCGAGGGCTGGGAGGCTGCCACATATCTGATCGAACGGCTGGAAGTGGTGGCGCCTCAACGAAGGGAAACCCGCTCGGATCGGATGGCTGAGGGCCTCCCACGTGGAGGATCTGACGGCTGGAATGCGCTGTGGGTAAACCCTCGCTGGATCGACGACGGAGAAGAAGACACGTGTATATCGAACGGTCTACAGCAGTGGGTGTCTCTTCGTCTGATCGTGTGGTCCTGATTGCGCCTCCAATGGATCGGACGGCTGGGTGGCTCATCAAATCAACGGGGGAGATCGCATCTGGAGCTGGAGGGCTGAACGGACGATCGGAGAAGGTCCAGGAAGAACAGGTGGCCGGCGAACTTCACCGGCCCGATACGCGCGAGTGGAACCTCCTTCGCTGCTGCTAAGAGGTGGAGAAGGGTCGGCTCGATGTTCCGCAGCTACTCTGCTCCTTCGATGGCGCTGGGGAGCTCCGAGGAGCTCTGGCGATGTCAGTGGAGCCGAGCTCCTGTGCCTGAGCTATCGACCTCCAGATGAGGTCCTCCTTACGATCTAACCTGCACAGGAAGAAAGAGGGGTCGAGGGCAAACTGCCTCGACCAGTTAGCGCACGTGGAGGATGAAAGATGCGGCGGTGTGGAGGTCCTCCGGCGAGCGATGGAGGAGGAGGACCGAAGTCCCTACTTCGGGGTGAGTCAGGGTTGGGTGGCTGAATAAAGAATGTGCGGAGCAGTCTGGCGAAGGTGTAGGTCGGGTCGGGATGGCAAGTGGTTGGACGGAGACGGAGAATGGCGGCGGCGGAGCAAAAGGGGCGAAAATAAAAAATGCTAAAATTACTCTAAACTAATGGCTAAACTACCTACCCGGTGGAGGAATCCAACTGTGCTGGAGCTCGGGGAGCTCTGGGGTCATTGCCTGCAAGGGGGCGTCGAGTCCCGAGGCTGGGTGCGCTCGCGGCAGCGAGAACCACCGGATCCAAGGTTTCCCGGCTGCCCGAGCCTCACTTCCACTCCATATCGCATCGCTGTCACTCAGGCGAGGTGGAGGAGTTCCTTGGTGTCGAGGGGGAGGACCAGAGATGAAGGAAATGGCTGCCGGAGGCGAGACTATATACTCCTAGGGGTCCGAGAAGACGATGGTCGGGCGAGCAACTCACAACTCGGATCCCTCATACCCACCCTGGGCGTGGATCTAGGATGAACAAGGGTCATGCGGAGCCCGGGGTTTAGGGTTTTGGTGATCGGATCAAGTGGCGAATAAATGGAGAAATCGGGTCGGGCGCACATGATCCGCGGGTTGTGGTCCAGGGGGGAGTTGACCGGGGGGTCAACATCCCCCGTGGACGAATCAGGAGCGGCCACGTCATAAAAGATTTGGAAATTGAATTTAAAATAGAAAATGGCCGAATTAGGAAAAAGTTAAAATATGAAAAATGTTTATTTATTTATAAACTTTTTTTTGTGATTTTTATTTATTTTTTTGAAATAAAATTAAGGTATTTACAAAATAGTATATTATATATAGGTATCTACATTATTGTATTTTTTATTTTGATTTTTAATTATTTATTTTTGTACATTTTTATTCCAATTTTATATTTTATTTATTTATAGGGTAAAATTTGGAATAAAAGTATATTTTTATTTTATTTTTATTAATTATTTACAAGGGTTAAATAAATAGTTTTATTTATATACATATATAGTATATATACAATGAAGGAAATTGATTTTATTTTTATTCCTTTTTATTTTATTTTTATCTTTGTAATTTTTGTTTTATTTATTTACATTCTGGATTATAGAATATATATAGATTTTTCTGGAATTTTATTTGTTTATTTATAAGGAGAAATAAATAAGTATGTGGTTTTATGTACATGATGAATATATACAAGGAAGGGTATTTTTATTTTCTTTTTAATTTTTCTCATTTTTATTTTAATTTAATAATTACAAATATTTACATATAAATACACACCCATTTTATTTTTATTTAGAGGAAAATATTTTTATTTATTTACAGGTATATTTACACACATGAGCTTCCTTATCTCCCTCTACTTTGGTTTTTATGCGGTCAGGCCCATGCTGAGCCCTCTCTTGGGATTAGGTCGCTCAATATTTATTCTAAATATCTCCCTCCTTTTCTTTTGTTTCTTTATTCTTTTATTTATACACAAAAACATGCTAATTATTTATTTTTACACAATGCATGCATTTTGATAATTATTGATATTTACATAAATATACATGTGTTTAACAAAGGTTTTGTAGCTAAAATAAAAGAATAAAGAGTGATGAATGGGTATTCATCATCTGCCAAATGTACATACTCTGACATATAGTAACATATCTATCTCCGGTCTAAGTATGCTTGCCTATATTATGACAGCATACAAAATAGGACTTTGGTTATCTCGATCTCGTTGAGTCAACTCTTTCACCTAACTAATCTGACACCTCTGAATCTCTATTCCCATGTAGAGGACCTGCATCAAGAGGTCGGTCAGATATCCGCCAAGTGAGAAAGGATTGCCATCTCCTACTCAGGCTGGAGATCCTCTCTTAACAATAATTTAAAGGTACTTGATGAGTCCTCGCTCTAAGTATTTAGATATTCATCCAAGCACCAGCCTCTATAATTCAATAATTGAATCTACAACTGTATGATCATTAAGACGGTCTTTGTACATAACCCTAATTGTACTAATGGACCTATTCTGCAAATTAATTATTCTTCATTTTAGATCAGGGAATGATACTTGCAATAACATTTATTGCATTATGGCACGCCGTGGGATCGCATGTCCAACAACCTCCACAATGAACGTGAATGGGATGTTCTTAGGTAAAGACATATAAGAATGCTTCTTGTGATGTCATCAGAGGGGTCGAGGCATTACTACCATCTGTCGATTGTGTCGGCTGCAACTGTTGAGTCATCTCCTTCTATTTTTAAAATTAAGAAAAATAATGAATAAACGATATCACAAATTATAAATGGTAAACCAAAAAAACATATTTATGATTTTCATAATTCTCACAACACCACACATGAGAATCGTCGGCCTCGCTCTTCTTCTTTAAGAGTCCAAAAGCACAACAAGATCGAGAATTTCATTATCATATTCTTGACTCTATTAAAAAGTAATTATAAATTTTAGTAGTAGAAATAAAAATAATGATAAGTAACAATTATATTCATTAATTTTATAAATAAAAATTATGATACTTAAATTTTACTCAATTCAACTTTATCTGATCACCATTTCTCCTTCCTTACTCATATGTTGCAGCAGGTTGTTTGTTTCGATTAGACATATTTTTAGATGAACTCATTATAAAAGATATATAAATTTTAAAATATAATACTGATTTTAAAAATTTAATAGCCTAGAAAATCATTTAGAAGTTACCTTAAAAGCCTTAGAAGACCAATAAATACAAGTTTCAATCCACACTTCTGGATGAATGGATTCCAGATAAGTTGATATGCTTCCTCGAGAGATTTGACGGAGACAAAATGTTAAAATTAAAATGGATTAAAAAATTATTACAAATTCGTAAGGAAAAAGCATTGAAAACAACCTCACACGTTGACAATTATCTCTCCAAATTTTGTTCATCGTAGTCACATGGAACATGATTCTAGCACTAACTAAGGGATTATCATCCCATTAAAATATTACTTCATAAAATAAGATATCAAAAAATCAATAAAATATAGAAAATTCAAAAAAATAAAAATATAAATAAACAGTCGTACTAACCGCAAGGTCAACGCATGATTCTATCTTTTCTCTCCTAGTGCACACTACATCAGTCTCTATTATACATGGGGGCGTACACTCAAACAAGCAACACTAAATGACTGGTGAACTAGGGACAATCATAAGCATCTCCCCCAATATTCACTTTCACCATTGTCCTCTCCCCGAAGGCAACCGTCCCAAATATGCATAAACAGTCGGACTACAATAGCAACGAGTCATCCCTAAAAAAATAAATACTTAAAATAGTAATGAAAGAAGCAACACAATACTTTCATAAAATATACTCATACCGCTCGACTCTGCCCCCATCATGATCATCACCATATCTATAACATCGATAACACTATGAGATCAACACCGTCACTGTTTTGCAGGGAATATCATGGGTTTAATTTAATTGAATTATTTAAATGTCAATGCAACCCTAATTATCCCTCAACAAAATATTTATTTAATTCTCAATCCAAAATAAGAGAAATGTAAATATGAGACATTGCTATTTATTTATCTGTATAGCATACAATATCGAACATAGGGAGGCTATAAAAATCTTGAGGGTTATTAAATCAATGAAATAAAAGAACAATTATATGCATACTTCTCTCGATTTTTGTAGAATTTTTATCTTTTTAGTTTTATGTGTTTTAAATTCTATATTTTTAAGCTTATCTAATTTTGTACTTTTTTATAATTTTTAAATTTTGCAAATGTTTTTAATTTTTAAAGTAAAAGAAAATAAAACAAAGAAAAAGGAATAAAAAGAAAAGAAAGGAAAAGTAATTTTTGGATTTTTAAAATGAAACAAAAATGTATAAAAAAGTTAAACTAAAAATATTCTTGAGTTTTTGGAAATTTTTCTGTTATATGATTTTTTGAGTATTTTTAGATTTTAGAATTTTCAAATAAATTAAAAATAGGAAATTTAGCAAACAGTAAATGCAACAAATATTTTTAGATTTTTAAAATATCAAATAAAATTAAAAGTGGAGGAAATAAGACTGGGACAAAGGTAATTTTTCAAATATCCAAAGAGCTATTTAAATATTTTTTGGATTTTTGCGACTTAATATGAATTTTTTAGTGTTTTAAGTATTTTGTAATTTTGAAATTTTTTATAAGGAATTAGCAAATGAAATAGATACAAAAAATAAAACAAATAAAAGCAAGTACATAATATTTTTCATAATTTTTCAGAGTTTTTTCAATTTTTATTGATTTTCTCATACAAACAGAAACTATTTTTGTTGTTTTTGAAATTAAAATTAATAAAATAAAATAAAATGTGGAACTAAAATTTGGAGTGAAAGAACATATTAGTAGGTACTTATAAGAATTTTTATGTATTTTTTAATGATGAATGCTTATTTATTAAATACAATTAACAAGTAAAATAAAATACTGATGAATAGGGACTCAAAAACAATTAATTATATTTCTAGGGTTAAATAACGAACAAAACAAACAACTACTGGGACATCGCCGCAATTTTCCACTAAAGGCACGTGGGTCGCAGTGGCATGGACCTTTGTATGATTATTTTATTTTGTAGGAGCAAAGAGTAATAAATAAATTGTAGGATCTTTATTACAAAAACACCACAATATCACACGTGTTGCACATGTTTCAGTTCAAGCAAGACTAAAATGCTAATAAACAAATAAGGGCCTTAATGTAATTGTTCAAAAATACACATTACGACACTTGTCTTTTTAAGGACTTATTTGCACATTTAAATAATGCAAGGACTGGAGGGTAAAAGTTATACCGCTCCACATGACTTATCGGATGGTAGAGATGCACGCTTCAATCCGATCCTGCGGTCGAGGTATAGGCACGTACGGATGGCTCGATCTTGGTCTGGAAATTTAATCCACGACCATCATTTGGGGCTCTATTGACGGTGACAATTGAATTTGAAGCTCCACGTTCTTGATCGTGCAGTGCTGGAGTACGCTGGAAGAACAATAAAGAAGGGCAGCTCCATTGAGTTTCGATCAACTAAATCTTGGCCAACCTTCACTCAATTCACTGCTTGAAGGATGGTCCACGTTCCTGCGACACTCCTCTATCGATTAGATGTGGCGATGAAGCTCGACGATGATTGATGAAAGATCTGGAGGTCCAAGACATCTATAGCTCAAAGTGGACCCCCAGGTCCTGCTCCTTGCATCTAAATATGCCGCTAGACCCTGCAACGGACTCAGTGCTCGGAGGCGAAACTACGGCGATCTTGTGAGCGCAAAAACAAAAGCAAAACGGGAGGGGATGAATGTCTCCAACAAAGACGAGCGGGATGGACACCAAACTCTAGATCTAAGATGATCAGGAGGTGTTCAGACTATGGAGGAAGGTGGAGAAAGTCGACGTGGATATGATGGTTGCGTCAGATATGAAATTGGGTGATCAGAGTACCTTCAATCCGGTAGATCAGAAGGAGATGATGATGAATGGATTCAATCTAATACAAGAGATTAGATGCGAAATCAGACTCAAAAATGAAAAGAAACTAAATAGCTTGCCTATGATGAAGAAATGAAGATTAATAGCCTCAATCTACTCCGTAGAATGGAGAAACAGAACGTGACGACGGGGCTCCAGCCACGTGATCGGATTGCATCCTCCCGGGGCACTCACGCACTCCCAGACGTGGGCAAAGGTAGCCGTCACCTCGCCTCGCCTTCAGAAATCGATTTTGGACGTAAGAATTTAAGGAAAATGGATCAACCTTGAAATGTAGAGATATGGAATTATTAAAAGGTTTTGAAGAGGTGCCAACGGCTTGCATCTTCTTCTTCTTCTTTTGAGTTGGACCCTTCTTGGATGCTTGCTTCCTGTCGCGCTTCCCTTTTACTTGTGCAACCATTGCATTACCGGAGGTATTTTCTTTCTTCATTATTTCTTAAGTGGATCTCAATGAAGCAAGTAACTCAACATTTGTATGTTTTAACTTGTTCATATGGTAAGATACAATATAGTTATTGAAAAATTTAGGATGAGACAACATTATGAAATCAAATTATATATCTACATCCATCTCAGCTCCTTAGTCTTCAGCTCATGAATATACTGATGAATCCGTGATTCATCGCCTTTATTCTTTCATTTTGGCTAAAATCCTTGGTAAAATGCATGTAAATATCCACTAATTCCATTTAATTAACATTCTAACCACAAATATTAATATTATATATTTAACACTTATTTTCACCAAAATAAAAGAATAAAGAGAAAAAGGAAAATAAAAATAAAAAGAAGGCTGGATATGTAATATACAGACTGATCCTAACCCCGAGACCAGGTCAATATTGACCGAGTTGACAAAAGAAATAAGTAAGGGGAGATAAGGATCCTAACTTATAAAAATATCAAGAAAATCAAGACCAAAAATGTAATTTACCCATTTTTCATAATGCAAATACTTCACCCATTTTATTTATCATCAAAACCACTCCAAACCAAAACACTTCTTTTATAAAAATTGTTCATAAAAATATATAGTATTTTATAAAAATATTAGAAAAATATTTCGGGGCAAAAATAAAATAACTGTAATGACCCGGAAAAGCCGTAAAAGCCGACTTCCGAGGTTCATATCTATTTATAGAAAACTCCAAATTGACCAAACTCACTTTTAAAATCTGTTTTGTATATAATACTATTTAGTAAAAATATCAGAAAAATATTCGGATAAAACCGGTGAGTTTCGGCTTTTTGGACCCGTTGTATATATGTACTATATGCACAAACTTCCTGGATTTTTAATTAAATAACCGCAAACCCGATTAACCTAATTCTTTTTCCTAAAATCATCTAAAATTGTATATAAAAATATAAAAATAAAAATAACTTAAAATACCGAAAAAATTAGGAGACCCTTTACCTAAGTTTTTCCACCGATTCTCCCTAGTTTAATACAGTTTGCCTCCCTGAGTTCGACACTCCCGTACGAATCCACTATACACATTTGTTTAGGAGTATAAATAAAATTAAAAAGATTAATTTCACATTAATCTTTTCTGTAAAACTCACCTGATCGACAACGACCGAAATCTTTCTCTCTGATTTCTTCGCAGGAATTCGAGAAGCTGATCAGGTGGTGTTTTTCATATACCCAAACATTTTGAGTGCATGGTCCCTGACTGGAGTACATTCATACATCTTGTAGTGAAGCATACTTTCATAACATCATACCGTTGAGTGCGATTTATATCTCCAAACATCTCCTTCATATTCGCCAAGATGTCCAGAGCCAGTTCCATATCTGTATGTTGCTTCTGAAGCACATTAAATAAGGAACAAAGAATCTAGCAACGGACCTACATGTGGTCCTCGTCCTACTTCTTGTTGAAATCTCGGACATCTTTGATCTGAGGGTCCTCGTACATGTTGCTAGAGAACACATACCTGATGCACTAAGCGGCAAGCACTAGCTCCAAATTCTGGATCTAATCTGAATAGTTAGGGTCGGCCAACTGATTGACCTCAAGTAGTTTATAAGTGGGTTGAGAGATTTCATCCGAAATAAATGGAAAAATAGAATACACCTAAAAATCTTGATTAAGAAAATTAAATGATATAATGTTTTTAAATCAAGAGTTCTCGTATTTTTTATACTTTGAAAATGCTTTCCCTTATAAGTTTTCAAAGCATGAGGCAGGCTAACCAAAGGTCTCACTATGAGATCTGAGTCTTATTTTCATTTCATTTCACCCAATTAATATGATAAGATGCAACAATGATGAAAGGAAAGAGAACTCCTTCCATCTTATAATCCAACTTGTATTTTCAGTTCGATCTTCAACACCCACACCCAATATGGAGTTAGCATGTTGTCGATTAACCCAATCGTCAATCAGTGAATATCAATTTATGTTGTGTGCAATCAATGCCACTTCTATAATATGGGGAACAACATTGGTGTAAATATGCATACGACCCATCTCTTTCGAGAAACGAAAAACCAGATTCCATGGTTATTTGTATTCCAGAATCATGACTATGCATGAGTGTCTCCAAAAATACAACCCCTGGTGATGAAATTCTTCACAATGTGGGAGATCTTGGATGTTATCATATGGCTTAGTCCATATCATGTTTAAATTAATGATTAACCAATTCGAATCATATTCTCATGATTAATCTAAGAGATAGAGTCATGACATATGCTTATTGCCTTAGTTTTAATCCAATTAAAATAATGACATTTAAACGGTCCCAACTAGGGTTTGATCTTTTATGCATTTGATGTTACCATATAGTATTAAACCCCCACTTAGTATAATTTAATGTTCTAATTTTAGTTGTTAAAGTACGCCAAGACTCCTCATGCCACTTTCAATGAAACAAATCAAGCCAGGTCGGACAGAAAATGCTAATAGGGAGCTCTTCCACTGCAAATGCAGTATAGAGTGCCAACTAAGTAACACATTATCATTTTCACGGCCCAGAAACCTATTCGAATCAATTCGAGACAACACAATTGGTACATATTGTGCTAAGCAGGTTATGTCGATCTTTCGATTGTGTATGATATTATATAGTAACTCTCATATTTTAAGAATTTAAAACTATTTTTATTTCTCAAAAGGTCTAGTGCAACAATCTAGACACTCATTGAAATTAAAAGTTTCTTTTTTTTTTAATTTCAAAAGGTCTAGTGCAACAATCTAGATAATTCTTTGAATAAAAAAATTCAATTGTGAAAGATGTCGCGTGCAACAATCTAGACACTTCATGAAATTAATCAAATTAATTTCACAATTTCTAATTGCAATGTAAACATTCAAGTTCATAATTAATCAAAAAATATGAAATAAAAAGATATTATATTTTATTGTATATTTGCACAATAAACAAACAATGATTTCGGATTCTAATTTTGCAAGATACGACAATCACATTTCAAATTAGGAAGTATCATGTAACTTGGACTTAAAATTCGTTACTACCCCTAATATTTCTAAAACATTAGGTCCAACTCCAAATATAACTATGTCAAATATATTTCCATAAATTTTGGGTTCCAAAATATGAGAAACAAGTCAATAAGACAATCTAATCCTCTTCCAACTCTACCTATGAAGAAATCTAATTTCTCAAGGTTGCATGGTCGGAATTGCATGAAATTTTCATACTGATTGGAGAATTGATTTATGACTTATTAATCAATATTTTATCATGGTATATGTCTCAAATACAGTAGCTAAAAATTCATAAGTTACTATGATCTTTTGATGAAATCATAGTCTGCGATCGTTTTAACATCCAAATCTTCTCCCGAATGTCACCAACAATTGGTGCATATTTTGGGTATGAGTACAGACCTTATAGAATTCATATATATATATATATCTCAAAATTACATTTAAAAATAGGAGATAACAATATCAACTTTGAAAGTCATTGAATCATTTGAATCGTTAAAACTGTCTCAAGACAATGTACCCGATAATCAGGATGATCTAGCCGATTGTTCATCGACTTGGATGCAATCCAAATCTTATAAACTATGGATCTAATACCAATTGAAGGAAGTAAATAAAAAAACTATTTACTACACATCATGGAAACATGGAATATTTAGCTAACACTTTGTAAAAATAATGTTAGTTCATCGTATGAACTAAAAAATGTAGCACAACAATTTATGCATTCAGAAATTATAAATTCAAAGGGAAAAAATTCCAAAATAATGTATGATATTCATAATGAATATAAAGAATAAATTATAGTTACTGCTTGAAGCATGAGTCTCTAAAGTAAGAGACCCCCCGAATCAAGTCTGATATGTGCTTGTCTCTCTCGTGGGCACGACGATGAGTCACGTTGCTTCCCACGAACCTGAACGTCGTATAGGGAAATAAGAGAGGCGTGTATGTTTTATATACACCCAATACTCTTCTATATCTCAAGGGCACAAAATTCTAAGGGACTTTGCTCTCCAAAATTGTGTTGCAAAAGAGAGGACCTTGCCCTTCTTTTATAGTTACATCACATGTCCACCATGTGTGTTGTAGTCCCTTAGATTTTAAATCAAGAACTTAGATAAAGTCATAATTCAATAAGAATGATATCTTTTTTATCTCCAATTAATATCAACTAATTAACAATAAGTAAACAACAACTTAACTTAACTAAAATTAGTTAAGGTTGTTACCTTTTTATCTATTAATTAATTAACTCGATAATCCCATTATCAAAAATGAATAAAATATGGAATTAGACCTAAAAGCTTATGAATCATATTCATGAGCCCAAAATTAAATGTCAATCTAATTTACATCTACAAAATTAATGTCAATCAAATTCACACAATTTGATGCCTTGGAAATATTATATAAATCATATTTACATAAATATTTATATGTATCATATCTATATAAATATTAATTATTTTGAATCACTATTCACATTAATTAATGAGATACATTTCTGAATCTTATTGACAAAATTATCCTTATGCAATAATAATTATTATTATTACAATATTGGCATCAATAGGTATGAGTCATGATCTAATTATGACTTATAAGATACAAATACAGATACTTTGAGATAATGTCAGGGAGATCATACTATCCATGTATAATGACTTGAAATGTGGATAACTATCCAATTTCAGGGTTTATATCATTTTTCCAAAAATCTGTCACCTATGAATGTTGAGCTCGAGTTATAACACTTTACACTCTCAGTGAGCTCAACGAAATGCATTGCACTCTCCATGTGCTGGACTAAGTGTCGATGAGCTCAACTCAGCTTTATTGACCATTTCTAATCATAATCCAAACTATTTGGAGCTAAGAAATGAGCTCAAGGAGCTTGTATATTTCTATTTCCACGACCATTTCTATTTCCAATATTTGGACACTTGAATTAGAATTGAAATTGGAAATTGTATTCAAATGAATTGTGATTTAATCCAATAAAATCATAAATCATCTAACTAAATGGGGCCACTAAAAGCCATCTGATTTCATCACTCCGTCAGAATGGAAGTGCCATGGTAGATGATCTATTACAACAGATGTAAACCTGAGTATTCCCAATACCCATTCATCCTTTATACTCAAAGACTTTGACACATATGAAATTGAAACTCTGGTTTGACTGTCTTCTTCGGAATATCAATAGATTTCTCATTTAATAATTAGCCGACAATATTAATCATATACCCACCAAAAGAATATATTAATATATCGAATTTGTGTATTATTTCATAAATAAGATGACCATATATGGAATTCATTTTTCGATCCAAAATCATCTCATGAGTGGGATCTGTCTCCAATCCATCAACTTTGAACCTATATAATTCCTTCAAAAGATCATACATCTCATATGACTTCATATTCACACCAACGTGCCGGTATATGGACCTTGTCTAGGTAACCAACCTATTGGTCTATCAAATGTGCATATTCAAATATATCGATGTATATCTATCTGAAGTCAAAGGATGTATGTCTGATCGTGACAGTTACGATTCATGTCTGATCATTACTGAATATCACATGTTTGAATCAGTTGTGTACAAAGAGACCTTAATAATAAAGTACATTCATTCAATTATTCATTTTATTTTAGATAGACGTGATGAAAAAAATAACTTTAACTGCATTTAATGGAATAGTTGGGGCACTCATGTCAATATAATGATGGATTCTACATCATTTTATTATTGTGGAAACACTTTTAAAGTAAGAATCTCAAAATTCAAAATGTATTGTCAATAAAAACATAAGTCTCATCATTTTAATTTTTTTTGTCTAGATCACAATTACATACATTTTGATATAATTAAATTTATATACATAGATAATCACATTTGTCTAGCAAGGTGCATGGAAAGTTCACCCGTTTACAATGTAAAATGAAGATACCTATCACATAGAATAATAAAAAAATTATAGACATATAAAGAGATGAAAATATTGAGGGAAAATATTATATCTATTTTTAATATAAAAATCCATACAATTTTGGATATTGTAAGTCAAGTTGAAAACAAAACCTGGTTGAGATGATATAAAAATAACTAAGGAAGTTATACTTACAATCATTTGGTAGTTCTTAAAACTTCGTAGATCAAAGATGCGTTAGTTAAAACTTCAGTTTTCATTCTATAAGAGAGAGAAATGAAATTGATTAAGAAAACAAGGGACGGAGGGAAATAAAAGGATGCTCGGGTATGAAAGAGGAAGAGAGTAAATTGGGAGTGGGAATAATTGGATGGATTCAATTTAGAAATGTTCTCATCATACTCAAGTTAAATATTATTGCATGCAATTAAATTGTTAGTATCGAGAAATTTAATGACTGGGGAATAAAATGAGATAGTATTAATTAGCATCATGAATAGTTTGGAAAGAAGTGGGGGGCTAGTTGATGAATCTCCATTTCATCATCTTTCTTCTATCATCTTGGCCTTAAAAACCCTAGTAAATGCGCGTAAATAGGCTTAATTTAGGCATTTTATCATCCATGCATTATTGTATAAAGTGTGTATAAAACACTGTTTTTAATGCCAAAATTATAGAATAAAGAAAAGAAAAGAAAAAGTATAAAAGATTGCAAATATTTTATGACCTGAAACCCCGAGACCTAGGCATCTCGATGACTAGGTCGACAAGGAATAAAGTAGGGGGAGATAAGGGCCAAAAACCAATAAAAATACCTTTTACTTAATTCATTCTTCCTTCATTTTTGAGACCTATTTTTTATTTCCACTTTTTATACTCCAAATAAAGAAAAACATGAAAGTTGTAGATAATTAAATATAGAAAATATAAAATTGATTTTACCCAAAAATAATATACAAATAAAAAGTTATGATCTGAATAATATTCCAAAATCCCAACTTCCTAGACCTGTATCTCTCAATTAAAAACTCGAAATGCATCAAAATCACTTTAATTGTATATAATTTTAATAAGCTATTAAATGAGGGTGGTTTCATATTTTTCTGAATTACTGTGTGAAAGTTAGATTTTGGATCCTATTGTATACTTCACCTGATTAAAATATTCATTTTATTTATTATTCATTATTTTTATAATTTTATATTTTTATAATTATGTAAATAATATTAATAATATATGTATACATTAAAATAGGAGTAAAATACTAAGTAAAATATAAAAATAAAATACTTGTATGAAATACATAGGTATAATACCAATAAGTGTACCTATATAATTAACACTTCTATTTATTTAAATGTATATAATACATCAGAAAAATAAAATAAAAATATATTTAAGTGTATAAAATTAAGTTATAAATATATAACATAATAAATAGAATTAATAAAACTAAAAATAAAAAATGAAAATAAAAGATTAAAATACATGGACAAATACACCTGTATATAACCCATAAAAGGTAACTTATAATTTTAAACCTCGAAAAAAATAAAAATCATAATAAAATAATTCAATAATAATAATTTTTATTTAATAACCAAAAATTAATAAATTCATTTGTTTTTTAAATGATTTTACAAAATATTTTTCCAGGCCTTTTCCAGGTTGGTCCACGTGGACCAACCAGGAGGGTCGGAGAGTTGACCCGTAGGTCAACTCTTTGACTCGCGCCTGCCCTTTGTTTGACACCTCGGTTTTCGCCTGATTTTGTGGATTTTTTTAGACTCGCTCTTTCATCCGTTTGCGATACGTTCTTCATGACTTTTGTTCCTCGTAGATCGGTGATTCACGCCCTTGTCTATCCTTGGGCTTCGAATCGCTGCGTCGCTCATGCCACTTCAATCTCTGAGCCGCCTCGTCCACCCATTCAAAAACCCCCCTTGACTTCCCTTGGCTTTTGACCACTCTTCCATTCGCGAAACCCATTCCTGGGAGCTCGAGGACCTTCACGGTGACAACAGAAGGGGAGTGCACCCTCTAGAAGGCATCGCGGGCGTCGAATCGAGCGGCTCCACCTCACCGAAGTGTGCCGCCCAAGCTAGCCGCGGGTGTCACCTTGGTGAGTCTATTCTTTCTTATTTTGTGCTCTTTTAAATCCTTAGGAAATCCGTAGTTGCTCCGCACGTATCTCGATCATCGATCTCATCCAAAACGACATGAAATCACCTCGATTTTTCGTCCGGCCGAGCCTTGGGTTCTGTCGGCCACCGCAGATTAAAACCAGACATTTCCTCCGCCCTTTTTGCCCACTCTAGGGTCGCGACAGTTTGCCCGCAACCCTCGTAACATTTCCTGTAGTTCTTGGAAGAAGAAGATCGCGTGGGGGAAATTTTGCACCACGCCGGAGGCTTCTTGAGTCTCTCCTCGACTTCGCCGCCGTAGGAGCACTCCTGAGGTCGTCAGCCGATTTTGACACCTCCATATGCTGGAGGACCACCGCAGGACCATGAGGCGTCAGTTTTGAGCACGAAAAAACCTGCTGGAGAGGCACGATTTGGCCGGTGGAAGTCCGCTGTGGTGGACCTTCTTTTGCGTTCGTTGACCAACCCTCGCCGCCGTTGGATCTTGAGGTCGCCCTAGAAGCCACAGCCGTCGTCAGATATGCATCGTCCTCGACCGTTGATCGCCATCGTTAGATCTGACCGTGGTCGTCTGTGCGAACCGATATCGGCGGTCCAGAGCTTGACACATGTCCAAGTGACCTCCATCAGCCGTCCAATCGCCAGGCCATGGGTATATTGCACCTCTGCCCTCGTCATTTTGTTTATTTAATTACTAGTATATAATCTTTCATCTGCAGTTCTATATTTTTGTAAAATTTGCAAAAAACCCCCATGTCCATTTATTATTTGCATTTGGGCCCCCGGTCACGTCACCTCACGTGACTTGCGCACGTGAGGTATGGGGTATTTTGTGCGGGGACCCCCGATTGTTTTAGTTATTTGTATTTGACCCTAAAACTTTTAATTAAGTTCATACTTTTTGGGAAAATTGTAACTTAGTCCTTGGGAGTTTTATTAATTGTGAATAGGTCCCTGCCAACACATATCAGTCACGTGCGTTTTTGGCTATTTTGTAGGGCCACACTTGGGATTCTGTTTATTTCTTATTGATCCAGAAAATTTTTTTAATTAGTTATTTATTTTGTGGGAAAATTACACTATGACAGTCGAACTGTTACATATTTACAAAAATACCCCTGCTAGTGTGCATTTTTTTGTTTTCTCTATTTATTCATTCATCTATAAAATCCTAAAAAAATCTCAAAAAATTACCCTAGCTTCTTGCTGCATTGCATTTCCATGCCATATTTTTATTTTGCATTTTTATTGCATTTTATTATTTATAAAAAATCAAAAACATGCATTTTCATCTCTATTTGCATTATAAAACACATAAAAATTATAAAAATTTCTTTGAAAAATTCTCCAAAAATATTTTTGTTTATTTTTATGTGTTTTATGTTCAGGTCAAAAATCACTAAAAAATACAAAATAAAGCCCATAAAAATTACAAAACCCCTAAAACCTTTATAAAAATATTAAAAATTCTAAAAAATCCAATATATATATGATTCTTAATTTTCTTTATTTCATTATCTTTATTTTAAAATTAATTTAAAGAATTTTTGTTATTGTTTGATGTTTTTTATCTCCATTTTAATCTCGACTATTTAATTTATTCCCTGTGTTGAGCATTTGTGATTTTAAAAATACCAAAAAAATTAGCAAAAATATAGAAAAATCACACAAACATTAGAAAATTATAAAAAGCACAAAAATATTTATTTCATTTATTTTTTTCTTATTTTTACTTATTCTTATAAATATATTATCTATCTTTCCCTTATTATATATATATATATATCTTACTTTATAATTTAAAAGAAAAAGAAAATGTAAAAATATAAAATATAAAAAGAAAATACAAAATCAGAAATTGAAAATAAAAATATAAAAATATAAAAAAAATATAAAATTAAAAATCCACAAAAAAAGTCAAATTTGCTAAATATTTGATAGGATATTGGGTAGTTGATTTTTATTTCGCCTGCTTGACACATTTGCTTCCCGTGTTCGACTCCTACTTGCTTGCCACTATACAATTTTAGTAGGGTATAATAAATTTTAACTCTTGCTTTTAATTGCTCAATTATTTGTGTGAGTTAATTATTTATCAACGTGAGGATTGGAGTAGTCGCCTCAGCGACAATGAGCCTGAGTTGTCAAGCCATTACTTAGCGACTCTCGTCTTCTCGTTTTTCACTAGTTAGATGTGCGTGTAAGGATTAACTGAGGGTGAATGGGACACAAATTGGAAGTCGGTGGAGTTATTGGAGCAAATTAATTAAAATAGAAGAGAATTAGGGTGGGCATTTAATAGACATAGATGGGATATTTTAATTGATATTGACATTAAATATAGGATGTGTGCATCGAATTTGAACAAGGAGGGGGGGCTGTGCCTGGGCTCACATATATGTGAGTCCGCCCCTGGCTTACAAGTCCAACACCTTAGACGATGGTCCCAAAACCACGGCCGATGGCTAGACGACATAAGTGGAACGATAATTAATGGTATGTACATCGACGTTCACACACTACAAAAAAAGACGGAATTGGCATGCACATGATGGCTCGTAATGTGCACGCCAAGTGCACACCATGTGCACGCCCGACGTATGGGCGAGCACATGTGCTCATTCAGCCCGTGCTCACTTCTACGAGAGTCGCTCCAGCAGGTGGGCGAGCACATTTGGATGCTATGTGCTCGCCCGCTTGCTGACATGCACAATGGTGCTCGCCGCAATGATCACCCCTATTAAATAGGGTGATCAATCACGGAGCACCTGACGAGCACATGTGCTCGCCCAAACTGAATTCTAGGAAAAAAATTATACAGGTTAGACGGGGTTTTGACACCCCGCCGAACTTGTATAGCCTGCCAATAAACCACTGCAGGTGCTTATCAGAGTTCCTCTAAGCGTATATATAGTATACCAGTTCATCAACTAAGATAACTAGCACTAACAAGTAGAAGTCACACAATATACATGAACTTAGAAATAACCATTCAAATTTAACATCTAAATACTACAAATATATGTTTGAAGCAACAACGACAAGTAAAATTAAAACAAATTGTACTATCAAAGTTCATATAAATTAAAAGACGTGCTAAAAGCTCAACAACAATATAAGTCAATACCAACAACAATTTACTTCTTTTTTGATCTAAAAAATTTAGATATTAAACCCTGCTTTGATTTCTTTTTTTCCTTCTCCTGTTCTTTGAATCTAGCATACATGTGTGCCTCTTCTTCAGGATCGTTCTCCTCCTCCTCTTCGTCATCAGATTCAATCTCCTCAGGTTGAGATGCGTGTTCTTGTGACATATATTATATATGGAAGATATATACCCGTTACTTACATTTTGTAGATATAGAAATATAAAATTATTACTCATTCTAAGTAGAATACTTACATGTACGCCGTGAAATCTTCTCGGAGCTTCGTCACCTGCTCCACCATCATCGCCATCTGCGACTCCATTAGAATTGATGATTGGGACGGATGTGGTTGTGTGTACGACAGCTGGGAGTATGCATAATAAGAATGATGATGTTCCTATACATAGTACGGAGGAAGACCATTAAGCGTCTGCTTCCTGTTCGCCACAACGTCCCTCTCCTTCAACACCTTATAAGATTTTCATTGTTAAATATGAAATTATATATTACAAATGAGTATAGTAAGATAATATTTATCTATACCTGCTTTCAGATTGTTTTATCAAATGGTGGTTGCTCTCCAGTTAAATCACCACCCATTTTTCTGCATATAGTGTCAAATAATGATCATGAAATACAAAGGGAATTAATATAGAAAAATGAGTTATAATATATCATTCAATTGCAAATAAATTGATAGACTTACCAACAATTCTCCTACTTCAGAAGTGGACCATTGCGACTCTCCTTCTTTCCCACTCACGTGGGACCTCGACCACCACTCCTGAAAAGAGGGTTCTCTTTCCAACTTAGCTGCCTGAAAAATAATTTTAAGATGTGATGACAACATTGCATTATATTAAAGTAGAATTCAAAAAATAAATTTTATATTGTAATACCATCTTCGCTCTGATCTGATTGTGACTTTTAGAGCCACTTGTCGATTTAATCCTTTGTTTTTGGCGGTTTGTCTTTCCCGCCGTGGATCTTCTTCCAAACTCCGTATTCGCAACGAATGTATCACAGAAACATGCCCATATGTAAGGAATATGTTATGATTATTGATTACTTTAAAAAGTTTATTATAAATTCTTTAAGAAATACAATACCTATCATCCGCACACCATGTTGGCGGGAACCTCTTCATCTCCTCAAAATTCATCTCCTCGCATCCCGTTTTCGCATGCGAGTCTCTCCTTGCCTTGAAAAATGTCTCGCTCATTCTCTTCTCCGCCAAACGAATAAAGGCTCGATGATAAGCCTCCTTCCCCAGACCAGAACCAAGGTGAAATCTACTCTGCAAACTACAACAAAATATCAGATCCAAAAAACTTGACCAAAAATTCTATATCACTCCTTAAAATTTTTTTTTACCAGAAACATATCAAACAGACTCTCCTATCCTGCAAGAGGGATGCAACACCATCTAAATTGCATGCAAGTCAAGTGTGTCTTGATTATGTTGGTTATCTCCTTTGTCACCTTGTTGCTATTCAAAAAATCCCTGCATTTGGTAAAATTTGTAAATATGATACAATTTATAAATATTTGAAAAAAATTTAAATGACAACATTTAATAAAATCTTACCTCCCATCCGCTGTAACCTCCAACATAGGGTGGGACGCCAAAGTCTATCCAAACGCAGTAGGTAAAGGCACAGAGGTGGTCGGACGTCCAGAAGAAGGAGAATCAGAACCCATCGATGTCCGGGCTGGTATGGGGACCGGGAATCCAGTAGGAGCGACCAAGGTAGATGGCTCTCCATAGCCGCCTACATAAAAAGGTGGCGGAGGATAACCAAGAGACTCGTAGTAGGCTATGACCCACCGGACCTCGTCAGACTGTGAATCTGAACATCATCCGGGGTGGGCTGCGTACTGAACGAAGGCGTGTCTGAGGATGATGGTCGATTGGATCGATCTGATCCATGAGCTCCGCCACTTCCAAAACCTGCCATGATTGTAATGATTCTGTAATAGTTAATTACATAGTTATTACTAAAGATTTTAGACAATTTGATTACAATTGTGCAATAAAGCTTACAACTAATATTCATCATTTATTTCGGTGGGATTAAAGGATATTTCTTCGTTTTCTTCATTTTCTAAGTTTTCTGAATCATCATTTCTGGAGTCGGTATCATCTTGTAGGTCAACACAAAAAACTTCATTATCGACCAATCGAGTCGATTCAATGATTGGGACTTCTTCTGTTAAGTCTATTCGTTCATGTGTCGGTGTGAAGAGAAGTGTCTTAATTATGTTATCACTTGAGCCCGTCCATAAGGATTCAAACTTACTAAAAGATGATCATTGTCATAAGCTTATTTATTTCTAACAAAAATTCGGCAGCATAACCCTGCATCTCTCCCGTATACCTCATAAATCAATCGCAATTAACTTTCAAAATAACCATATTAGTGATTATTTCGATAGTAAACTATGATTGATTTGGTATACCGAAGAGGAAGGGGTTATGAACCGAATTTCCGTAAGAAATAAAGAGCTTATGACAACGATCACCTTTTAGTAAGTTTGAATCCTTACGGACCCCCTTAGTCCGGGATCTCCGAACTAAGGAAAGCTAACATAAATGTAATACTTTAAGATCGCTTTACGTTATACATTTGTACGTGCTACAAATGAGACTATAAAATAATCTTAAAATATTTATTCATTTATATTAGCCGATCAATTACATAAATTTGGTTGGTTAACGATGGGGATAGGGATAAGTGTGATTCTAATTTAGTACCTAATAAAGTGCTTGAGTCACTAATATTTGATGGGCACCTGCAAAAAAACGAATTTTAAACCTGCAAACATCAAAATCCACGACCATTGGTCTGGGATAAACATCCCAATGTGAGTCCAATAGTGCTATGAAAAAATAAAAAATATAACACAGTTGGAGGTGATCAAATCCTCCAATGTGTTGCTCACGCCTCCCGTTATGCAGGGCCACACACCACCCGGTGTGGAGGGACGCACTGTGTGTGAATGATTTTTTGCAATTTTCTAATAATTAATGGATAGTTTTTTAGACTTATCATCAACCTAATTATAAGTTAATGTGATATACTTAATCACATTAACTAGAATTTAATGTGATAATAAATTATCACAGAAGCAAAATTTCTGTTTATAGTTATTATCACGCACCAACGATTTTAACTTAAATAAATGTCTAATTTTCCATCCCCTAAGTAATTCTTATTTTCAAAGGATTTGTATCTCCCATCACCTCTTTCAGTGAACCTAGTGTTATGAAACTAGTGTTATGGCACTTCTATATATCAACATTCCTAATGTTATTAAACTAGTCTTATGACACTTTTCAATGAACCTAATATATGAACCTAGTGTTATGAAACTAATGTATCTCTCATCCCATCTATACCAACATTCACCTACATCATTATTTAAGCACTTACTTGTTGTGTCATTTAATCAAGCACCTAACATGCCTATAATATTTCATCTATATTAGACAAAAATCTACTCAAATCTAAATAAAACTACATATTAAACAACTATAGGAAGCATAAGCAACAAGATTAACAACTAGTGAGATTAAATTTAAGAACAAAAAAATCAAAATATCAAAACCCTATATCTCTAAAACAAGTATAAAAACGAATGAAATACGCAACAAAAAGACGAAGGATGATAAGATATACCTAAAGATGGGTGTTTGTGCGATTAAATGGTCAAAAGGAAAGCCCTCGACGTGACGTCGGTGGAGCTCTTGTCGCCGGAGGGGGAAGAAACAAGGAGGAAGTCACTCAAGAATTAGGGATGGGGACGCTTGACGTTCTGTTTACGGGCACGGGCGAGCAGACTTATGTGCTCGCCCCGTGCTCTTTAGGTGCTCGTCCGAAAATTGCACGCGCCCGTTCCACCGCGCCTTAAATTTCAACTTGACGAGCACATGCACTTGTGCTATTAAAGTGCTCGCCCATTTACGAAAACATGTCCGCTCCTACAGATTCAAAAGGACGATCATGCTGGCGAGCACATGTGCAGCCTATGTGCACACTAGGCTTTGAGCGAGCACGTGTGCTCGCCCAGTGCACGCCAACGTGTGCACGCCAATCGCGCTTTTTTTGTAGTGACGTACCACTGGCAATACGGTTCAACTGCCAGCATAAAGTTTAACTTGACATTTCTGTTTTCATCGGTGATGGTTTGAAAATCAACATGGGACATATCGTAAATATGCTAGATTTGAATTTCCAATGACAGTTGTGACTGTACGTCGGTAGTTTGTATCCCACGGATGAAAGTTTCTATGACGATGGTTTGTTAATCATCAGCAAATAGTGCACACCGTTGGCATTAAGTAAGTAACACTTATTGTCATCGTTACAATAACGATCAACGACAGTAGGCACATGACACCGATGGTCTGCAGAATACCAGTATTAATGGCAACAACCACTTTCGGTTGTCTAGAATCGTCATTCCTTAGAGACCAACAGGGAAAGGCCGCCATCATTTGCGAATTTTATATTAGTGGTGGACGATGTCATTGTGAGGAAAGGAAAGAGGGTTGGGGTGGTGTCTTGGGATGTGAGGAGGTTGTTGGAGAGAGGTACGAAGGAAGAATAATATGAGGAAGATGGAGGAAGAGTAACAAATCATTACTCTTGTATCCTTATCCTTGCATCTCAACTAACTATATGCACGCCCATAAGCTAATATCCGCTTGGGAGAGGAAGAGAGAACAACTAAGATGACTGGTGCAGGAATGTAGGGGCACGATTGTTATTGAAACCAAAAAATGGTAGGGGCACATAAACAAACTAAATGGGTACACGTGTTAGAAATCCCTATATTTTCATCTAATTGTTTCTCAAATTCGATATAGATCGAATGTCTATTATACTTTTAATTAAATATTTATGATCAAACTATATTTAATCTGATTTTAAAGTTAAATATATCTTAATAGCTTACGATGAATGATGTATAAGAATAGATTAAAACAAATTTTGATACAAATGTTGCACTAAAATACTTACTTTCAATATATAAATAACGTTAATTTTTTATTTTGAATTCGCCAAATAAAAGGAAGCACAATAGCTTTCTACCATGATCAAGCTACATCTATGGTCTGCTTCAGGAAAGTTCTGTCCTAAATTTGTGCAAGTATTACTAGCTTCTTTTTTAAATTGCTAAGATGAGTATCTAGACTATTTACATAATTTACCTTGTAATATCCCGTATAATTAATTATGTACTAACTACAAGTATTTTATACTGCATATATGTTCCTAGACAGTAGCTTTTTTATGTAGACAACACTGCATGTCTTCTTGCAAATCTGATTTTCTATATAAATTGGATTTCTTTATCTCATACAAGTCCAATGCTTTATGTACTTTCTGATATGTAATATTTGTAGGTGAAATAATAAGATATAAATATAAATATATAAATATATAAGGAGGGTTAGATAATACCGGATTTGATGAGACAAATCAATTTGCCGAGACGTGCAAAATGCACTGACCTTAAGAATAGATTCACACCCCCTCGGAGATTCCGATGGTGCAATCGGTATTGGTACGACTACTCTTTAGGATACAACAGGGAGATCTCTACGGGTATGCACGTACCAACATCGAAATCTATTGAGCAACAATAGACCATTCCTTCGGAATAGACCCACTCAAAAGAGTAGAGAGGATAGAATAATTGTGTATTGTGTGTTATACATATAAAACAAATACTACCAACCCCTTTATATAGATACACTCGAACGTTACTAACTTTGTAAGGCCAACGATCAAAATTAAACAATTGTGCATGTGCACGAGAATCAATGCACAATCAAAACATTAAACTTCAACACAGTTGGAAATTAGCATCTCAATAAATATAATAACGTAAAGGGATATTTACACCCATAACCCTGAGTAATTCTGCAATAACAATCATAACCCTGCATAATCGCGAATTACACGAGAAACCCCGAGTAATGCTTAACCTTTACATGGCATAACCCTGTGTCAAGTGCCGTTTCGAATTACCGTTAAGTTTGACGGAAAAAGTTAATTGTGGACAAGTTTGCCCTTCAAAATATTTTATATTTACAAAATGTTGCTTCCCTCCCCTTCCTCCAGCCTCCTCTCACACATAGATTTCCTCCCTTTCCCCTTCCTCCAGCCCCCTGTCTCCTTAAACCACCCTCTTGACCTGCACTGGAAGCCATGCGGGCGTCCCCCAGCTGTCGGTACCTCGCTTCCTCACATTCAAGCTTGCGTGCCTCCACCATCGTCCCCTCCTTCGAAGCTCCTTCTCGAAGCTCCCGTGCCGATCTGCCCTGCCCCTGCTCGCCCCCCCCCCCCCCCCCCGGCCCCCTGCTCGCCCCTCCTCCCCGTGGTTGGCCCCCCTGCTCGCCCTTCCTCCCTACGGCCCAACGCCCCCTGCTCGCCCCCTCCCCCCGGTTGCCCCCCTGCTCGCCCCTCCTCCCCGCGGTTGCCCCCCTGCTCGCCCCTCCTCCCCGCGACCCAACGTCCCCTGATCGCCACTCCTCCCCACGACCCAACGCCCCCTGATCGCCCCTCCTCCTCGCGACCCAGCGCCCCCTGATTGCCCCTCCTCCCCGCGGCCCAATGCCCTCTCGCCCCCCTGCTTGCCCCCCTCCCCGCGGTTCCCCCCCCTACTGCTCGCCCCTCCTCCCCGCGGCCCAACGCCCCCCTGCTCACCCCTCCTCCACGCGATTGGCCCCCTGTCCCCCTGCTCGCCCCTGTGAACTCACGAGCTCTGCACTGAAGGATATTTAGAATCCTCAAGCGCATCACGGAAGCGTGACGATCGCATTGAATACGATCGGGGTGACTAGTCGTACTAGTCGCAAGGTGCAGCGGAATTTAAAAAAATTTAAATCAAACGATGAAACCACATGATCACGAGAACACTTCTCAGATCGTTTCATCAAACCACAAAGTATAAGGAATACCTTTGAAGCGTGGTTGTGATCGTGAGATCCCAAACAAGAGATCCTCCTGTCTCAAGTCCGATCCACAAAGAACGCACTTGCGGGCACGATGATGAGTCGCGTCCCTCCCGCAATCCTTGATGAGGATCCAAGCAATAGATCCCCTGATTTCGTCAAGCGAAATCCATCGTCTTCCTCTACAGCAAGTAGCCACGAAGAAGAAGGAGATCCTCGAGTAGTCGAAGGCGAAGGCGAGAACTTCTCTCCTTTCTCAACAGTGGTGGTCGGCCACCCTATGGAGAGAGAGCACGAGAATGAGAGGGAGAGAGAGAAGTAGAGTAGGCATCTACTTGGTCTTTTTTCTCAAGGACTAAGGCTACCCTCTTTATATATTAGTTTGGGATCCAATGGATCTCAATCCATGGCTCTCATGGATCCAACGGTCATTATAATCCAAGAGCCATCCAACGGCTATGATTGTTGTTGGTTAAAAACCAACAACATTAATTTATATTAAATTAAAAATATGTTGAATTATTATCAGCACTATTTAATTAACATAAATTAATTTATCAAGAGATAATAAGACAACAAATAAGAGGAGACAACAACCCCTCCTAAAATCAAGGAGGCGTCACCTATGACTTAGTCATAGGTAACGCCACCTATGATTATTGGTGGTTTTGTCTCCTTTTATTTATATTATTATTTCTTAGTTAATTGCAATAACTATTATTGCAATAATATCCACCAAATTAATTCCAAATTTATTTGTGAATATTTCAATCATGCCATTGAAAAAAAAATGTGAATCATATTCACATCCCAAACTAATTTGTAAATTACATTTCTAGTTAATTAACTAATGTGGATTCAATCCACATTAATAATTAACAAATGCTATTTACAATATTCCTCTCTCTCTGATATATTATAAATCCCATTTATAATATACACAGATATTCTGGATAGCACTATCCATGATCTGCTTATCCTTGATAATTAAATCCTATTTAATTATCTTGGATAATCATTCTCACAATATGAATCTTATTCATATTATACTTGATAATTAAATCTCATTTAATTATCTTGGACACATTCTCAAAATATGAATCTCATTCATATAATACTTTGATAAATAAATCTCATTTAATTATTAAAACCTTCTTGCTTGGATACTAAATTCATCATAGGAATTATTCTTGAACTCCTTCAAGAATAGTGTGCCTTCTCCGTAGATACTTGGAGATAAGGACAGGGTGATTGTACTGTTCCACGTATAGTGACTTGGATGTTGAGATCTCATCTCAAATCCAGATCTAACGGACCTCTCATAGATGCTTGATTAAATAAAGTCAGTATACTTAATCTTCTCATTGCATCTGAATCACATTCAGATCAATGTCCAACACTTGGACTAAGATCAAGTTACTTCTCTCTTGAGAGGAGTCACTAAAATCCAGACCTGTTTCATCACTCCCTTGGACTGGAAGCGTCATGGTTATACAATCGTTTATGATCACATCACCCTCAGGTATTCCCAATACCTGCACATCCTGCATACTGGAAGACCAATGATCAACCTGAAGATGAAGATCTATTTTATACTGTCTTCTTCAGGGTTCGATCACTAAGTTTCTCAATCTTGGTCATTGGGATTTGGTATCAATCATATGCTTTCCCAAAGCATATATCATACCTTCAAATTCTTGTCATGCTTCCAAAACACGACGACCATGCATGGAATTTGATCGGTCCCAATACCTCATGAGTGAGCTCATGTCTTCCGGTTCACAAGTGAACCTGTATGATCCCTTTGAGAGATCGCTCATATGCCCTTATATGCACACCAGCTCGCCGGTATATAGACTTTGGTTAGGTCATCAACCTACTGGTCTGCCAATTGTACACACTCAGACATATAGTAACACATCTGTCTCCGGTCAGAGGATGTGTGCCTATGCTGTGACAGCATTCAACATAGGACTTAGGTTATCTCGATCTCGCTAAGTCAACCCATTGACCTAACTAATCTGACACCTCCGAATCACTATTCCCATGCAGAGGACCTGCATCAAGAGGTCGGTCAGATATCAACCTATGTGAGAAAGGATTGCCATCTCCTACTCAGGCTGGAGATCATCTCTTAATAATCATTTGACGGTGCTTGATGAGTCCTCTATCCAACCCATTAGATATTCATCCAAGCACCAGCCTCTATGATTCATTTAATGAATCAACAGCTGTATGATCATTAAGATGGCCATGGTACATAACCCTAATTGTACAGAGGGACCTATTATGCAAATTATTTATTCTTCATTTCAGATCAGTGAATGATACGTGCAATAACATTTATTGCATAATGGCTCGTCGTGGGCTCGCATGTCCAACACGCACCCCCGGCACTGCCCCCTACAACCTCCGCCTGCACCCACCGCCCCCTGCAACCCCCGCATGCACCCACCGCCCCCTGCAACCCCCGCCTGCACTCATAGCCCCCCTGCAACTCCCGCCTGCACCCATCGCCCCCTGCAAACCCCGCCTACACTCATAGCCCCCCTGCAACTCCCGCCTGCACCCACCGCCCCCCGCATCTTCCCGCATCATCCCCCAGCAACGAAGCTTCCTTCCCGCGTCATCCCCCAGCAACGAAGCTTCATTTTTTCTTTTTAGTATTTTTTATTTTGAGTAATCCTAGCTGTTAGATCCTATATTGGTCAGATTAACCCACTCATGTAGTTGAGTTAACATGTTAAACTAATAGAGGGTTATAAGTGTGAGACAGAGTGAATATCGAGGGTTTCTCGTGTAATTCACGATTACGCAGGGTTATGATTGTTATTGCAAAATTACTCAGGGTTATGGGTGTAAATATCCCTAACGTAAATTACAAAGTAAGATATTCCATTAAATTTGAATAAAGGAAAATCCATTATTATATAACAAAGGATGTTGACGTTAGAAATTCAAAGTCATATTATCATTAATATATTGACAATAAATCATATCCATGCAAAGACGTTAGAATACATGATAGTGATAATATAACTAATAAGTTATCATGCAAAAAATGTAGGCTAAAAATCACATGCTCATTGATGCTTACCAATAAAGTTCATGCACCAATAAATTCACCTTTATGTTATTAACATAATAAAAAAGTATTTGAAATATAAAATACAACAATCCCCCACATATTTCAAATACTTCTTTTTTGAACTATATCTTTTTATCACTCACATAAAAAAGAAATAAAGATATAACCATAAAAGAGGGATAAAAACTTAAAGATGATATTTGAAGGAACTCGAAAATGTAATGCATAAGACTTGGTGTCTTATCGACTATGAACCAAGATGTAGAGAATATGAATATAGTTTCTAAAGGTTGGTGGAATTATAATTCCTATGAACCAATCCTTTATTTTAAAACCATTGAATCATATTTCACACTACATTTTTGTTAATCTTTGTTACTCATGCGAGTTGACACGTTTCGGCTATGCGGCTACCTGGATTTTTATGAGTGCTATAGAGATTTTGCCCAAAATCTCATAGGAAGCAGTCTCGCCTCCACACCCATATAGGTGGATCATCATTAAGTGTATACTTCTTTTATACACCACCCAGTTTGGGCTATGACATCCATTAAGAATAAGTATGTTCAACCTCACCACTTTTCATAGTATCGCTTTGTACACCATAGGAATAGAGAAGATTTGATAGTATCATGCAAGTCGACTAGTGAATTGTTTATCCCATATGAACCTTCTTCCTGGGATCTCCATTCATGAAGGTTGGGTTTCCATCACTTCGACTCTTGATTCGGGCATAATCCCATTCCCCTCGATGTACTCTCCACAAGCTTTTTGCTTAATGGTTTAGTCAGAGGATCAACCAAATTTAACTTTGACTTCACATAATACATGGATATTATGCTATGATATATCTCATAATATTGTCTCTCAGACGAATATGCATGCTTTTTCACATTATAAAATACTTTTAGTAGCATGGCTTTCACGGTAGAAATATTGATGGCACTAGCTTCATCCAAATGGAAAGATCTGCCCAGAAGTTTCTCAAGCACATCACGAGAGCATGCATTCTCTAATGCAATAAACTCATATTCTATTGTATATCGAGAAAAGCATGCTTGCTAGATTAATTTCTAAAAATAGCTCCACTTCCAGGATAAGAATATACCCAATAGTAATTTTCGACTCATCTGAATAAAAAAGTGAATTTGCACCATAATATCCTTCAAGAACTATAGGATCTCCATAAAATATTAAACAATAATCTATCTCTTCTTTGAGATATTAAAGCATTCAAAACAGAGCATCTCATTGCTCTCTTCCAGATTTGGAGCATACATGCATAACTTTCAACAACATATGCAACATCTTATCTAATGTATAAGACAATCAATAATTTGTGCATATCTAGTTTGAAGCATACGATCACTTTTACTTTTTTTCTTAAAAAATTATGTATAAAATGAATGCTAACTTGCTTACATTCAAAAGAAGAAAAACTTTTACAATACTCTTGTGATGGAGAAATATAATTATTCTTTATGATACATTTATTTTCAAGATGGTATTTATTTCTCTCATGTCATTGATATCAAAATGATAAGTCAAACTAAAAATTAAGTATCCCTTTTTTTCCTTTTAATCACAACACACATAATATTATAGTGACCAACATGGTTATTAAGAGCATGTCTAATAACTAAACGTACAAAAGCTTTGAATTGATTGTTTTCTTTTCTAAGGCTCAATAAGTATGATATTAGTTTACACCCCCACACTTTTGAATATTTCAATTTTTAAATCCATGACCACATTAAAAAAATCCCATCAACATTTTTCAACATTACGTGGAATCAAAAAGTTGCTCAAGTATGACTAGATCTAAGAGAGGATATTCGGATAAAAAAAAGAAACATCCAAATCTATTCTTAAGATTGTAGGGGAAATAATAAGATATAAATATAAAAATATAAATATATAAGGAGGGTAAGATAATACCGGATTTGATGAGACGAATCAACTTGCCGAGGCGTGCGAAATGCACTGACCTTAAGAATAGATTCGCACCCCACGGAGATTCCGATGTGTAATCGGTATTGGTACGACTACTCTTCAAGATACAATGACGAGATTTCAACGGGTATGCATGTACCAACATCGAGATCTATTGAGCAACAATAGATCGTTCCTTCAGAATAGGCTCACTCAAAAGAGTATAGAGGATAGAATAATTGTGTATTGTGTGTTATATATATAAAACAAATACTATCAACTCCTTTATATAGATACACTCGAACATTACTAACTTTGTAAGGCCAACGATCAAAAATTAAACAATTGTACATGTGCACGAGAATCAATGCACAATCACAACATTAAACTTCAATACCGTTGGAAATTAGCATCTCAATAAATATAATAACGTAAATTACAAGGTAAGAGATTCAATAAATTTGAATCAAAGAAAATCCATTATTGTATAACAAAGGATGTTGACGTTAGAAATTCAAAGTCATATTATCATTAATATATTGACAATAAATCGTATCCATGCAAAGATGTTAGAATACATGATAGTGATAATATCACTAATAGGATATCATGAAAAAAACGTAAGCTAAAAATCACATGCTCATTGATGCTTACCAAATAAAGTTCATGCAACAATAAATTCACCTTTTTGTTATTAACATAATAAAATAAAAAAAGTATTTGAAATATAAAATACAACAATATTACCAATATCATGAAACAAAATACGCACCTTTAAATGGAGTTGTCTCACATCAAAGATCCTATATGTATACATGTGTGAGTAATCATCATGGGATGATCGTTTAGATCTTATAATACATATGATTTCTATGTTGATAATCATGTAGATTACTGATATATTCAAGGATATTCATATAAATTTGAAGTACCTTATAAATATTAAAATTAAAATAAATACCCATTTGTAAGATGTGTTTTATGATGTAATTATAATGTATACTAGTATTTCATTTTCTTTTCTACGATAGAACTAAAATGAATTTTATAGATGTATGTTGTTATACTTTTTACTAACAATAGTTAAGAAATGTTGATGTAGGTGCTAAGGATGCTGGCGGCAGCAGGTGCAGATGAGATAGGGACACACCATTGCGGAGGTAGAACGTTGAGGGTGAAGGAAGTGAGCTCCCACGAGTTCGAGAAGTTCGTGAAGAAGGAGAGTCACATGCCCCTAAGGGACCTATCCACAGCCATTTGCTCTGCCCACCAGATGGGCACGTGTAGAATGGGTGTGGATCCTCGTGACTCCGTCTGCGGAGCCACGGGAGAGACTTGGGAGGTGGAGGGGCTCTACGTGGCAGATACAAGTGTCTTCCCTACTGCTCTTGGGGTAAACCCCATGGTCACAGTGCAATCCATTGCGTACTGCACCGCACAATCCATACTCAGTGTTCTACACAGGAGATGTGGGAGGAGGAGCCTTTGATTGGGAACCACAAGCGGATCTGTTGTAAGTGGTTTTGCAACATTAGTCCACGGATGATCTCAACCCTTTTATTAAGGGATCCAATGATTCTCCAATAAAATCACGTAATGCATGGTATCTACGTCAGATTCTAGTCAATTATCCCTAAGGATCCCAATTGTGTGAATGCTAATTATTATTTATTAAGAAAAAATGTGGCTCTTTTATACACAGAGCAATAAGGAAAATGTATCGAGAAAACAAGGGGAATATGCTAATAGCCATTGGAGACTGCAGTTTCGCGTGGATAGTGATTGCTAGATTTTAAGGATTTTTAAACTTGCACCGTTTCAAAGTTTTCCAATTTTTGCAAATATATTTATGCTCCTACTATTTTTCTATAACATTTGCGCCCTGCCCTTCCATTAGTGTAATACTAGGGTGTATACCCGCGCTTTGCGGCGTGAGTACTTTTTTGGGTAATCTATGAAATTAAAAAGCAATAATATAAGAACATATTAGAAGCATTATATGAAAAATATGTTGGAATATATTACAAAGAAATTGTGCTGGTCCGGAAGCCGGAAGGTACACTTTTTCAAATAGTATGCTTCATTTTTATAACTGAAAAGATAATTATATCTTCAACAAATAGTAGATATAGAATTTAAATAAGAGAAAAGAAAAGAATAAAAGTTCAAATACATAAACGAAGGAAAGGAAAATTTAGTTGCAAAAAGCATACTTAATTTTTTATCCAATGTCGGTCCCACCATAGTTGTTATTTATGAAATATATGGATATTTGTTTTTAAAAAACAAAATTCATTATATTTTTTTATAATTTATCTTATATTAACTTATGTATAATAAATATATTTTATTATATATATAAATAATTTTTAATTTTCACTTTATTATTCTATATTTAAATTTATAATATGTCTGTATGTAGCATCTAGGTATGATATCTATTTTATTTATATTAAACTTAGGGTTCGTTTGGTTGCAGGGTTGGACAGGGTTGGGCTGGGCAGGGGTACCCCTGTGAATAGTAAACTGTGAGGAGGAGAACCCTGTTTGGTTGCAGGGCCAACCTGGGTTGGATCAAGCCAACCCTGCCCAACCCTTCAACCAAACGAACCCTTAAGGTTCAAGAATGTTGTTGGCAGATATGGGGATATGGTTACCATATTTATTCTAGAATGTGCATATAAATATGGAATGACATAAGTACATATCTGTATGGGTAAAACTTTAGAGATCAAAGTATACCTGATGGATAAGGTAACAGATTGAATATTGATTTGGGAGTTGTCGAGATTGTCACTGTGAATGGTTACTCTAATAGTGATACATTTAGATGATTGTATATGGATAGATGTAAATATAGTTATTGACGGACGTGAACAACATGTCGCGAGACTCATTCTTAAAGTGGATATAGAGTCAAATGATGTAATTAATATAAATATGATACAATAATGTATGAGATGCGTATACATATTCTATTTCATCTATAATACTATTTTGTAATAAGTTAATCATTACTTAGAATATGTATTAATATATGGTTATGTAAATATGATTAATCTTAAGGTTATTTTCATACACAGGAAGTGACGTAGAAATAATGGACATAAGTGGGATTCGGATAAAGGCAGAGGGTGGAATATGAAAAGTTTCGAGCATAAATCTGTATTCACAAACATTGCATGTTGTCTAATTCAGGAGATATATCTCGATGGTCCTTTACAGGAGAGAGAGAGAGAGAGAGAGCCGAAGAAGGTCTACTCTCGCTGGATCTTAATCGCCTGCAGGTGAGACTCTTTTCATTTCCTGTTGATTTTTTTCTGCATTCGAGACCAACCTGCCAGTAGTGTATATCTAAATATAAGGTCTAGAATGCAAGACATAGGTATGAGAAGTTCTCGGTAGAAAGAAATAGTCATCCAATTCCCATTAATACAGCGTAGAAAGTCTGTTCAAGTTACATCTCCGTAAGTCAATAATATCGATATTCTTTTTGCACTTGTATTATTAGGATTGGCCCTATATATATTGAAGGTCCTTTCCCTAGGCAATTTCCTACTCAACTCATTCCCTTTCAACTGTGGAGTATTTATATCATCCCTCATTTTTTTCTGCCAAGTCTAACAGCAGTTGTTTAAGTATCGGTGTTATTAAGAATTTTGGTGAATAGCATCCACTATACTAAACACGCATTGAATAGCAGGTTTAGGTATTATGATATCAAGGGCATCGCTTGTATCACTGACACACAATGAGACTGATAGACCATATTTAGAAAACTCGTTGAACTACTTAAACAACAGAAAACCCCTCCACAAAAACATTCTTAATGAATATTAGGCACCGAGGTATATAATTCTTTTTCCAATATTTGTAGGAAAACTTTAAGCCCAAGTAGTTACAAGAAGAGGTCTCAACGGACTTTAGTCAAACTCCAAAGGCAGGTGAGTGGTCTCAAGCCTATTTTAAGATATAACCATTATTTTCACACATACATTTTAACATTTCAGTTCTTGATGCATTTGGACTATACAATTATAGTTTGATTAGCAGATAACATTTGTTTTTTGTCCAAGATGATGGCAGCTTATAAACTTGGTATTATTGTTAAAGTTGATGTATGGTAGAAAAATAAACCATGGTTTTATGTTTGCATGTTGATAATGTTATATCTCAATTATGATATTTTTTATATATATTCAGTTGTGTTTTGACAATATTACAGAAATATCGGATACATGCAGATAAGTTTAGCATCAGAATGTGATTTAGATATCATATATTTCTCAATTACAGTTATGTGATTATGAATCAGAGAATGTGTCAGATACAGTGAACACCGCAGTAGCTCTCAAATATAGTCATGAACTAGCCATCAGATATGGTGACGTCATTAGATATGACCCTGAAACATGCCATCAGATATGGAAATCACCAGATAAGATTCAGAGGACTTTGGGTCCGCATTCTGTATGCACACAGGCTTTGGGCTGTATGCAGAGTGTTCTTTGGCCTTTGGGGCTATCTACGCGTATGACTTAGTTTGTTTCAGTGTTCATGGACGTAGTATGTTAGCCACAGTGGTGTTGTTATAACAGCTGAAAAATAGAAAAATTCATTTCCGCAAGATTTTCAACAGCCATATAGTATATTAATTTCAGTTTGTCAGTTTGATATTTTAATTTCTGTACCACATCATTATCTCGCAAAGCTTCATTTTTTATGAAATTGCCCTGTTATAGCATTACATTTTATTTCAACTAGCCAGCAAAGTTATTTTTTTATAAAATAGCTATTATATTTTCTCAAAATGCTTGAGACCCACTCGCTGGGTCTAAGCTCATTTTGAGTTTAGACTCAACCCTCTATTATTAAATATTATTTACAGATACAGTTGAGGAGCCGTAGAAGACACGAGGGAATGCATTAAGTTTTTCAGATAGTGTTGGGACATTCACTCCATTTCTGTTATATCGTGGCGTATTTTTGTGTACTTCAGGTAAATAGTGAGCATCCTAGAAAACTTAATGGTTGGTTTAGTTAAAGGAGTTTGTATCCGAGCTTGTGATAGTAGCTGACAGTTGTATATAAGGAACTATGGAGATGTTTTTGATATCACAGATACCGATAATAACTTAAATGGTAGTGAATGTTGTGGATTTGTTTATGAAAAGTTTTTATAAGAATTGTTTCAGGTACAGGATAGCGTTTGGGAGTCCATAAAAATAGAGGAATTGCTGTCGAATTTTTCTTGACACGCTAATCATGATTAAGATGATAAGATAATTTTTATACCGCGCTCGTTCCGGCTAGCGGGGCGGGTCGTGACATTTCTGGTGGTATCAGAGCAATGGTTTATGAAATTTGATCAAAATCGATAGTCGAGGTTGATATATGAATACATTGGTGGTTATGATTTATGTATTGGATTTTGACATAAAGTGAAAATGATATTGGAAATAATGATATTCTTGTTATTGAGGATTTATCTATATTTTGCCATAAGATTTGAGGATTTATAAATTTGGAAGAGCTAATTAAGAAATTTTATTTATGTAGGATACAATGGAAGCTGAGCAACCTTCTCAGACCTCACAAGGACCAAGTAATGGGCATGATGGGAGTAATAATAACAATATGCAGGAAACTTTGGCATTAATAGCACAAACCTTGGGAAGCATGGCTGCTCGATCGATGAGACCGCCTGAATTTGAAAATCAATTACCATTCGAGCATGTTCGAAAATTAGGTGCAAAAGATTTTGTAGGCACGACAGATCCGAAGGTGGCAAGAGACTGGTTTGAACACATGGAGAAGATATTTGAATTGATGGAGTGTACTGAAGCACAAAAGTTGAGATATGCAATATTCTTGTTAAAGGAAAATGCTGATGATTGGTGGAAATCAGTGAAGATGAAATACACCGATCCATCCGAGATTACTTGGCAGATATTTGAAAAAGAATTCAATAAAAAATATTATCCTAGAGTATATCAAGAGGATCGATGCAAAGAATTCTTATTTCTTACTCAGGGAAGTTTTTCTGTTGATGAATATGAGAAGCGCTTTACGGAACTATTAAAGTTTGCGGCCTCTTTAGTGAAAACCGAAGAAGATAAATGCCGACGTTTCGAGGATGGACTGCATATAGATATTAAGTCAATGATTTCAGCCAATGGATTTACCGAGTATGGTAAATTAGTGGAAGCTGCACGTAGAGCTGAGCGCGTGATGCGGGAAAGACAAAGGTGTAATGATCACAATAGGAAAAGATTTGGAGGAAAGACCACCATGGAGAGGACCCGAGAACAAAGTTAGAAGAAATTTTGAAAATCCAAGGCAATACAACTTATCTGCTCAAAGATATAGGGGAAATCAAATGGGTGGATTTGCTCGGGAGAATTCTAGAAATGTAGGATTTTCTTATTTGCAATGTCCCAATTGTGGGAAGCGTCATCCGGGAGAATGTCGCAGTGGATCGTCAGGTTGCTATCATTGTGGCCAGACAGGCCATATGCGTCGAAACTGCCCAAAGTTAATGTCAAATTGGGGAAATGCAGGAAGACCGGCTCAACAGAATATCTGTGCTAGGGCCATAACTCAAGAACCCCAACCAAAGAAAGAAGAAAAGAGAAATGATATTCCAAGAAAAGGAAATAAAACAAAATTAGGGGAAAGTTTTTGCAATGACACTTCAAGAAGCCATCTCTGCTGAGGATGTGGTGTCAGGTACCACTGTTATTTTTGGCAAAAATGCCCATACTCTTATTGATTCTGGTGCCAGTCATTCATTTATTTCTCGAGGATTCTCCATATTTGCGGATAAAGAAATGGGTACACTTGATCATGCATTATTGATAACCGATCCGATGGCTAGGGTATAAGGTACTAGAAATAGGGTCGTTGCGACCCAAGCGATCAGACCATGTATATCAAGAAAAATGAACCACTCGATACAAAATAAAATCAATCAAGCACGAATAAGCGGTCCTGCTATGTGATTAACCTGGTATAGCACCTAGGGTCGAACTCAAGGAGCACGGATTGGCCGAAGGCCTACGAAGTAGTAAAAACAAATAAAATAAAGAAATAAAATCTTTTTAGTGGTTTTTAATTATTTTTATATTTTTTTGGATTTTTAATTGATTAAGAAATTAAGAAAAACAAATACAAGCACACTTTATCAATTTATTTAAAGCAACAAAAATCAACCAAAAATTAAAAAAAAAATATTTTTATGTGTTTTATATTTTTTATGTTTTTGATGAATTTTTGATAATTTTCTGATGTTTATTTTATTTTCTAAAAATTAAACAGTAGCTAAAAACAGTGGTACTATCCAGCCAAGCCAAAAGTCCCTAGATAAAATATCTAAGGGCCTCCAAATGGCCTGGGGTAATTTTCCTATAAAGTAGAGAAAACAAGGAAAATTCAGATACCAATTTTATTATTTTTGGGGTTTTAATTTATTTATTAGAATTTTTATGGGTTTTTGAGTGTTTTTACGTTTTTAAGGATTTTAAACAATGAAAAATGGCCAAAATTGGCTAGAAAATCAAACAAACTAAACTAAACAGTAGCTACTTTTTATGGAATTTTTAGGGGAGTTTTTATATTTTTTTGTGAATTTTCAAGTTAAACAGTAACGAAAATAAAGGTTTTTGAATTTTTAAAAATAGCAAACAAAATCAAAAATATCCTCAAAAATCCTTGAAAATCCTACACCATGGCAGGAGCCATGTGTCAAATTCTCATTGGATTTGGAGGTAATTTGATATTTTATTCAAAAATACAAAGAGGGTACTGTGCACAGGGACTGAAATGCAAATACCCAAAGTTCTGGGAGTCCCGGTGCAATTAACCCAGCAAAACACGCGCCACGTGCGTGCCTGGGGCACTCAGGGACCTATATGTAACAAAAATAAGTCCCGAGGGCTTATTGGTAACACGTACCAAAAGTCTAGGGGCCTCACTTGCAAATTACCCAAAATAACACGCACATGCGGAAATAAAGCATTCACAGGGGTATAAATGCAATTAAAATAAACTTTTCATTCATGCAATAACATCCAGAACTACAAGGGCATCTACTGCAATTAACCCAAAGAAATCACGTGTCGAAGCACGTGTCCACAACAGTCAGGGGTATAAATGCAAATAACATGAAGCTCAGGGTCCTCTATGCAAATAAACCTAAAACAAAATAACTTACTTAACTATTTACAGGACTAATACGAAATAAAGCAAAGATAAGGGCCTAAGGGTAAATTACCCTTTATTAACCGGAGCGGCTGGATGGCTGCCACGTGTAGATCGGACGGTCCAGATGGGGGCGGCTCTCCAGCGCTGGGACTGCTCTGGCTGATCCAACGGTCGAGGCCAGGACACGTGTGGATCTGACGGTCCGGATCGAGCTCCTCAGATCTGACGTCAAAGGGCGCTCCAGGAACCAACGGTGGAGATGGCGTCTGGAGTTGGAGCCTGATCCAACGACACAGGAGGATGCTGGAAGAACTGGTCCCCGGCGAGCTTCGCCGGGCTCGTGCGGGCGCTGTCCTCCTCCTCGGAGCGCTCTGATGGTCGGAGAAGAAAGCTAGTGCGCTCCTGCGTCTGCTGCAATGCTCCGATGATCGACCCGAGCTCGGAGGAGCTCAGGGGCGGTCGGCGGAGCTGGGTCTCCCGGCCTGAATGACCAAGCCCTCAGATGGACTCGGTGGGACCTGCAAAGTGGCTCAGAAGACTCGCGGGTCGAGGGCAAACTGCCTCGACCCAGTTAGGCGGAGCGAAGGTGGTTGGTGCGTCGGGGTGGTGGGCTCCGGCGAAGGTGGTGGACGGAGGAGCCCGGTTCCCAGCTCCTGTGCGAGCTGGGTTGAGTGCGTGGGTGCAAAAGATGCGTCGGAGGGAGGCGAACGTGAAGGTCGGGTCCGATGATCGGATGGTGGTCGGAACCGGGGTGAATCGAAAAAGTACGACGGCGAAGCGATTTGGGGGAAAACTGAAATTAGATGAAATGGCGGAGCTACGGGGTTACCTGGATGATCGGTGATACTGGGGAAGAGCAGGGGGTGCTCCTGGTCGTCGCCTCGAGTGTCGTCTCGGCCCGAGGCTCGAAGCTCGCTCAGGTGGCGGAGCTACGGCGGCAACGTCACCGGATCAGTGGATCCCTCCTCCTCTCCTCGCTGCAACAGGTGGAATCGCTCGCTGTCACTCTCGCGGTCGCTCTGGAGCTCACAGGGAAGGAGGCGAATGACCAAAGATAGCGTGGGAAGGTGGCGGAGCTGTAGCTATATACGGTGGAAGGGTCCGAGAAGAACGGCTCGGGTAGGGTCGTGGAAGCGCGCGGATCCCGAGGTGGATGCCCGGCGAAGGTGTCGGATGTGTGAGGGTCAAAACGGAGCCGGGGTTTGGCGAATTGGGTGTCGGGTCGAGCGGGTAGAATTAGGAGAAGTCGGGTCCGGAGCCCAGACCCGAGGGAAGTGGTCCTGGGGGGGCTAGTTGACCGGGCGGTCAACATCCCCAGGACCTAATGGGGTTCGGCCACGTGGCTGGATCTTGAGGTGACAAATAGGGGTAGCTAGGGGCCGAATCTGCAAAAACTCCAAACATGAAATATTTTTATTTTATTTTTTTCTATTTTTTGGTGATTTTTAATTAATTTTTGGAAATAAAAAATAGGCTATATACGTAATATGTACTAGATATAGGTATATACAATATATATAGGGTTTTGATTTTTAATTTTTATACATTATTTTTATACAATTTTATCCTTATTTTATATTTTATTTATTTATAGAATAAAATAAGGAATAAAACGGTCTTTTTATTTTATTTTTATTATTATTGTACATAGGTAAAATAAATAGATATATACATCTATATACATGGTATAAGTACAATGTATTTTTGTATTTTTTATTTTTCTATTTTTATTTTGTTTTGATTTTAATTGTTTTTATTTTATTTATTTACAATATATAATATTGAATATTTACAAAAAGTTTGGGAAAATAATTTACATAATAAATACCTAGATGAGGTGTATGAACATGATGAAAGGGACATTTTTTTATTCTTTTTAATTTTTAGCTTTTTATTTTGTTTTTATATTTTATAGATATGTACAAGTATTTACAAACATATTTTTGGGTGAGGAAAATATAGTTTTATTTATTTACACCAATATTTACACATGAGCCCCTATCTCCCTCTACTTTGGCTTTTATGCGGTCAGGCCCATGCTGAGCCCTCCCTTGGGTTAGGTTGCTCAATATTTATTCTAAATATTTCCCTCTTTTTCTTTTTAATCTTTATTCTTTTATTTTTGCACAAAAACATGCTAATTATAGGTTTTTACACAATGCATGCTTTTGGTAATTATTCCTATTTACACATATCTACATGCATTTGCAAAGGTTTTTGTAGCTAAAATATAAGAATAAAGAGTGATGAATGGGTATTCATCACCCCCCTATACTTAACTTTGCTAGTCCCTTAGCAAACACTTATTTGAAAAAGAAGTGAAAAAGAAAGAAAGAAAAAGAAAAAGAGGATGTACATGGATCAAGGTTGATTATTAAACTTGCCTTCATTAAATTGGGGTATGGAGCTCGATCAGATCTTTGGATTATTAATGTGTCAGAATCTTATTTGGACTTAAGTTTAAAACCTAAGAGCCTCTAAGTTCCACTAATCTATAACCAAGACTCCTCAATGCTCCAGATCAGAACAAGTCATCAATCACAAACCCTGAAGACCATGAATCTTTTCTTGTCCTGTGAATGTGAAGTCTAAGCTCTCCACCTCAGAAATGGCAACTTGACAACCCTCCCCAACAAGGTAACTCTATGACCTCAATCTAGCCACTCTTTCCTCGAGGAGCGGGGTATTCCCTTCTAAGTTCAAGTTCAACCGGCTCAAGAAGAGGGGGAAGGAGAGAATGGGTCAAGGCCAGTGTAGCCAAGTACCCTTGGGAGCTTGACCAGTGTAGCCAAGTCTCCCTGCTGCAAGCTACAACAGGTGGAACATGAAACCAGCTTTGCTTATTGCACTCTATATACATACTCCGGTGGGATTATCATTTTCTATCAGACCCACCACTTTTTGGAGTTCTTTTCTTTTTGCACATTTTTTTTTCAAGTGCATCTGTACAACATATACATGTGCAGCATATATACAAGAAGTTTTTCCTCTTGAGCCAGTAGACTATCCCTCTTTTGAAGCTTTATTGCAACCCACAACTCCCGTCGTTAGACCTCATGGCTACCAGACCAAGTTGAGACGCACTTCCTTCACTAAAAGAAGAAGAGAGGTTCCGCCTAGAAGTACTACCCTCATATGCCACCCCAAGTCAAGGAAGACTGCCTCCTCACCACCTCATCGGTAGAGAGCTCGGTGCATAGTGCTGGTGTCCAAGTAAAGCCATAATCTATATGAGTCATGTGTTGTTGTTAAGTGCTCTACTTAGGCTCATTGAGATGACATGTGATCATAGCCTAGTGGACTTAAAGAATTAAGTCACCGTGGACCTGAAAAGCCTTAAACCTAAGCCCTATAAGGTTCCTCTTAAAAATTAGGTGGATTAAGATCTTAATCAAGCTCCATTTCTCAATTTGATTCCAGGCTAGTTTAAATGTCAACTATCATCCAAGAAAAACTATATACATATGTACAAAAGATGCTTATTTACACAAATTTTACAATCATGCAAAATTTTTGAAAAATGTTTTGAAATCATGAATGAATGATGCATGAAGTGCAAGTTTGCAAAAAGATATTTACACATATTTACACAAGATTTTTGCAAACTTTTGATTTTCAAAACATTTTGGAAAAATTTATACTATATACATAATTTTGATACAAAAATATTTACACAAGCTTTACACAAAAGATTTTTGAAATCATTTTTACAAAAATAATTTGTACACTAGCTATGTATGTGCAAATAAAAGAAGATTATGTACATGAAAAATTTTTAGTTTTTGTGGTTTTTTTGTAGTTTTTAGATATTTTATTTATTAACACACTCACACAAAGTACGAGTTATGGCTAAAGTATATATGAAATATATACACACCCCCCTATACTTAGCTCGAACGATGTCCTCAGAGTCAAGAGCGATGGAGAAGACATAACTCGTGCTAGGTATAGGAAAGTGAAAAGGAAGGCTATACAAAGAGAAAAGATAGAAGTCAAGAGGTTCTCAGGTCTTCCCCCTATACTTAGGATCAAATAATCCTAAGTATAGCAGGCTGTATACTAAGGGAAAACCTGAGTGCAGAATGTACAGGGTCTACCCCCCCTATACTTAGGGTGAAATATCCCTAAGTATATGCAACAAAAGCAGGGGTAAACAGAAACAAAAGAAATACTCAAAAGGTCTTACATCCCCCCTATACTTAGGGTAAAGTGCACCCTAAGTATAGCATAATCACAAGATAAAGGAAGGGATGTGGGACTAAAGAATGTAGTGATATGGACATCTGGATCTATACAAAGCGGAAGATCAGTAAAACTCAGGCATGAGATGCATTAGATGTGAGTCAAAGACCACATCTCACGCAAAATGAATAGGGGCAAGATCAGCGACCCGCGGCTCATGATCTAGAAATGGCTTGAGCCGCTGGCCGTTCACTCGAAAGGTACTCTCAGAAGACAACTCGGATATATCTATGCTACCGTTGTCGTGTACCTTTCTAACCAGATAAGGTCCCTTCCATTTGCTCTGTAGCTTCCCTGGAAATAATCGTAGCCTCGCATCAAACAGCCATACTCTCTGTCCAATCTCAAAATGCTTGTGGCTGATATGAGAATCATGCCACTCCTTCACTTTCTCCTTATAATGTAGGCTGCTTGAGAAAGCTGCATCTCTAAGCTCCTCCAGGGCAGCTAGCTCTGCCCTCCTCTGGTCTCCCATACCATCTGGATCCATCAAAATATCTGTAACTGCCCAAAGTGACTTGTGCCTCAGCTCAACAGGTAAATGGCATGGCTTGCCATATACGAGGCGAAAGGGAGATGTGCCCAAAGGTGTCTTGAAAGACGTCCTATATGCCCATAAGACGGAGTCCAAAAGCTGTGACCAATCTTTTCGGTCAGGGCGGACGACTTTCTGCAGATAGAATAGTCTTGATCTCCCTATTCGACACTTCGGCTAGACCATTCGTCTGTGGATGTTAAGGTGTAGCAACCACGATGATCTATGCCGAACTCGCTAGCAAGTGCCTTCACCTGGTCGTTGATGAAGTGAGATCCCCCATCAGAAATCAGAACTCGTGAACCCCGAACCGCGTGATGATGTGCTTCCTCAAAAATCTGCAAACGGTCCTCGCATCAGCGGCTCGGGCGGGGATAGCCTCCACCCAACGACTCACATAATCAACGGCTAACAGAATGTACTCAAATCCCTGACTCTTAGGGAATGGACCCATGAAATCGATGTCCCATGCGTCAAAAACCTCACAGAAGTGAATGGGCTGCATCAGCATCATATCACGCTGTCCACAAGTGCCCATCCTCTGACAGTCAGTACACCTCTTCACGAACTCATCTGAATCCTTGAAGAGGGTAGGCCACCACAAGCCGGATTGAAGCACTTTCTGTGCCGTTCTCCTCCCAGAATGATGTCCTCCTGCCTCAAGCTTGTGGCAGTAAGTGAGGACGCTATGGTGTTCCTCCTGAGGAATACACCGATGTCAGACGCTATCCCCTCCTTTGTGGTAAAGGATGGGATCCTCCCAATGGTAGTAATTGGCCTTCGCAAGGAAGGTCTCAAGCCTCTGCCTGGGCCAATCTTGTGGGACTTTCCCAGCAACGAGAAAGTTCACAATATCGGCGTACCATGGGAGTGAGGCGATAGCAAGGATCGCCTCATCTGGGAAGGTATCTCTAATAGGGTCAATCTGCTCAGAATCCTCAGGCTGATCTAGTCGGAAGAGATGATCCGCCACCACATTCTTGACTCCAGGCTTATCCTTAATCTCAATATCGAACTCTTGGAGTAGAAGGATCCATCTAGTCAGTCTGGCCTTGGTATCCTTCTTTGCCATGAGGTACCTGATGGCGGTGTGATCTGTAAACAAAGTCACTCTAGATCCAATGATATACGATCTGAACTTATCTAGGGCGAACACTACGGCTAGCATCTCCTTCTCTGTGACCGTGTAATTCCACTGGGCAGAATCCAATGTGCGGCTAGCGTAGTGTATGGCAAACGGAACTCCATCCCTCCTCTGTCCCAGCACTGCCCCTACGGCAAAGTCGGAGGCATCCGTCATGATCTCGAATGGGAGAGACCAATCAGGCGGCTGGAGGACAGGAGCCTCTATGACACACTGCTGGAGAGTCGCGAAGGACGAAAGACACTTGTCATCGACAAGGAACTCGGTGTCTTTCGTCAAGAGGTCAGTCAACGGTCGGGCAATCCTGCTGAAATCCTGAATAAATCTCCTATAAAATCCAACGTGCCCCAGGAATGACCGTAGCTGCCTCAGATTGGACGGCGGTGCGAGTTTCCTAATGACATCAACCTTGGCCGGATCAACCTCCATACCCCTGTTGGAGATGATGTGGCCAAGCACCGTCCCTTGAGTCACCATGAAGTGACTCTTCTCCCAAGATAAAACCAAATGATACTCAATACATCGCTGGAGTACCCGGTCTAGGCAGTCAAGACAGGAGTCGAATCCGTCGCCGTAGACCGAGAAATCGTCCATGAAGACCTCCAAACACTCCCCTACCATGTCCGAGAAGATCGACAGCATGCACCTCTAAAAAGTCGCAGGGGCATTGCATAGCCCAAATGGCATACGTCGAAAAGCATATGTACCGAAGGGACAGGTAAAGGTGGTCTTCTCCTGATCCTCAAGAGCGATAGCCACTTGGTTGTAGCCCGAGTACCCATCCAGGAAGCAGTAATGGCTCTTCTCTGCTAGTCTCTCAATGATCTGGTCAATAAAAGGCAGGGGGAAATGGTCCTTCTTGGTGGCCTGGTTGAGTCTCCTGTAGTCAACACAAACCCTCCAAGAGGTGGGTACTCGTGTAGCAATCTCCTCTCCCGACTCACTGATCACAGTCGTGATGCCCGTCTTCTTGGGCACCACATGCAAGGGGCTGACCCACTTGGAGTCGGAAATGGGATAAATAAAATCCGCACTCCACCATTTTGATATTTCCTTCATCACTACCTCTCTCAGATTGGGGTTCAGACGCCGCTGGAACTCACGCGAAGGCTTCGCCCCCTCCTCGAGATAGATATGGTGGGAGCACACTGATGGACTAATCCCATGGAGATCTGCTACGCTCCATCCGATCGCCTTGCGGTTCTTTTCAAGAACCCCCATCAAACGGGATTCTTGCTCTCCAGTCAACTCGGCGGAGATGATGACTGGGTACATCTCTGGATCGCCCGTAAGGAATCGATACTTCAGCGAAGTAGGGAGCGGCTTCAGCTCTGGAATGCTGGTTGCTGGCGAATCTGGCTACAGAAGAAACTGAGTGAATGCTGCTAAGTCTGCCAAATCTGCCTGGGAGAAGTGAAGCGAACTCTCGCAAACTGGATCAGGAGAAGGCTGCTCAACTGCACTGTCTCTGCTCTGCTCTGTATCTGCCTCCTCCTCATATGTAGGCTCAGGTGGAATCAGGTCTGGCATCTGATCATCACAATCGGCCCAATCAGACTCTGAATCCGAGGGATCTGTATCAACCCCGGTGGCATCAGTACCACCGTAAAGCAAGGTGGCCTCAGTATCACCATCACTGGAATCCGTGTAGCGATCAAGGACCGGCTCTGCTGCCTCTGTGATATCCTGAACCAGGGCTGTGCTCTCCAGACTCTCCTCTGCGATCATCTCGGCATCAGTTGTATCTGAATATGAGAGGATGGTCTGTGCTGCAGGATCTGCCCAAGCTGCCTCATCGTCTGTGATCACAAAATCACAGTCCTGGTGGATGTCTGGCTCTGCGTCTGTCAGCTGCTCTGAATATGTACTCGCATGTGAGCGGGCTCTCTCTCTAGCTCTGTAGTCCTCGATCGTCTCTATTTGTATACTCTCGCCCTCGACGCGAAAGTACACCTTCCCGCTATCATGATCAGTCACCGCCTTGGCTGTGGCCAAGAACGGACGACCAAGGATGATGGGGATATCGGCCACTGACTCAGGGATCTCCATGTCCAACACTACGAAGTCCACGGGGAATTTCAGGCCCTGAATCGTGACGATAACGTCTTGTAACAATCCCTTCGGCCTCTTGACAGATCGATCAGCGAACTGAAGGACTGTCCTGCTCTGTCGAAGAGTGCCCAACTCGAAGCGGTCGAGAAGGGCTGCCGGAAGAAGGTTGATCGACGATCCGCTATCTAGTAGAGTACGGTCGAACCTCTGCTCACTAATATGGCATCTGACATACGGGCCCCTGAATTTGGCCTCTTGGCTGGCAGTCGGTTCTCGATCGCAAAACACGTGGCTTTCGTCAGCACATGTATCTCTGAAGTGTCGTTCCTCCTCCTCCTCCTGACTATGGTCCTGTCTCTCAAAGAACGTTGGAGCAGGGGGATGTGCTGCAAAGCCTCCTGGAGGGTCAGCTGGATGTGGAATCGATCGATCATGCTCTGGATGAACTCCTCAAGCTCTCTCTTTTTTGGATCTTCTTTTTTCTTCCCCTTCCCCATCTGAAGGGCTCTAGGGAAGGGGATCACAGGGTCCTTCGCAGATGAAGGACTAGGAAAAGGCCTAGACGGTTCGATGACCGGATCCACACATACATCATGCACCACAGTGGGACCAGAAGAAACTAAACCTTTTCCTTTATTCAAACCAAAGTTCTGAGATACATCAAGGCGAGGAAAGACAACATCTCTCTCAACACAAACGCCGGTGGCCTCAGTACCACCACGGGCTGGCTCTGCTGCTGCTGCTGGTAGACGTCTCGCGGCATCAGTACCGCGGGCTGGCTCGGCTAAACGGGTGGCATCAGTACCACCTCCTCGAACCGGTGAAGCGGCGGCCTCAGTACCGCCGGTGGGATCAGCATCCTTGGTGGCCTCAGTGCCACCGTCATCATCTGGAGCGGCCTCAGTACCGCTCTCCTCCTCCTCATGTGGCGCCTCTAAAGTATCCTCGTGGTGAAGCTCAGATGAGGCGCCGCCGCTTGCTGGGGTCCTACCGCTCCTAAGTGTGACAAAATCAGCATCAAATAGATCCGAAGATGTATCAACAAATGGGTCACTAGGAGTGGCAAACTCAGTGTGTACTACCTGCTCAGATTTCCTCTTGAGGTTATTCGGATTCGGCTCAATCTGAGCTGGAATGGCGGCCTTCCCTCTCACCAAGTCCCGCATCTCCTGGTGGAACTCGTCCATCTCCCGTCTGAATGTGGCCTGCTGGTCCGTGAGGAGGCGGGCGATGTCATCCAAAGAGGGGCTCTCGTGTGAGCCCGATGGGTAGCCTCTCTGGGGGTGAGGCTGCTGGAACTGCTGGTGGTGGTAAGAAGGGTATGAGGAAGGGTGCTGCTGCTGAACTGGGTGAGCCTGCTGCTCACGTCTCCACGACTGTCCCTGCTGCTGATAGGGACGAGGACCGAAGGATGATGGCTGGTGTGCCTGGTAAGCTGGGGGCTGCTGCTGCGACTGGTGATCTCTCTGCTGACCGTACTGCCCTCCCTGACCTGACGGCTGCTGCTGGGGCTAGGCACCACCACTCCCCCACCTAAATCCGGGATGGTCTCGTCGGATCCCAGGCTGGGGGCGGTCATACCAAATCCCGTTGACATCCATCAACGGCTCGACATCGTAGGGGGATGGCGGGAGTACTGCCAGAGGCTGGTCCGGCTGGTAAACCACCATCTGCATGTCTGGAGATGGTGGGGACTGGTAGGTGGGTTGTGGCTGCTGGTACGGCTCCGCCTGTACAAGGTGAACCTGTCTAGGCTGCACAAGGGTGCTGGAGCGCTGGGACGCGCTGCTGCTGCTGCCGGAGTCGCCTCGCGACTGAAGACGGGGCTGAGGAGCCGTCTGTGCCTCCTGGAGACACATGAGCTGTGTCTTCATGTCGCTCAGAACATGTACCATCTGTTCCATCTGAGTGATGCTCTGGCACTGCTTCTTCTCAATCAGCTCCATGCGGTCCAACTTCTCGCTGATAATGCCCATGTCCGCAGCTGTCGACTCTGCCTGTGCTGCTGCGGCTGCGGACGAACTGGATGGACCTGCATCTACCCGTGCTATCCGCTGGTACTGCACGGGTCCTGGCTGCTGTGGATGGGGTCTCTGAGAATACAACCGGGTCTGGGACATCACCATGTAGTTTTCGGCCATCTCCTCATAGATGGCCCAGACCTGGTCGTGGTCCTTGGCAAAGTAGGACCCACCGCAAGAAGCGTTCACCAGACCCTGAAGCTCTGGCGTCAACTCGCTGAAAAAACTCTAAACTAGGTTCGGCTTGGAAATGTCGTGGTGCGGGCATCGGTCTAGGAGCTCTCGGAACCTCTCCCATGCCTCGTGAAACTGCTCGTTGGGGAACATGGAGAAGTTGCTGATCAGGGCCCTCGCTGCATTCGTCCGCCCGAGTGGATAGTACTTGTTTAAGTACTCGGTGCGGAGCTGCTCCCAGGTGTAGACAAACTTCCCTAAATGTTTCAGCCAGGTGGCTGCTCTATCTGCCAGTGAAAACGGGAATGCTATCATCCGGATCGTGTCCTGGTCCACGTGGCGATCGTGGACAATGCTGCAGATCATAAGAAACTCCTGGAGGTGGAGGTGGGGCTCCTCAGTGGCAAGTCCGTGGAAACGGGGCAGTAACTGCAAAGTGTTCGGGGGGAACTTGAAGTCCCCCACGATCGCTGGCACTACTACCCAATGATGCATGAGAGTAGATCCGGGATTGTGTAAATCCCGCATCGGTCGTGGTGGTCCTCCTGCCGCAGCGCCTCCCGCTGCGGCGGCGGCGGCTGCTGCTGCTGCTGCGGCTGCTGCGGCTCGTGCCTCTGCATCAGGTATCTCCTCAGGCTCGCTCTGCTGGTCTCGCTCTGCTCTGAGCCACTCCAACTCTCGCCTCATCTCTATCATGAATGCCCCCTGATCGCGTAGCTGCTGCTGAACTGTCTCCAATGATGCGATCAGGGTGGAGTTGATCGCTCCCTGGTCTAATACAAAATGCTCGGGCTGACGGGAGTGATCATCTGAACTGCCGGCCATAGCGACGTCTGCAAAATCAAACGAGCCCAACTCAGATGTTGTCAAATCAATCAGTCTCTCCTCGGGCTCGTGTCTCTCAGGTCGGAAAGAAAGGGGGTCGAGGGGGAACAGGATGGAGTCGTACTCAGGCTCGGAGAGCTGGTCTTGGCTCTCGCGGGCCAACCTAGATGATGAGGTAGACGTGCCCGAAAGCGGTGCAGCCAGAGGCTGCCTAAGAGACCGTCTACCCATCATCTTGATCTGGCGAGTAGTGCGGATGAGATATGGAGAAACTATGATCACAAACAAACCCCCGGTTCACCAACGCAACGCGAGCTGAAGACCGTGAAAGTTCGGTCAAATTATCTTGTCAATTTTATTTGGTGAACACAAAAAATACCAGAGCGCTTACGTGACTTGTTAGGATACCCGATGCTATCCCAACCGACTGGCCCGCACGGAAGAGTCGGTAATCAGTCGGGATTAGCACCGGAGGGCTCTACCTAGGGTGCGGGTCACTCTCTCGCGCATCCAAACCATACAATGAGGGGGTTGCTCTGCCCAAGACAAAATTTTTAGGGTGAGCGGATTTTAAGATCAATAGTATTAGCCAGTCCCAATTTTATGGTTTCTCTTTTTAGTCTTTTTCAAATAAAAACAAACGTCCTAACGAATTTTTCGGTTCTCCTGGTTATTAAGTCCAAAACAGGAGGGAGAAGACGAAAAAGCCGATGCGCGATAAATCAATGATGCATGTTGAGTAAGAAATGCGTACCTGTCTCCAGCACTCTACATGCAATATGATCCGCGCATAAATGTAAAGACAGAACGAAAACTACCTATATGATGCAACGGGAAAGTTGAGTCCTAGATGAGCAATTCTAGCGAAGAACCGTCTAACTGGTCACCGACCTCCAAGCCAAAGAGTCCGGTCTTGGCCCGTCCCTCCTCTGTCCGACAAATCGAGGGTAGGAGAAAGCGCTTTATAGGACGGGCTGCGGCACGTAGGCTACGAAGGCAAATGAGTCGGTTATTTTTATTAATTATTTTTAGTAGGTCCAATTAATGGTCTATAGGAACAGATACTCAGTTAGGTGTGTGGATCCTACTAATTACGGCACAATCACCAGAAATTCCTAAGTCTAGGGGCTCGAGCAAAAACCGCGTAAACATTGGAAAAGGCAGAAAGAAAAGAAAATAAAACCGCGAAAAACCGCGAAAAACCGCTAAGGTCCTAAGGGTCCCCCGAGCACACCGGTGCTCGGCGAAACAGACCCGCTACGGCAGAAGAGTCCAAGTGTCCAAGTCCAATGTCCTGTATTATTACAATAATAATAGAGTGAAATAAAAGTCTATCCTAATCCTCACCCACTCAACTCTCTCTCACTCTCTCCCTGCGGCTCCGTACAGAAGGGAGCCGCCTCCGAATCCGCGGTTGCGTCGGCTTCTCGAAATCAGCCGCCTCGGTCCTCGGGCCCTCGCAAGAGAAAACAGAGTGGTCAAAACCAATAATCAAATAATAATAAAGGAAAAAGAAATTAAAATAAAAATAAAAGGGTATATATGCAAAAATGTAAAATAGAATAAATACACAAAATAAAAATAAAATCAAAAATAAAAGAAAAAGAAAACAAAATAAAATAAAACAAAAAGAAAATATGGACAAAAACCGCGAAAAACCGCGAGCTCTTGAAGAGCCGCGAAAGGCCGCGAAAATCAAAAACGAAAAGAAACTAAAACTACTAAGTCGTGCTCCCCGGCAACGGCGCCATTCTGATAACCGGTCCGATGGCTAGGGTATAAGGTACTAGAAATAGGGTCGTTGCGACCCAAGCGATCAGACCATGTATATCAAGAAAAATGAACCACTCGATACAAATAAAATCAATCAAGCACGAATAAGCGGTCCTGCTATGTGATTAACCTGGTATATCACCCAGGGTCGAACTCACGGAGCACGGATTGGCCGAAGGCCTACGAAGTAGTAAAAATAAATAAAATAAAGAAATAAAATCTTTTTAGTGGTTTTTAATTATTTTTATATTTTTTTGAATTTTTAATTGATTAAGAAAATTAAGAAAAACAAATACAAGCACACTTTATCAATTTATTTAAAGCAACAAAAATCAACCAAAAATTAAAACAAAAATATTTTATGTGTTTTATATTTTTTTATGTTTTTGGTGAATTTTTGATAATTTTATGATGTTTATTTTATTTTCTAAAAATCAAACAGTAGCTAAAAACAGTGGTACTGTCCAGCCAAGCCAAAAGTCCCTAGATAAAATATCTAAGGGCTTCCAAATGACCTGGGGTAATTTTCCTATAAAGTAGAGAAAACAAGGAAAATTCAGATACCAATTTTGTTATTTTTGGATTTTTAATTTATTTATTAGAATTTTTATGGGTTTTGAGTGTTTTTAAGTTTATAAGGTTTTTAAACAATGAAAAATAGCCAAAATTGGCTAGAAAATCGAACAAACTAAACTAAACAGTAGCTAATTTTTATGGAATTTTTAGGGGAGTTTTTATATTGTTTTGTGAATTTTCAAGTTAAACAGTAACAAAAATAAAGGTTTTTGAATTTTTAAAAATAGCAAACAAAATCAAAAATGTCCTCAAAAATCCTTGAAAATCCTACACCATGGCAGGAGCCATGTGTCAAATTCTCATTGGGTTTGGAGGTGATTTGATATTTTATTCAAAAATACAAAGAGGGTACTATGCACAGGGACTGAAATGCAAATACCCGAAGTTCTGGGGGTCCCGGTGCAATTAACCCATCAAAACACACGCCACGCGCGTGCTTGGGGCACTCAGGGACCTATATGTAACAAAAATAAGTTCCGAGGGCTTATTGGTAACACGTACCAAAAGTCTAGGGGCCTCACTTGCAAATTACCCAAAATAACACACACATGCGGAAATAAAGCATTCACAGGGGTATAACTGCAATTAAAATAAACTTTTCATTCATGCAATAACATCCAGAACTACAAGGGCATCTACTGCAATTAACCCAAAGAAATCACGTGTCGAAGCACGTGTCCCCAACAGTCAGGGGTATAAATGCAAATAACATGAAGCTCAGGGTCCTCTATGCAAATAAACCTAAAACTAAACAACTTACTTAACTATTTACAGGACTAATACGAAATAAAGCAAAGATAAGGGCCTAAGGGTAAATTACCCTTTATTAACCGGAGCGGCTGGATGGCTGCCACGTGTAGATCGGACGGTCCAGATGGGGGCGGCTCTCCAGCGCTGGGACTGCTCTGGCTGATCCAACAGTCGAGGCCAGGACACGTGTGGATCTGACGGTCCGGATCGAGCTCCTCAGATCTGACGTCAAAGGGCGTTCCAGGAACCAACGGTGGAGATGGCGTCTGGAGCTGGAGCCTGATCCAACGACGCAGGAGGATGCTGGAAGAACTGGTCCCCGGCGAGCTTCGCCGGGCTCGTGCGGGCGCTGGCCTCCTCCTCGGAGCGCTCTGATGGTCGGAGAAGAAAGCTAGTGCGCTCCTGCGTCTGCTGCAATGCTCCGATGATCGACCCGAGCTCGGAGGAGCTCAGGGGCGGTCGGCGGAGCTGGGTCTCCCGGCCTGAATGACCAAGCCCTCAGATGGACTCGGTGGGACCTGCAAAGTGGCTCAGAAGACTCGCGGGTCGAGGGCAAACTGCCTCGACCCAGTTAGGCGGAGCGAAGGTGGCTGGTGCGTCGGGGTGGCGGGCTCCGGCGAAGGTGGTGGACGGAGGAGCCCGGTTCCCAGCTCCTGTGCGAGCTGGGTTGAGTGCGTGGGTGCAGAAGATGCGTCGGAGGGAGGCGAACGTGAAGGTCGGGTCCGATGATCGGATGGTGGTCGGAACCGGGGTGAATCGAAAAAGTACGACGGCGAAGTGATTTGGGGGAAAACTGAAATTAGATGAAATGGCGGAGCTACGGGGTTACCTGGATGATCGGTGAGACTGGGGAAGAGCAGGAGGTGCTCCTGGTCGTCGCCTCGAGGGTCGTCTCGGCCCGAGGCTCGAAGCTCGCTCAGGTGGCGGAGCTACGGCGGCAACGTCGCCGGATCAGTGGATCCCTCCTCCTCTCCTCGCTGCAACAGGTGGAATCGCTCGCTGTCACTCTCGCGGTCGCTCTAGAGCTCACAGGGAAGGAGGCGAATGACCAAAGATAGCGTGGGAAGGTGGCGGAGCTGCAGCTATATACGGTGGAAGGGTCCGAGAAGAACGGCTCGGGTAGGGTCGTGGAAGCGCGCGGATCCCGAGGTGGATGCCCGACGAAGGTGTGGGATGTGTGAGGGTCAAAACGGAGCCGGGGTTTGGCGAATTGGGTGTCGGGTCGAGCGGGTAGAATTAGGAGAAGTCGGGTCCGGAGCCTAGACCCGAGGGAAGTGGTCCTGGGGGGGCTAGTTGACCGGGCGGTCAACATCCCCAGGACCCAATGGGGTTCGGCCACGTGGCTGGATCTTGAGGTGACAAATAGGGGTAGCTAGGGGCCGAATCTGCAAAAACTCCAAACATGAAATATTTTTATTTTATTTATTCTATTTTTTGGTGATTTTTAATTAATTTTTGGAAATAAAAAATAGGCTATATACGTAATATGTACTAGATATAGGTATATACAATATATATAGGGTTTTGATTTTTGATTTTTATACATTATTTTTATACAATTTTATCCTTATTTTATAATTTATTTATTTATAGAATAAAATAAGGAATAAAACGGTCTTTTTATTTTATTTTTATTATTATTGTACATAGGTAAAATAAATAGATATATACATCTATATACATGGTATAAGTACAATGTATTTTTGTATTTTTAATTTTTCTATTTTTATTTTATTTTGATTTTAATTGTTTTTATTTTATTTATTTACAATATATAATATAGAATATTTACAAAAAGTTTGGGAAAATAATTTACATAATAAATACCTAGATGAGGTGTATGCACATGATGAAAGGGACATTTTTTTTATTCTTTTTAATTTTTAGCTTTTTATTTTGTTTTTATATTTTATAGATATGTACAAGTATTTACAAGCATATTTTTGGGTGAGGAAAATATAGTTTTATTTATTTACACCAATATTTACACATGAGCCCCTATCTCCCTCTACTTTGGCTTTTATGCGGTCAGGTGATGAGCGGCCCGAGCGAACGAGGTAAAGGTACTAAATAGGTCGTTGCGACCTCAATCACTCAGAGTCACTTAATCAAGAAAAATCGGACCACGAAATAAATCAAAGATCAAAACAAAACGTGAAGCGGTCCCGCTATGAGATTAACCTGGTATAGCACCCAGGGTCGAACACAAGGAGCACGGGTTGGCCAAAGCCCTACGAAGTAGTAAAAATAAAATAAAATAAAGGCAAAATGTTTTTAGTGGTTTTTAATAATTTTTATATATTTTTTTTTGGATTTTTTTAAAAGTGAAGAAAATAAAAGAAACACAACAAGCACACTTAAGCAAATTATTCAATGCATCAAAAATTAAGCAAAAATTCAAACAAAAATGTTTTTATGTTTTTTAGGTTTTTTAATGTTTTTGGTGAATTTTTGGGATTTTTATAAGGTGTATTTTATTTCCTAAAAAATCAAACAGTACTAAAAAGACAAGGTACTGTCCAACCAGGCCCAAAATCCAAAGATAAAATATCTAAGGATCTCAGAGGGACCTGGAGGTAATTTTCCTGTAAACTAGATAAAATGAGGAAAATTTGAGCACCAACATTATTGCTTTTGGATTTTTAGATTATTTACTATAATTTTTATGAGTTTTTAGGTGTTTTTGGATTTTTAGGGTTTTTAAGCAATTCAAAATAGCCAAAATTGGCTAGAAAATCAAGAAACACAAAAGAAACAGTACCTAATTTTTTTGGAATTTTTGAGAGGGTTTTTATATTTTTTGGGATTTTTACTTCTAAACAGTAGCTAAAATAGAGGTTTTTGAATTTTTAAAAATAACAAATGAAATCAAAAATGTCCTCAAAAATTCTCAAAACTCCTACAACATGGCAGGAGCCATGTGTCAAATTTTCATCGAATTTGGAGGTGATTTGATATTTTATTCAAAAATCAAAAGAGGGCACTGTGCACAGGGACTGAAGTGCAAATACCCGAAGTTCTGGGGGTCCAGGTGCAATTTTCCCAGCAAGTCACGCGCGTGGCGCGTGCTTGGGGCACTCAGGGACCTTTTGGTAAGAAAAACAAGTCCGAGGACCTTTTGGTAACTCGTACCAAAAAGTCCAGTGGCTATGTTGCAAATAACCCACTAAAAGACGCACATGTGCAAATAAAACGCTCACAGGGGCATATATGCAATTACCAAAAAAGTTTTCATTCATTAACAGAAAACCAGAACTACATGACTAATATTGCAAATACACCAAACATACATGTGACGAAGCACGTGGCTCACACATACAGGGGCATAAATGCAAATAAACTAAAGTATAGGGTCCACTGTGCAAATAACCCAACGTAAATAAAAAGCACAAAATATTTACAGGACTAAATCTGAAAATATAAACTAAGAGGGGGCCTACGGTAATTTACCCCTTTATTACATCGAGGGCTGGATGTGCGCCACGTAGCAGATCTAACGACTGAGGACGACGGGCGCTTCTCTCCTTCCTCACGTGGCCTAATCGACGTCAGTGGAGGAGACACGTGGAAGATCTGACGGCCTCAGGTGCTGGTGTCTCTCTCTCTGCGCTAACGGTCCGGATCGACCCTCGAGATGATCGACGGTGACTGCTCCTCCTGGAATGGACGGACGTGATGCGAACTGGGGAGCTGAGGGCGATCGGACGGTGCTCGAGGATCCTGGAAGAACAGTTGGCCGACGAGTTTTGCCGGCCTCGTGCGCGTGCTGTGGTCCTTCTCAGCTGCCTCTGAAGATCGGAGAAGGTTGGCGATGAAGTTCCGCAGCTGTTGGTAGCCTCCGATGGCCCAGCCGAGCCCTGGAGGGGCTCCGGCGAGGTCGGCGGAGGAAAGCTCCTGGCCTGGATGTAAGGACGCCTCAGATGGCCTCCTATGGTCCTGCAAAGTGGGTCAGTAGCTTCGCGGGTCGAGGGCAAAGTGCCTCGACCCGGTTAGGCGGCGTGAAGGTGATCTGTGCGTCGGGATGAGCGAGCTCCGGCGAGCGACGGATGGTGGAGCTCGAACCCCAGCTCCTGTGCGAGCTGGGTTGAACGAAGGGGCGGAGAAGGTGCGTGGGGGGAAGGCGATGGTGAACGTGGGTTCCGATGATCGAAATGATGCTCGAGATGGTCGGAATCAACGGAATACATCGGAGCTACGATTTGGGGCAAACTCGAAATTAGGCGAAATAGGAAATCTAGAAGGTTACCTGGGCGGTGTGGAAGACTGTGCTGGAGCTGAGGTAGCTCCTGGTCGTGGCCTCGAAGGTCGTCAAGTCCTGAGGCTCGAGCTCTTGCACTGGGCGGAGCACGACGGCGCTACGTCGCCGGATCAGTGGTCCGGTCACCCCCTCCTCGCTGCGACACGGGCAATCGAGAGCTGTCACCTCAGGGGATGCTGTGGAGGTCACGGGATGAAGGGTGGAGAGCCAAAGATGCGTGAAAACGGGGGCGGAGCTCAGACTATATACAGCTAGGGGTCCGGCTAGATGGGAGTCGGGCGTGAAGCTCGGAGCGCGGATCCCAAGGCTATCAGTCGGGCGTGGATCAGGGATGATTAAGGAACAAATGGAGCCTGGGGTTTGGGTTAATGGAGATCGGATCTGTTCGCGGAAAGGTTGAGAAATCGGGTCGGGAATCAGATCCGCAACTCTGTGGTCCAAGGGGGGAGTTGACCGGGGGGTCAACATCCCCCGTGGACCAATCAAGAGAGGCCACGCTTATTTATTTTGATCTATTTTTTTGAGTTAGAAAATGGCTGAATTTCGAAAAACTTAAAACATGAAAAATATTTATTTTATTTTTCTCTATTTTTTGGTGATTTTTAATTAATTTTTCAAAATAAAAATAAGGTATTTATATAATAGGGCTATATATAGGTATTTGTACACTATAGGGTTTTTAATTTTGATTTTTAATTAGTTATTTTTATACATTTTTATTCCTATTTTATATTTTATTTATTTATAGAATAAAATGAGTAATAAAAGGATATTTTTATTTTATTTTTATTATTTATATACATAGGTGAAATAAATAGTTATGTACAACTATATACATGGTATATATACAATGTATTTTTGTATTTTTAATTTTGTAATTTTTATTTGATTTTTGTTTTGAATTTTTTCATTTTATTTATTTACAATATATAATATAGGATATTTACAAAAAGTTTTGAAAATAAATAAATTTATTTATTTATAAGGTTAAATAAATAAGGAGGCATGGTCTTTGTACATGGTGAAGGGATATTTTTGAATTTTTGATTTTTAGCTTTTTGTTTTGTTTTTTAATAGTTTCTAGATATATACAAAATATGTACAAGCATATTTTTGGGTGAGGAAAATATAATTTTATTTATTTACATAGATATTTACACATGAGCCCCTATCTCCCTCTACTTGGCTTTTATGCGGTCAGGCCCATGCTGAGCCCTCCCTTGGGTTAGGTTGCTCAATATTTATTCTAAATATTTCCCTCTTTTTCTTTTTCATCTTTATTCTTTTATTTTTGCACAAAAACATGCTAATTATAGGTATTTACAAAATGCATGCTTTTGCTAATTATTCCTATTTACAAGTATCTACATGCATTTGCATAGGTTTTTGTAGCTAAAATATAAGAATAAAGAGTGATGAATGGGTATTCATCACCCCCCTATACTATACTTTGCTAGTCCCTTAGCAAACACTTATTTGAAAAAGAAGTGAAAAAAAAAGAAAGAAAGAAAAAGAGAAAGAGGATGTACATGGATCAAGGTTGATTATTAAACTTGCCTTCATTAAATTGAGGTATGGAGCTTAATCAGATCTTTGGATTATTAATGTGTCGGAACCTTATTTAGACTTAAGCTTAAAACCTAACAGCCTCTAAGTTCCACTAATCTATAACCAAGACTCCTCAATGCTCCAGATCAGAACAAGTCATCAATCACAAACCCTGAAGACCATGAATCTTTCCTTGTCCTGTGAAAGTGAGGTCTAAGCTCTCCACCTCAGAAATGGCAACTTGACAACCCTCCCCAACAAGGTAACTCTATGACCTCAATCTGGCCACTCTTTCCTCGAGGAGCGGGGTATTCCCTTCTAAGTTCAAGTACAACCGGCTCAAGAAGAGGGGGAAGAAGAGAATGGGTCAAGGCCAGTGTAGCCAAGTACCCTTGGGAGCTTGACCAGTATAGCCAAGTCTCCCTGCTGCAAGCTACAACAGGTGGGACATGAAACCAAGCTTTGCTTATTGCACTTATATACATACTCCGGTGGGATTATCATTTTCTCTCAGACCCACCACTTTTTTGGAGTTCTTTTCTTTTTGCACATTTTTTTTTCTTTTTTTTTCGAGTGCATCTATACAACATATACATGTGCAGCATATATACAAGGAGTTTTTCCTCTTGAGCCAGTAGACTATCCCTCTTTTGAAGCTTTATTGCAACCCACAACTCCCGTCGTTAGACTTCATGGCAACCAGACCAAGTTGAGACGCACTTCCTTCACTATAAGAAGAAGAGAGGTTCCGCCTAGAAGTACTACCCTCACATGCTACCCCAAGTCAAGGAAAACTGCCTCCTCACCACCTCATCCGTAGAGAGCTCGGTGCATAGTGCCGGTGTCCAAGTAAAGCCATAATCTATACGAGTCATGTGTTGTTGTTAAGTTCTCTACTTAGGCTCATTGAGATGACATGTGATCATAGCCTAGTGGACTCAAAGAATTAAGTCACCATGGACCTGAAAAGCCTTAAACCTAAGCCCTATAAGGTTCCTCTTAGAATTAGGTGGATTAAGATCTTAATCAAGCCCCATTTCTCAATTTGATTCCAGGCTAGTTTAAATGTCAACTATCATCCAGAAAAACTATATACATATGTACAAAAAGATGCTTATTTACACAATATTTTACAATCATGCAAAATTTTTGAAAAATGTTTTGAAATCATGAATGGATGATGCATGAAGTGCAAGTTTTGCAAAAAAGGTATTTACACACATTTACACAAGATTTTTGCAAACTTTTGATTTTCAAAACATTTTGGAAAAATTTTGTACTATATACATAATTTTGATACAAAAATATTTACACAATCTTTACACACAAAAGATTTTTGAAATCATTTTTACAAAAATAGTTTGTACACTAGCTATGTATGTGCAAATAAAAGAAGATTATGTACATGAAATTTTTTAAATTTTTGTGGTTTTTAGCCATTTTTATTTATTAACACACTCACACAAAGTACGAGTTATGGCTAAAGTATATATGAAATATATACACACCCCCCTATACTTAGCTCGAACGATGTCCTCAGAGTCAAGAGCGATGAAGAAGACATAACTCGTGCTATGTATAGGGAAGTGAAAAGAAAGGCTATATAAAAGGAAAATGAAAAGTCAAAAGGGACTCAGGTCTTCCCCCTATACTTAGGATCAAATAATCCTAAGTATAGCAGGCTGTATACTAAGGGAAAACCGAGTGGAGAATGTACAGGGTCTACCCCCCCTATACTTAGGGTGAAATATCCCTAAGTATAGGCAACAAAACAGGGGTGGACAGAAACAAAAGAAATACCCGAAAGGTCTCACATCCCCCCTATACTTAGGGTAAAGTGCACCCTAAGTATAGCATAATCACAAGATGGAGAAAGGGATGTGGGACTAAAGAATGTGGTGATATGGACATCTGGATCTATTTACAGTGGAAGATCAGTGAAACTCAGGCGTGAGATGCATTAGATGTGAGTCAAAGACCACATCTCACGCAAAATTAATAGGGGCAAGATCAACGACCCGCGGCTCATGATCTAGAAATGGCTTGAGCCGCTGGCCGTTCACTCGGAAGGTACTCTCAGAAGACAACTCAGATATGTCGATGCTACCGTTGTCGTGTACCTTCCGAACCAGATAAGGTCCTTTCCATTTGCTCTGTAGCTTCCCTGGAAATAATCTGAGCCTCGCATCAAACAGCCATACTCTCTGTCCAATCTCAAATAATATGAGAATCATGCCACTCCTTGACTTTCTCCTTATAATGTAGGCTGCTTGAGAAAGCTGCATCTCTAAGCTCCTCCAGGGCAGCTAGCTCTGCCCTCCTCTGGTCTCCCATACCATCTGGATCCATGATAATGTTTGTAACTGCCCAAAGTGACTTGTGCCTCAGCTCAACAGGTAAATGGCATGGCTTGCCATATACGAGGCGAAAGGGAGATGTGCCCAAAGGTGTCTTGAAAGACGTCCTATATGCCCACAAGACCGAGTCCAAAAGCTGTGACCAATCCTTTCGGTCAGGGCGGACGACTTTCTGCAGAATAGTCTTGATCTCCCTATTCGACACTTTGGCTAGACCATTCGTCTGTGGATGGTACGGTGTAGCTACACGATGATCTATGCCGAACTCGCTAGCAAGTGCCTTCACCTGGTCGTTGATGAAGTGAGATCCCCCATCAGAAATCAGAACACGTGGAACCCCGAACCCGTGATGATATGCTTCCTCAAAAATCTGCAAACTGTCCTCGCATCAGCGGCTCGGGCGGGGATAGCCTCCACCCAACGACTCACATAATCAACGGCCAACAGAATGTACTCAAATCCCTGACTCTTAGGGAATGGACCCATGAAATTGATGCCCCATGCGTCAAAAACCTCACAGAAGTGAATGGGCTGCATCAGCATCATATCACGCTGTCCACAAGTGCCCATCCTCTGACAGTCAGTACACCTCTTCACGAACTCATCTGAATCCTTGAAGAGGGTAGGCCACCACAAGCCGGATTAGAGCACTTTCTGTGCCGTTCTCCTCCCAGAATGATGTCCTCCTGCCTCAAGCTTGTGGCAGTAAGTGAGGACGCTATGGTGTTCCTCCTGAGGAATACACCGACGCCAGACGCTATCCCCTCCTTCGTGGTAAAGGATGGGATCCTCCCAATGGTAAGACTTGGCCTTCGCTAGGAAGGTCTCAAGCCTCTGCCTGGGCCAATCTTGTGGGACTTTCCCAGCAACGAGAAAGTTCACAATATCGGCGTACCATGGGAGTGAGGCGATAGCAATGATCGTCTCATCTGGGAAGGTATCTCTAATAGGATCAATCTGCTCAGACTCCTCAGGCTGCTCTAATCGGGAGAGATGATCCGCCACCACATTCTTGACTCCAGGCTTATCCTTAATCTCAATGTCGAACTCCTGGAGTAGAAGGATCCATCTAGTCAATCTGGCCTTGGCATCCTTCTTTGCCATGAGGTACCTGATGGCGGTGTGATCTATAAACAAAGTCACTCTAGATCCGATGATATACGATCTGAACTTATCCAGGGCAAACACTACGGCTAGCATCTCCTTCTCTGTGACTGTATAATTCCGCTGGGGGAATCCAATGTGCGGCTAGCATAGTGTATAGCAAATGGCACTCCATCCCTCCTCTGTCCCAGCACTGCCCCTACGGCAAAGTCGGAGGCGTCCGTCATGATCTCGAATGGGAGAGACCAATCTGGCGGCTGGAGGACAGGAGCCTCAATAACGCACTGCTGGAGAGTAGCAAACGACGAAAGACGCTTGTCATCGACAAGGAACTCGGTGTCTTTCGTCAAGAGGTCAGTCAACGGTCGGGCAATCCTGCTGAAGTCCTGAATGAATCTCCTATAAAATCCAATGTGCCCCAGAAATGACCGTAGCTGCCTCAGATTGGACGGCGGAGTGAGTTTCCTAATGACATCAACCTTGGCCGGATCAACCTCCATGCCCCTGTTGGAGATGATGTGGCCAAGCACCGTCCCTTGAGTCACCATGAAGTGACTCTTCTCCCAAGATAGCACCAAGTGATACTCAATACATCGCTGGAGTACTCGATCTAGGCAATCAAGACAAGAATCAAATCCGTCGCCGTAGATCGAGAAATCATCCATGAAGACCTCTAAGCACTCCCCTACCATGTCCGAGAAGATCGACAGCATGCACCTCTGAAAAGTCGCAGGGGCATTGCATAGCCCAAATGGCATGCGTCGAAAAGCATATGTGCCGAAGGGACAGGTAAAGGTGGTCTTCTTCTGATCCTCAGGAGCGATGGCCACTTGGTTGTAGCCCGAGTACCCATCCAGGAAGCAATAATGGCTCTTCCCTGCCAGTCTCTCAATGATCTGGTCAATAAAAGGCAGGGGGAAATGGTCCTTCTTGGTGGCTTGGTTGAGTCTCCTGTAGTCAACACAAACCCTCCAAGAGGTGGGTACTCGTGTAGCGATCTCCTCTCCTGACTCACTGATCACAGTCGTGATGCCCGTCTTCTTGGGCACCACATGCAAGGGGCTGACCCACTTGGAGTCGGAAATGGGATAAATAAAACCTGCACCCCACCACTTTGATATTTCCTTCATCACGACCTCTCTCAGGTTGGGGTTCAGACGCCGCTGGAACTCACGCGACGGCTTCGCCCCCACCTCGAGATAGATGTGGTGGGAGCACACTGATGGACTAATCCCATGGAGATCTGCTACGCTCCATCCGATCGCCTTGCGGTTCTTTTCAAGAACCCCCATCAAACGGGATTCCTGCTCTCCAGTCAACTCGGCGGAGATGATGACTGGGTACATCTCAGGCTCGCCCGCAAGGAATCGATACTTCAGCGAAGTAGGGAGCGGCTTCAGCTCTGGAATGTTGGGTGCCGGCAAATCTGGCTGCGGAAGAAACTGAGTGAAAGCTGCAAGGTCGGCAAAATCTGCCTGGGAAAGTGAAAGCATACTCTCGCAAACTGGATCGGGAGAAGGCTGCTCTACTGCGCTGTCTCTGCTCGGCTCTGCATCTACCTCCTCCTCATCTATAGGCTCAGATGGACTCAGGTCTGGCATCTGATCATAGCAATCGGCCCAATCAGACTCTGAATCCGAGGGATCTGTATCAGAAACGATGGCATCAGTACCACCAGAAAACAGGGTGGCCTCAGCACCACCATCACTAATCATCGTGCTGCGATCGAGGACCGGCTCTGCTGCCTCAATAGTATCCTGAACCAGGTCTGTGCTCTCCAGACTCTCCTCTGCTGTCGTCTCTGCATCAGTTGCATCTGAAAGTGAGAGGGTGGTCTGTGTCTCAAGGTCTGCCCAAGTTGCCTCATCATCTGTGATCACAAAATCACAGTCCTGGTGGATGTTTGGCTCTGCGTCTGTCAGCTGCTCTGAGTCTGTACTTGCATCTGAGCGGGCTCTGAATCTAGCTCTGTAGTCCTCGACCGTCTCTATTTGTATACTCTCGCCCTGGACGCGAAAGTACACCTTCCCGCTATCATGATCAGTCACCGCCTTGGCTGTGGCCAAGAACGGACGACCAAGGATGATGGGGGTATCGGCCACTGACTCAGGGATCTCCATGTCCAACACTATGAAGTCCACGGGGAATTTCAGGCCCTGAATCGTGACGATAACGTCTTGTAACAATCCCTTCGGCCTCTTGACAGATCGATCAGCGAACTGAAGGACTGTCCTGCTCTGTCGAAGAGTGCCCAACTCGAAGCGGTCGAGAAGGGCTGCCGGAAGAAGGTTGATCGACGATCCGCTATCTAGTAGAGTACGGTCGAACCTCTGCTCACTAATATGGCATCTGACATACGGGGCCCCTGAATTTGGCCTCTTGGCTGGCAGTCGGTTCTGGATCGCAAAACACGTGGCTTTCATCAGCACATGTATCTCTGAAGTGTGGTTCCTCCTCCTCCTCCTGACTATGGTCCTGTCTCTCAAAGAACGTTGGAGCAGGGGGATGTGCTGCAAAGCCTCCTGGAGGGTCAGCTGGATGTGGAATCGATCGATCATGCTCTGGCTGAACTCCTCAAGCTCTCTCTTTTTTGGATCTTCTTTTTTCTTCCCCTTCCCCATCTGAAGGGCTCTAGGGAAGGGGATCACAGGGTCCTTCGCAGATGAAGGACTAGGAAAAGGCCTAGACGGTTCGCTGACCGGATCCACACATACATCATGTACCACAGTGGGACCAGAAGAAAGTAAACCTTTTCCTTTATTCATAGCAGAATTCCGAGATTCATGAACACGAGGAAAAATAACATCACTGTCTGTACAAACACCGGTGGCCTCAGTATCACCACGGGCTGGCTGCTCTGCTGCTGCTGCTGGTAGACGTCGTGCGGCATCAGTACCGCTGGCTGGCTCGGCTGAATGGGTGGCATCAGTACCACCTCCTAGATCTGGTGAAGCGGCGGCCTCAGTACCGTCGGTGGGATCAGCATCCTTGGTGGCCTCAGTACCACCGTCATCGTCTGGAGCGGCCTCAGTACCGCTCTCCTCCTCCTCCTGTGGCGCCTCGGGATGAAGCTCGGATGAGGCGCCGCCGCCTGCTGGGGTCCTACCGCTCCTAAGTGTGACAAAATCAGCATCAAATAGATCCGAAGAAGTATCATCAAATGGATCACTAGGAGTGGCTAACTCAGTATGTACTACCTGCTCAGATTTCCTCTTGAGGCTATTCGGGTTCGGCTCTATCTGGGCTGGTATGGCAGCCTTCCCTCTCACCAGGTCCCGCATCTCCTGGCGGAACTCGTCCATCTCCCGTCGGAATGTAGCATGCTGGTCCGTGAGGAGGTGGGCGATGTCATCCAAGGCGGGGCTCTCGTGGGAGCCCGACGGGTGGCCTCTCTGTGGGTGAGGCTGCTGGAACTGCTGTGGTGGGTAAGAGGGGTAGGATGGAGGGTGCTGCTGGTATCCCTGGTGAGCCTGCTGCTCACGTCTCCAAGACTGTCCCTGCTGCTGATAGGGACGAGGACCGTAGGATGACTGCTGCTGATACGCTGGGGACTGCTGCTGCGGCTGGTGCTGGTCTCTCTGCTGGGAGTACTGCCCTCCCTGTCCTGACGGCTGCTGCTGGGGCTGGGCACCACCACTCCCCCACCTGAATCCGGGATGGTCTCGTCGGATCCCTGGCTGGGGGCGATCGTACCAAATCCCGTTGACATCCATCAACGGCTCGGCATCGAAGGGGGCTGGCGGGAGTACTGCCAGAGGCTGGTCCGGCTGGTAGACCACCATCTGCATCTCTGGAGATGGTGGGGACTGGTAGGTGGGCTGCGGCTGCTGGTACGGCTCCGCCTGTACAAGGTGAACCTGTCTAGGCTGCACGGGGGTGCTGGAGCGCTGGGACGAGCTGCTGCTGCTGCCGGCGTCGCCTCGCGACTGAAGACGGGGCTGAGAAGCCGTCTGTGCCTCCTGGAGACACATGAGCTGTGTCTTCATGTCGCTCAAGACCTGTGCCATCTGCTCCATCTGCGTGATACTCTGGTACTGCTTCTTCTCTATCAGCTCCATGCGGTCCAGCTTCTCGCTGATAATGCCCATGTCCACAGCTGACGACTCTAATTGTGCTGCTGTGGCTGCGGATGAACTGGATGGACCTGCATCTACCCGTGCTATCCTCTGGTATTGCACGGGTCCTGGCTGATGTGGCTGGGTCTTCTGAGTGTAGAGCCGGGTCTGAGACATCACCATATAGTTCTCTGCCATCTCCTCAAAAATGGCCCAGACCTGGTCGTGGTCCTTGGCGAAGTAGGACCCGCCACAAGAAGCATTCACCAGGCCCTGTAGCTCTGGTGACAACCCGCTAAAGAAGCTCTGCACAAGGTTCGGCTTCGTGATGTCTTGGTGCGGGCATCTGTCCAAAAGCTCTCGGAACCTCTCCCATGCCTCGTGGAACTGCTCGTTGGGGAACATGGAGAAGTTGCTGATCAGGGCCCTCGCTGCATTCGTCCGCCCGAGTGGATAGTACTTGTTCAAGTACTCGGTGCGGAGCTACTCCCAGGTATAGAAAAACCTCCCAAGGTGCTTCAGCCAGGTGGCTGCTCTGTCTGCTAGTGAAAAGGGGAAGGCGATCATCCTGATCGTATCCTGGTCCACATGCCTGTCGTGGACAGTACTGCAAATCATCAGAAACTCCTGGAGGTGGAGGTGGGGCTCCTCTGTGGCAAGTCCATGAAACCGCAGAAGCATCTGCAAGGTGTTCGGGGGGAACTTGAAGTCCCCCACGATGGCCGGTACCACCACCCAATGGTGCATCAGTGTAGATCCGGGGTTGTGCAACTCCCGCATCGGTCTAGGTGGTCCTGCTCCTCCCGCGGCTGCTGCCGCGACGGCGGCGGCCGCGGCTGCTGCTGCTGCTGCTGCGGCTCGTGCCTGTGCATCATCGGGCTCCTCGGGCTCACTCTGCTGGTCTCGCTCTGCTCTGAGCCTCTCCAACTCTCTCCTCATCTCAATCATAAATGCCCCCTGATCGCGGAGCAGCTGCTGGACTGTATCGAGTGATGCGATCAGGGTGGAGTTGATCGCTCCCTGGTCTAGTACAATGTGCTCTGGCTGACGGGAGTGATCGTCTGAACTGCCTGCTCCGGCCATATCGACGTCTGCAAAATCAAACGAGCCCAGCTCAGGTGCTGTCAAATGTATCAATCTCTCCTTGGGCTCGTGTCTCTCAGGAAGGTCAGAAAGGGGGTCGAGGGGGAACAGGGTAGAGTCGTACTCGGGCTCGGAGAGCGGGTCTGAGCTCTCACGAGCCAACCTAGATGATGAGGTAGACGCGCCCGAAAGCGGTGCAACCAGAGGCTGCCTAAGAGACCGTCTACCCATCATCTTGATCTGGCGAGTAGGGCGGATGAGAACTGGAAAAATTATGATCTGAAAACAAACCCCCGGTTCACCAACGCAACGCGAGTTGAAGACCGTGAAAGTTCGGTCAAATTATCTTGTCGATTTTATTTTGGTGAACAAACAGAATATCAGAGCGCTTACGTGACCTGTTGGGATATCCGATGCTAACCCAACCGACTGGCCCGCACGGAAAAGTCGGTAATCAGTCGGGTTTAGCAACGGGGGGCTCTACCTAGTGTGCGGGTCACTCTCTCGCGCATCCAAACCAAACAATGAGGGGGTTTCTCTCCCCAAGACAAAATTTTTAGGGTGAGCGGGTTTTAAGGTCAATAATTTTAGCAGTCCCAATTTTATGGTTTCACTTTTTTTTAATATTTTTCAAAGCAAACAAATCGCCTAATGAATTTTTCGGTTCTCCTGATTATTAAGTCAAAAACAGGGGGAGAAGTCGAAAAAGCCGATGCACGAGGAATCAATGATGCATGCAAAGTCAGAAATGCGTACCTTGCTCCAGCTCTCTACATGCAATATGATCCGCGCATAAAATAAAAGACAGAAATAAAACTAACCTAAATGATGCAGCGGTAAAGCCGAGTCCTAGACGAGCAACTTCTAGCGAAGAACCGTCTAACCGGTCACCGACCTCCAAGCCAAGGAGTCCGGTCTTGGCCCGTCCCTCCCCTGCCCGACAAATCGGGGGTAGGAGTAAGCGCTTTACAGGACGGGCTACGGCACGTAGGCTACGAAGGCTAGCGAGTCGGTTATTTTTATTATTGATTTTAAGTAGGTCCAATTACGGTCTATAGGAACAGATATGCAATTAGGTGTGTGGATCCTACTAATTACGGCACATTCACCAGAAAATCCTAAGTCTAGGGGCTCGAGCAAAAACCGCGAAAAACCAGAAAAGACAATAAGAAAGAAAAAGAAAGCCGCGAAGAAAACCGCGAAAAACCGCGCAAGTCCTAAAGGGTCCCCCGAGCACACCGGTGCTCGGCAAAACAGACCCGCTACGGTAGAAGTGGTCCAAGTCCAAACAGTCCAACTGTCCCTGTATTATTACAATAATAATAATGAAAGAAAAATCCTAATCTAACCTCACCCACTCAACTCTCTCTCTCGCTCTCTCCTGCGGCTTCGTACAGAAGGAAGCCGCCTCCAAGTTCCTCGGCTGCACCGGCTCCTCGAAAGTCGCCTCCGCGGTCCTCGGGCCCTCGCAAGACAAAGAGAAGAGTGGTCAGACCGGCAAAAATAATCAAATAATACAGAAAAGAAAGGAAAATAAAAGTGAGGGTATATATGCAAAAATGGCAAATAAAATAAACACACAAAATAAAACAAAAATAAAAATAAAAGAAAATCAAAATAAAACAAAAAGAAAATAGATACAAAAGCCGCGAAAAGCCGCGAGCTTCGAAGAGCCGCGAAAATCCGCGAAAACAAAAACGAAAATAAAAACAAGATGAACTACTAAGCCGTGCTCCCTGGCAACGGCGCCATTCTGATGAGCGGCCCGAGCGAACGAGGTAAAGGTACTAAATAGGTCGTTGCGACCTCAATCACTCAGAGTCACTTAATCAAGAAAAATCGGACCACGAAATAAATCAAAGATCAAAACAAAACGTGAAGCGGTCCCGCTATGAGATTAACCTGGTATAGCACCCAGGGTCGAACACAAGGAGCACGGGTTGGCCAAAGGCCTACGAAGTAGTAAAAATAAAATAAAATAAAGGCAAAATGTTTTTAGCGGTTTTTAATAATTTTTATATATATATATATTTTTTTTTTGGATTTTTTTAAAAGTGAAGAAAATAAAAGAAACACAACAAGCACACTTAAGCAAATTATTCAATGCATCAAAAATCAAGCAAAAATTCAAACAAAAATGTTTTTATGTTTTTTAGGTTTTTTAATGTTTTTGGTGAATTTTTGGGATTTTTATAAGGTGTATTTTATTTCCTAAAAAAACAAACAGTACTAAAAAGACAAGGTGCTGTCCAGCCAGGCCCAAAATCCAAAGATAAAATATCTAAGGATCTCAGAGGGACCTGGAGGTAATTTTCCTGTAAACTAGATAAAATGAGGAAAATTTGAGCACCAAAATTATTGCTTTTGGGTTTTTAGATTATTTACTATAATTGTTATGAGTTTTTAGGTGTTTTTGGATTTTTAGGGTTTTTAAGCAATTAAAAATAGCCAAAATTGGCTAGAAAATCAAGAAACACAAAAGAAACAGTACCTAATTTTTTTGGAATTTTTGAGAGGGTTTTTATATTTTTGGGATTTTTTCTTCTAAACAGTAGCTAAAATAGAGGTTTTTGAATTTTTAAAAATAACAAATGAAATCAAAAATGTCCTCAAAAATTCTCAAAAATCCTACAACATGGCAGGAGCCATGTGTCAAATTTTCATCGAATTTGGAGGTGATTTGATATTTTATTCAAAAATCAAAAGAGGGCACTGTGCACAGGGACTGAAGTGCAAATACCCGAAGTTCTGGGGGTCCAGGTGCAATTTTCCCAGCAAGTCACGCGCGTGGTGCGTGCCTGGGGCACTCAGGGACCTTTTGGTAAGAAAAACAAGTCCGAGGACCTTTTGGTAACTCGTACCAAAAAGTCCAGGGGCTATGTTGCAAATAACCCACTAAAAGACGCGCATGTGCAAATAAAACGCTCACAGGGGCATATATGCAATTACCAAAAAAGTTTTCATTCATTAACAGACAACCAGAACTACAGGACTAATATTGCAAATACACCAAACATACACGTGATGAAGCACGTGGCTCACACATACAAGGGCATAAATGCAAATAAACTAAAGCATAGGGTCCACTGTGCAAATAACCCAACGTAAATAAAAAGCACAAAATATTTACAGGACTAAATCTGAAAACATAAACTAAGAGGGGGCCTAGGGTAATTTACCCCTTTATTACGTCGAGGGCTGGATGTGCGCCACGTAGCAGATCTAACGGCTGAGGACGACGGGCGCTTCTCTCCTTCCTCACGTGGCCTAATCGACGTCCGTGGAGGAGACACATGGAAGATCTGACGGCCTCAGGTGCTGGTGTCTCTCTCTCTGCGCTAACGGTCCGGATCGACCCTCGAGATGATCGACGGTGACTGCTCCTCCTGGAATGGACGGACGTGATGCGAACTGGGGAGGTGAGGGCGATCGGACGGTGCTCGAGGATCCTGGAAGAACAGTTGGTTGGCGAGTTTCGCCGGCCTCGTGCGCGTGCTGTGGTCCTCCTCAGCTGCCTCTGAAGATCGGAGAAGGTTGGCGATGAAGTTCCGCAGCTGTTGGTAGCCTCCGATGGCCCAGCCGAGCCCTGGAGGGGCTCCGGCGAGGTCGGCGGAGGAAAGCTCCTGGCCTGGATGTAAGGACGCCTCAGATGGCCTCCTATGGTCCTGCAAAGTGGGTCAGTAGCTTCGCGGGTCGAGGGCAAAGTGCCTCGACCCGGTTAGGCGGCGTGAAGTTGATCTGTGCGTCGGGATGAGCGAGCTCCGGCGAGCGACGGATGGTGGAGCTCGAACCCCAGCTCCTGTGCGAGCTGGGTTGAACGAAGGGGCGAAGAAGGTGCGTGGGGGGAAGGCGATGGTGAACGTGGGTTCCGATGATCGAAATGATGCTCGAGATGGTCGGAATCAACGGAATACAGCAGAGCTACGATTTGGGGCAAACTCGAAATTAGGCGAAATAGGAAATCTAGAAGGTTACCTGGGCGGTGTGGAAGACTGTGCTGGAGCTGAGGTAGCTCCTGGTCGTGGCCTCGAAGGTCGTCAAGTCCTGAGGCTCGAGCTCCTGCACTGGGCGGAGCACGGCGGCGCTACGTCGCCGGATTAGTGGTCCGGTCACCCCCTCCTCGCTGCGACACGGGCAATCGAGAGCTGTCACCTCAGGGGATGCTGTGGAGGTCACGGGATGAAGGGTGGAGAGCCAAAGATGCGTGAAAACGGGGGCGGAGCTCAGACTATATACAGCTAGGGGTCTGGCTAGATGGGAGTCGGGCGTGAAGCTCGGAGCGCGGATCCCAAGGCTATCAGTCGGGCGTAGATCAGGGATGATTAAGGAACAAATGGAGCCCGGGGTTTGGGTTAATGGAGATCGGATCTGTTCGCGGAAAGGTTGAGAAATCAGGTCGGGAATCAGATCCGCAACTCTGTGGTCCAAGGGGGGAGTTGACCGGGGGGTCAACATCCCCCGTGGACCAATCAGGAGAGGCCACGCTTATTTATTTTGATCTATTTTTTTGAGTTAGAAAATGGCCGAATTTCGAAAAACTTAAAACATGAAAAATATTTATTTTATTTTTCTCTATTTTTTGGTGATTTTTAATTAATTTTTCAAAATAAAAATAAGGTATTTATATAATAGGGCTATATATAGGTATATGTACACTATAGGGTTTTTAATTTTGATTTTTAATTAGTTATTTTTATACATTTTTATTCCTATTTTATATTTTATTTATTTATAGAATAAAATGAGGAATAAAAGGATATTTTTATTTTATTTTTATTATTTATATACATAGGTGAAATAAATAGTTATGTACAACTATATACATGGTATATATACAATGTATTTTTGTATTTTTAATTTTGTAATTTTTATTTGATTTTTGTTTTGATTCTTTTCATTTTATTTATTTACAATATATAATATAGGATATTTACAAAAAGTTTTGAAAATAAATAAATTTATTTATTTATAAGGTTAAATAAATAAGGAGGCATGGTCTATGTACATGGTGAAGGGATATTTTTGAATTTTTGATTTTTAGCTTTTTGTTTTGTTTTTTAATAGTTTCTAGATATATACAAAATATGTACAAGCATATTTTTGGGTGAGGAAAATATAATTTTATTTATTTACATAGATATTTACACATGAGCCCCTATCTCCCTCTACTTGGCTTTTATGCGGTCAGGCCCATGCTGAGCCCTCCCTTGGGTTAGGTTGCTCAATATTTATTCTAAATATTTCCCTCTTTTTCTTTTTCATCTTTATTCTTTTATTTTTGCACAAAACATGCTAATTATAGGTATTTACAAAATGCATGCTTTTGCTAATTATTCCTATTTACAAGTATCTACATGCATTTGCATAGGTTTTTGTAGCTAAAATATAAGAATAAAGAGTGATGAATGGGTATTCATCATCAGGCCCATGCTGAGCCCTCCCTTGGGTTAGGTTGCTCAATATTTATTCTAAATATTTCCCTCTTTTTCTTTTTAATCTTTATTCTTTTATTTTTGCACAAAAACATGCTAATTATAGGTTTTTACACAATGCATGCTTTTGGTAATTATTCCTATTTACACATATCTACATGCATTTGCAAAGGTTTTTGTAGCTAAAATATAAGAATAAAGAGTGATGAATGGGTATTCATCAATTATCAATCTCCTTACCTAAAGGAGAGCCTGAGATTGTTTGGAATGTCTTTAAAAACTGTTTGATAGAGATAGAAGGAGGTCAGGTTATTGTGAATCTTATCCCTATGGAAATTAAAGAATTTGATGCCATTATAGGGATGGATTGTTTGACATCATACCATGCTTTATTAGATTGCTTTCAGAAGAAAGTTATTTTTCGAATGCCAGGTGAGACAGAGTTTACATTTTATGGGGAAAGGAGTGTATACCCAACATGTGTCATTTCTAGTATAGTGGCACATAAATTACTCAGGAAGGGATATTCGTCTTTTGTTGCCCTTGTATACAATACAAAAGCAGAATCTATATGTTTAGAAAATATTCCTATAGTAAGAGAATTTCCTGAAGTATTTCCTGGTGAACTACCGGGACTTCCGCCAGATAGAGAAATTGAATTCAATATTGACTTAATACCGGGTACTACCCCGATTGCATTGACTCCTTATTGAATGGCTCCGGCAGAACTTAGGGAACTGAAGATCCAATTACAAGAGTTAACAGATAAGGGATTTATCCAGTCTAGTATCTCTCCGTGGGGGGCTCCTGTTCTTTTTGTTAAAAAGAAAGATGGTTCTTTAAGACTTTGTATTGATTATCGAAGATTGAATCGAGTAACTGTACGTAATAATTATCCTCTTCCTCGGATAGATGATTTGTTTGATCAATTGCAAGGGGCTTCTGTATTCTCTAAGATAGATTTGAGATCAGGCTATCACCAGTTGAAGATTAAAGTCGATGATGTCCCTAAAACAACTTTTCGAACTCGTTATGGACATTATGAATTCTTAGTAATGCCTTTTGGATTGACGAACGCCCCTGCTGCCTTTATGGATTTGATGAATCGAGTATTCCGTTCTTTCTTGGATAAATTTGTGATTGTATTTATTGATGATATTTTAGTATATTCAAAATCAGAGGAAGAGCATAAAGATCATTTGAGGATAGTATTACAAACCTTAAAAGACCATCAGTTATTTGCAAAATTTGATAAATGTGAGTTCTGGTTGAAGAAGGTTTCATTTCTAGGACATGTTATCTCGGGAGAAGGTATATCTGTTGATCCAAGTAAAATAGAAGCGGTTATGAACTGGAAGCAACCAGCAAGCGTATCCGAGATCAGAAGTTTTCTTGGCTTAGCAGGATACTATAGAAGATTTGTGGAGAATTTTTCAAGAATCGCAGCGCCATTAACAAAATTGACTCGGAAAGAGGTGAAATTTGTCTGGGATGATAAGTGTGAAGAGAGTTTTCAAGAACTCAAGAATCGTCTGACCTCAGCTCCCATTCTTAGTCTTCCATCTGGAAATGGTGGATTTGTAATTTATAGCGATGCATCACGTCAAGGATTGGGATGCGTTTTAATGCAGAATGGGAAGGTGATTGCCTATGCCTCTAGACAGCTTAAGCCGCATGAACTGAATTATCCTACACATGATTTGGAATTAGCTGCGGTAGTATTTGCCCCTGAAAATTTGGAGGCACTACTTATATGGTGAGACATGTCAAATTTTCACTGATCATAAGAGCTTGAAATATATATTCAGTCAAAAAGAATTGAATCTTAGACAGAGAAGATGGTTGGAATTGATAAAGGATTATGACTGTACTATTGAGTACCATCCCGGAAAAGCGAATGTAGTAGCAGATGCTCTTAGTCGAAAATCTATTGGTGGATTGTCATATATAAAGACCGACCGACACCCATTATTGGCACAATTAAGGGGACTACGTGTAAACTTGTCAGTACATGATTCTGGGGTTCTGTTAGCTACCCTACAGGTTAGGCCTATATTATATGACAAAATACGAGATGCTCAAGAATCTGATCCAGACATTAAAAGAATGCGAGGGAAAGTGGAGAAAGGACAATTGCCTGATTTCACGATAAACGAGCATGGAGTATTATTTTTCAAACAAAGACTTTGTGTCCCACAACTTGCAGAGCTTAGAAGAGAAATTCTTGAGGAAGCACATAACTCTATGTACGCAATGCATCCAGGAAGCACAAAGATGTATAGAACATTGAAACCATGCTATTGGTGGTCAGGAATGAAAAGAGAAATTGCAGAATATGTATCAAGATGTTTGATTTGTCAACAAACTAAACCAGAACACATGCGACCGGCTGGTACATTGCAACCTCTCCCGATACCCGAGTGGAAGTGGGAACATATTACCATGGATTTCGTTACTGGATTGCCTAGGACCCGTCGAGGCCATGATGTGATATGGGTAGTTGTCGATAGATTGACCAAATCTTCTCATTTCTTAGTAGTTAATATGACATATACATTGGATCGCTTGGGTAAAATTTTCGTGGATGAAATAGTACGGTTACATGGAGCGCCAGTTTCAATTGTGTCTGATAGAGATTCTCACTTTACCTCTAGATTTTGGCCTAGTCTACATAAAGCAATGGGTACAAAATTAGCATTCAGCACTGCTTTTCACCCACAAACTGATGGACAGTCTGAGTGAACTATTCAAACTCTGGAAGATATGCTTAGAGCTTGTGCATTAAGTTTTAAAGATAGTTGGGATGAACATCTATCGCTTATGGAGTTTGCTTATAATAATAGCTATCAGACGAGTATTGGGATGGCGCCATATGAAGCCCTTTATGGTCGAGCATGCAGAACTCCTATTTGCTGGAATGAAGTAGGAGAACGTAAGTTGGTCCAACCTGAATTAGTACAAATGACAGTGGAGAAAATTGAAGAAATCAAGAAAAACTTGAAGGTTGCACAAGATAGGCAGAAAAGTTATGCAGATAAGAGAAGAAGAGATCTAGAATTTCAAGTGGGTGATCATGTATTTTTACGTGTATCTCCTTGGAAGGGTATAATCAGATTTGGAAAAAAAGGAAAACTAAGCCCAAGATACATTGGTCCATATGAAGTTACATAAAGAATTGGTAATTTAGCGTATCGCCTTCGACTTCCGTCAGAGTTAGCCCGGATACATGATGTTTTTCATGTTTCTACTCTTCGGAAATATATTCCAGACCCATCACATGTTATACAACCGCAAGAAATTCAATTGAAGGAGGACCTTTCTTACAAAGAGATTCCAGTACAAATTTTAGATTATAAAGTCCAAGAGCTTCGAACAAAAAGAATACCACTTGTAAAAGTCCTTTGGAGAAGTCATGCAATAGAAGAAGCCACGTGGGAAAGAGAAGAGGAAATGCGATCTCAATACTCAGAATTGTTCGCAAGCTGACTGAGGAATGTAAATTTCGAGGACGAAATTTATTTTAAGTAGGGAAGAGTTGTAGCATCTAGGTATGATATCCATTTTATTTATACTAAATTTGAGGTTCAAGAATGTTGTTGGCAGATATGGGGATATGGTTACCATATTTATTCTAGAATGTGTATATAAATATGGAATGACATAAGTACATATCTGTATGGGTAAAACTTTAGAGATCAAAGTATACCTGATGGATAAGGTAACAGATTGAATATTGATTTGGGAGTTGTCGAGATTGTGACTGTGAATGGTTACTCTAATAGTGATACATTTAGATGATTGTATATGGATAGATGTAAATATAGTTATTGACGGACGTGAACAACATGTCGCGAGACTCATTCTTAAAGTGGATACAGAGTCAAATGATGTAATTAATATAAATATGATACAATAATGTATGAGATGCGTATACATATTCTATTTCATCTATAATACTATTTTGTAATAAGTTAATCATTACTTAGAATATGTATTAATATATGGTTATGTAAATATGATTAATCTAAGGTTATTTTCATACACAGGAAGTGACGTAGAAATAATGGACATAAGTGGGATTCTGATAAAGGCAGAGGGTGGAATATGAAAAGTTTCGAGCATAAATCTGTATTCACAAACATTGCATGTTGTCTAATTCAGGAAATATATCTCGATGGTCCTTTACACGCGTAAGATAGTGGGGACGAATGATATGCTTCTAGATAGTATCATGATAAGGTTAAATAGAATGGTAGAGTCTGGAGGGCGGTTGCTATCTTTAGTTGAGATATTACTTTGGCAAACAGAGAAGAAAGAGAGAGAGAGAGAGAGAGAGAGAGAGAGAGAGCCGAAGAAGGTCTACTCTCACTGGATCTTAATCGCCTGCAGGTGAGACTCTTTTCATTTCCTGTTGATTTTTTTCTGCATTCGAGACCAACCTGCCAGTAGTGTATATCTAAATATAAGGTCTAGAATGCAAGACATAGGTATGAGAAGTTCTCGGTAGAAGAAATAGTCATCCAATTCCCCATTAATATAGCGTAGAAAGTCTGTTCAAGTTACATCTCCGTAAGTCAATAATATCGATATTCTTTTTGCACCTGTATTATTAGGATTGGCCCTATATATATATATATATATATATATATATATTGAAGGTCCTTTCCCTAGGCAATTTCCTACTCAACTCATTCCCTTTCAACGGTGGAGTATTTATATCATCCCTCATTTTTTTCTGCCAAGTCTAACAGCAGCTGTTTAAATATCGGTGTTATTAAGAATTTTGGTGAATAGCATCCACTATCCTAAACACACATTGAATAGCAGGTTTAGGTATTATGATATCAAGGGCATCGCTTGTATCACTGACACACAATGAGACTGATAGACCATATTTAGAAAACTCGTTGAACTACTTAAACAACAGAAAACCCCTCCACAAAACATTCTTAATGAATATTAGGCACCGAGGTATATAATTCTTTTTCCAATATTTGTAGGAAAACTTTAAGCCCAAGTAGTTACAAGAAGAGGTCTCAACGGACTTTAGTCAAACTCCAAAGGCAGGTGAGTGGTCTCAAGCCTATTTTAAGATATAACCATTATTTTCACACATACATTTTAACATTTCAGTTCTTGATGCATTTGGACTATACAATTATAGTTTGATTAGCAGATAACATTTGTTTTTGTCCAAGATGATGGCATATTATAAACTTGGTATTATTGTTAAAGTTGATGTATGGTAGAAAAATAAACCATGGTTTTATGTTTGCATGTTGATAATGTTATATCTCAATTATGATATTTTGTATATATATTCAGTTGTGTTTTGACAATATTACAGAAATACCGGATACATGCAGATAAGTTTAGCATCAGAATGTGATTTAGATATCATATATTTCTCAATTTATAGTTATGTGATTATGGATCAGAAAATGTGTCAGATACAATGAACACCGCAGTAGCTCTCAAATATAGTCATGAACTAGCCATCAGATATGGTGATGTCATCAGATATGACCCTGAAACATGCCATCAGATATGGAAATCACCAGATAAGATTCAGAGGACTTTGGGTCCGCATTCTGTATGCACACAGGCTTTGGGCTGTATGCAGAGTGTTCTTTGGCCTTTGGGACTGTCTACGCGTATGACTTAGTTTGTTTCAGTGTTCATGGACGTAGTATGTTAGCCACAGTGGTGTTGTTATAACAGCTGAAAAATAGAAAAATTCATTTCCGCAAGATTTTCAACAGCCATATAGTATATTAATTTCAGTTTGTCAGTTTGATATTTTAATTTCTGTACCACATCATTATCTCGCAAAACTTCATTTTTTTTATGAAATTGCCCTGTTATAGCATTACATTTTATTTCAACTAGCCAGCAAAGTTATTTTTTTTAAAATAGCTAATATATTTTCTCAAAATGCTTGAGACCCACTCACTGGGTCTAAGCTCATTTTGAGTTTAGACTCAACCCTCTATTATTAAATATTATTTACAGATACAGTTGAGGAGCCGTAGAAGACACGAGGGAATGCATTAAGTTTTTCAGATAGTGTTGGGACATTCACTCCATTTCTGTTATGTCGTGGCGTATTTTTGTGTACTTCAGGTAAATAGTGAACATCCTAGAAAACTTAATGGTTGGTTTAGTTAAAGGAGTTTGTATCCGAGCTTGTGATAGTAGCTGACAGTTGTATATAAGGAACTATGGAGATGTTTTTGATATCACAGATACTGATAATGACTTAAATGGTAATGTTAGTGAATGTTGTGGATTTGTTTATGAAAAGTTTTTTTAAGAATTGTTTCAGGTACAGGATAGCGTTTGGGAGTTCATAAAATAGAGGAATTGCTGTCGAATTTTTCTTGACACGCTAATCATGATTAAGATAAGATAATTTTTATGCCGCGCTCGTTCCGGCTAGCGGGACGGGTCGTGACACTGTATATATATCATATTAAGAAAATTTGTTATATATACATTAAGACAATGATTTCAATAGATCATGCGGTTCATATTTATTTCTTTGTAAATTCTATCGTCTCATTTTTATGAAATAAACATTTTATAACACATTAAATTTAAAAACAAAAATAAATTTAATGTATTAATTAAATACTACTTCATTCTTTATATAGATTATCTCTAATTTTGTATTTTCAAATTTAAAGATAGAACTATTTCCTTTTCAAAAAGATATGGGTATAAAAAATTATAAACAAAGTATATTTTTATATGTTAACAATCTTAATATAAAAAATATTAAAAAAAATATGTTCTCATATAAAATATCTCATATTGCGGTGTTAAAAAAAGGTATTGAGAATAAATATATTAGTGAAAAGGGAAGCTGATCTGTGTAACAACCAAGTTGGCTGTTACACGGAGCAGTTTCCCCTATTTTTTATTTTTTTTCAAAATTTTTTTCATGTATATTCATCTATATATCCCTCCTACATGTCATTCAAATTTCGTGAGAAATGGAGACTCCTAAGCCGTCCATCTAGACCGGGTAAATTTTAACGGTCTGAATTTTTCTGTAATCAACCTGTTCTAGATGGAGGGCTTAGGAGTCTCCGTTTCTCATGAAATTTGAATGACATGTAGGAGTGATATATATATGAATATACATGAAAAAAGTTTTGAAAAAATAAAAAAATGGGGGAAACTGCTCCGTGTAACATCCAACTTGGATGTTACACATTTCAGCCTCCCTGGCCTCAATATATTAATGCTTCAAATTCAATTTCGAAGAAATATTTTTCCATACATACTTAAATGGTGAAAATATTATGGATTGAATTTTTTATTATCAACTATTATTTATATATCATATTATTTAATATTATCGATTTATAATAATAAATATTCCTACAACATATCTTAGAAGTTATCGACATGGAACATCTTCAATTTAAAAAAGATATAAGCATGCTTGAAACTATACACAAAGCATATTTTTATATCTCAATAATCTTAATTTATAAAAAAAAAATATTAGAAAAATATATTCTCATGTCAAAGGTCACATATATTGGTATTTTAAAAAGTAGTGAGAACAAAAATATTGATGCTTCAATGTGATTTTTTATGAAACATTATCGCACATATATTTCAATTGTCAAAAATGACATGGATTGATTTTTTCCCATTATTAACTATTATTTATATAATATATCATTCCACATAAACTGATTAATTATTATTATTAAAAAATATCTTAGAAATTATTGTCGTATAGAACTTCTTCCATAAAAATCGACATACATATACTCAAACTACAACCAAAGTTTATTTTTATATCTCATAATCTTAACATTATGAAGGTCTCATATTGGGATTTTGAAAAAAATAAAGAATATATATCGATGCTTCAAATTGATATTTTTTTATGAAAATTATCACATACATTTTTAAACTATTAAAACTGATATGGATTAAAAAATCTTTATTGATTATTATTTATATAACATACTATTCAACCTTTCCTATTGATTTTTATCACTATTACACCATATCTTAGAAATTATTGACACAATACATAGCGTGTTTAGTTTATGATATCAATTTAATATGGTATTATTAATATTAATACTTGAGATTACTTTAAAAATATTTAAAAATTAGATGAAGAATGTGAATTTGAAAAATTACTAAATTTGAAAAGATATTATAACTTTGAAAAATGAGAGAGAGAAATGAAAATGTGTGGGCAAAAAAAAGAGAAAAATTGGGTTGATTTGAGAGAGAGAGAGAGAGAGGGAGGGGAATTGAGTTGGAGAGAGGGATGGGGACACGTGATTTGAGGGAGAGAAAGAGGGAGGGGTGGTCATATCGTTCAATGGAATTGGAGAGAGAAGAAGGGGGTATGGGAGTGGGAGAGATTGGGAAGAGAAAGAAGGAGACACTTGTCAAGTGGGGTGGGAAAAATCCACTATTAGTAGTAGTTATAGATAGATGTATAGAAGCTTAAATGTAATAATAGAAGGATGGAATTATAAAACCTGTTAGAGGAATGGGAGACAGATACTTTCTTAGGTAAGTTAGGATCATGGGTGCCACTCATATACAGTGATGAAGACAAAAATATAGGTCTACATTGCATGAATTAACATATATAAAATGTCATTGCAAACACACAAAGTTTTTTCTCAGCCATCCTTAACGGCTATAGAAGCGAAGGAAATACGTGGCCTAGTGATCGTTGCCACCCCGATTATTTCCTAACGGTTTGTCGGGACTGTTAACAAGTATATAAATGTATACGAGTCATAACTAAGCACGAGCATTGGATCGGGTATCTGTTATCCTCATGCAAATTGGGCCCATATTAGTTGAATTTTCAATCCTCGCTCCATTTAATTTTTGACAAATCCCGGCCGGTTATGAAATGGATTTGATCTTGAGTGTTAAATTTTCATGTTTGAGCCTGAATTGACCTGACTAAACCCGATAAAGATTATTAGTTTAATAGATAACATATTGAACATATATCTTTGAATAATATATGATACTTCAGAAATTCTAGGTAATAATCTTCTACTGTTGATTATCGTATTTGATTGACCATATGTTATTTTCCATATTTTTTATAAAATTAAAGAGTTAAGAATAATATAATTTTCATGTTTTTAACATTCTTCCCTTTTACCATTGATGCTAGTCTTACTTGTCTTTTTTGATTTACTTGCTATATGCTATTGTGAAGGAGATATATAAAGTTGGGGTGAGTGCATGACTAGGATTGTACATGAGAATTCAGTTTGGGAATAAGGCAGTAATAAGGGTGTGGAATAAACTAGAATAAGCACTATTTTTGTTCGGTTGGAAGGGTTAGAATAAGGGGAATAAGATGGACTAAAGGTAGATAAGTGCTATTTTTCGTTCAATTGGCACATGAGGGATAATGAATAATGTTATAAGTTAGTGGATAGGGAGGAATAAGGAAAGAGAGAAATGGGAATAAGAGAGTAGATAAGGAGGAATAAGGGAAGAAGGGAAAAAAGGAGTAGATAAGGAAAAATGAGGGAAGATGAGAATAAGGGAAAATAAATAAGGGAGTGAATAAGGAGGAATAAGGGAATACTGGCTTATTGCAATCCCTATTTCCCTACTAAACAAGCCCTATGAGTGAATGCTTGACTAGAAGTCTATGAATGAATGATATATGGATTAAGTGGGCAAAGCTTGGCCTGAAACATAACCTGATAATGATAGTGCGTTCATGTTGGAGGTTACCCTTAGATTTTCGAATTTCCCCCTGAAAGTCCATGGGTTTTCGCCAATATTTTTCTTAAAAATCTCAATTTCCAGCCTGTAGGACCCACCATCTATTTTTTATTGACTACCATATGGGGTCCACCCAAAAACCACTCTCTCTTGTAGAATACATCAAATCACTTATTTTCTTTCATCCATCCAAAACAAAAATATTATAATATACCATGTCATTTCAAAATTATAAAATATTTAACTTTTAATCATTTTTACAAACTTCAATACAATTACATCACAATAAATCCTCTCAACGGCAAAACCCTCCATCTAAACATCAAAACACAAAAACATGTTATCAAGTTGACTGACTAGATGACCTACCTACAGCTGGCATCGATCTCTATTGCTTTTTGAAACGTTAGCAAATGTGATATTTCTTGTAATTTAGGGATTTTTCCCGTATTTTCTCACTAACATTCTTTGTTTTAAATCAATGTTATAAAGTATAATATGGAACATCAAATTATAGGTTATCGCTTAAATAAATTGGGATGCCTGCTCTAGAGAGGTGTATATCTTTAATAGGAAAATCGAGTCCTAGATTATGTAATAGTACTCCAAATCCAAAAAGGTCAATCATGCACATCTGAATTGCCACTTAATTCGCAAAATAACAAGCTGTATAGGAACACTAACATTGACAGGTGCATAATATAAGACCAATTCCTTCGTGCACATTCATATTACTAAGCGCGTCATGGATGCCTGTGACTCATATCTATACGACTGCATCTGGATCGACATGGCTATACTTCGTGTGCCCTTAATTTCTATGTATATTGTTCACAAACGTATCTGTAGGATACCATGCATTAAGATTCAATTCCTTCAATATTTTCGGAAGCTTTTTGTAGCTCCACATTGTTTGGGAGCTCGTCGGAGAAGGAGCAAGGCACCACCTTCTTGGCCGTGTACATCGAGCCAACCACGCCGGCAACGGCTCCCACGTTGAGGAGGCTGGCGCCGGCGAAGATCCCTCGCCTGACCACGTAGCAGTCACCGTCTAGCCAGCCTTTGCCATATTGTTGACGCCCGTTCATGCTAGTAGATGTTCCCAACATGATTATCGTCAATGCGAAGGTGACCCTGCAAATTAAGGATGAGCTCGACATGATTTACTATTGTTGGGAAAAATACTAAGAATTAACATGCATGTTATTGACTAGTAGTGTTTATTTCCTATATTATTGTTGTCTATAACGAAATTCTCGTTTAAGTACTTGATAAATGTGAAAATGACCTCCCTCCAACTTTCGTAAATATGACTCAAATGATCGCTTCCCATTTCCCATTAACAAATGCTTGTAAAGAAATTATTGCTGGTCAAACCTCTATTGTGATTCTTTGATAATTGCAGAAAAAATAATTAGAAAAGAAAAGCAATTTTGTGATATTTTTTGGATAGATGTTCCATTCGCCAATATAGAGTTGTAAGTAAAGAGTTGCCCATATGACAAACACAACCACAGAAGACCGGTACAAAAGGGCACGAGGTTTGAATGGTCAGAAAAAATGTAGCAGAGTTCTAAGGAACTAAGACAAAGATTGACTACGGCTCCAATACTGATCGGACCATCTCGCAACAGAGGTTTTTGTTAGGATTAAAGTTAAATTAAGATTAATAATTCTAATGGGATGAACTCATAATCCTAATAGTAGTTGAGTTGTATTCTATTTATATTCCTATTGGGAATAGGACTATGGATTGTAACTAAGCTATATATAGAGGGGAGGTGGAGACATTGCCTCTACACCACAGCAAGAGGGAATACTACAAGAGGGGAGAGAGAGAATGAGAGAGAGAGAGGGAGAGAGGGAGAGAAGAGAGATGTGAGAGTGAGGTAACAGAGAGAGTTGTACCCGTTCATTCTATTGTGATATTTCTTCTCAGTTGGTCATAAGAGGTGATCGACCATCGTTATCTCTGGTTGTTCTTTCTTTCACGTGCTTCCGTGATGGTGGTCGATTGCGCATCTACATTCGTATTTGAGGGTTCATCCGATATCCGAGCAGGGGCGATACCCGTAGTTCGTATCCCTAACAACTGCTATCAGAACTTGGTTCGACGACATCGTGGAATACAACGTGATAGATTAACACGAGATTTGATATTAAGGAGATGATGTGAATCAACAAGTGTGCCTTCTTTAAAGGCTGTGAAGAACCAATGGTTACGGTGAACTGTAGAGATCGGGAGCATCCTGAGTCCAATTGAGGTGATCAAGAAGTCCAGATAGAGGTTTTTGTGCACTTCAGGCTAGTTGGATGATTCGGATCGAAAGGATTCTGCTCTGAATTTTCAATTGTACAAGGAGGTACGATAGCAAATCAGATGACAAAATTTACATCAAGGGGTGCATCATTCTCTGTAGAACCCTTCAATGGGAAGAATGACTTCACCTTATGGCAACAACATGTGAAGAATATATTCACGCGAGATGGACTTGTAAAAGCTCTACAAGATTGATGAATCTATGATTCATCACTCTAAAAGTTGAAAATAGAGCTTTGTTCCCAAGCAATTAGCTGCATATTTCCACTTATATTGCATAATTAGCATTCATGTATGTATAAATAATATCTGCATTTTAGCATTCATATTTGCATTAAATAAGAAGCCCAATTCACTTGTAAATATCCACCTGTATATTAGCTAAAATACCATATTTGTATCTATTTTATACTAACTCCAAATCTAATAAAATCAACTCTATTGTGTATATATTACTAACACTAATACAAAAAAAAATACCCAAAAAAACTAACTTGTAAAATTGACCAATAGAACCCGAGTCCAAATTTGAGACCATGAACCTTAAAATGTGTATTTCTCTCTCATACAACATCCGATTTAGGTCTACTCATTTTTTGAAGTAATATACATTCAAAGACCTTCAAAACAAGACTAATTTCATTAAAATCGAAGCTCGTATGCAAAACTTGGGTTTTGGGCCTCTGTTGTATATTGTACATATTGGTATTTGTACCCTTATATTTTATCACTTCGTCTGACCTCGTTTCCATTTTTGCAACATAAAACTTGTAGATCTCATCGAGATCTATAACTTTCATGTTTTGAGTTTTTCCAAATTCGGTCATTTTCACCTTCTTACTTCACTTTCTTTCCTCAAATAATCTGATTGGGTTACGTGGCGCCCTCTGGTTGCGCCACGCGACCCACTCATTAACCTGTCATACGTCCCGTCTTTCCAGCCATTGGATCGCCTCCAAGCGCTTCCATCGCAACCATCCAATCCCGCTTCTTTTCTCAACCGTTAGATGCATGCCCAGATCTCATCACCACCGTTCGCCTCCGCCTTCACCTCGGCGTGCCACCTGTCCTTATCTCAACCCTTCGATCAAACTTCAGATCCCATCTCATCCATCTGCAAGCACCGCTTTCTCCTTTAGCCACGTATCATGCCCACATCTGCCTGATCGTAGCCTTGATGCTTTGATCTCCACTACACCTTCCCACCGCTCTTCTCCGCCGCCGGATCTACCCACTGATCTCATCATAGCCATTGACTTCCGCCTTAATCCCCTCACGCCACGTGGCAACTCCTGCGCCCCACGATCACGCCTTGCAGTTCTAATCTGGACCCCGATAACGACACCATTTGAAGAGCCTCGGTTTACCCTACTTAGTTCAACCAAATTATCGATTAAATTTAATGTGCGTTCGTTGTAGTTGGGAAAAATGGACTAATCAAAACCACTTTGATTAATGTCAAATTAAACGCAAGCAATAAATTTTTTATTTTACTTGGGAAAGCTCAAGGTTGAACTCAGGGAGGCAACTTTTTCCTTAGATTAATTCGAAGTCAATTCGAAGTCAACTAGGAAGATTGTAGCGGATCTAACAGTTGACCTAATCCGTAGCATGGGGATAATAGCTGATAAGCTCACCATGGTAGAACAGATCCACAAGAGGGTCACTGACCTTGAGGTACTTTCACGATTGCCAAAACAAGTGGAGGAATTGACTAAGAAGGTAGCCAAGATACGACTACCCGCCTCTTCTGCACCACATGTACATGTACATCGAGTTTATCTTGTACAGGAACAGGTATAGAGGTCTTAGAGCAGCTGGGTTGAGTAGCATCAATACACTCAGGAGGAGCAGCACGCACCCCCACAGGTAGAGCCAGTCTACGAGGAGCCTTCCTAGGTGCTCGAGATCAATGGGTTGTGATAAAACCATGACCCCATCAGCATACATTAGGGGATAGGGAACGATCATCCACACTGACCTTCCCTAACTTACCAGGAAACCAGCTCTGTCCCCACACCGCGCTTTGTACAGTCGGCCAGGACAAGGATACCAGCCTCAACAGCACCAGCGGCATCGCACATTCCATTCAGGCCAGTAGGGCCCTCCACCACCTTTCACCGCATCATCCCACCCGCAGCAGTATCGGCAAGGCCAACAGGGCCAGTACAGACCGTCGAATCACTCGTCCTCTAGCCAGCAGTAGCAAGTTCAGCCCAATAGTGAATTGGAATCCCTCACCTTGGCCATCCAGACCCTGACTGATAGGGTCCAACAGATACAAAATGACTACCTAGATATCAGAACAGATCTGAACTGTATTTCACGTATCCAGGATCAACGCCAAAAACCCCAATTCCCGCTTAGGTTCAGACCCACCCAAACAGCCTAAATCAGGGTCCGCACCGACCATGCGATCATGTATACTATTCAGATTACTCTCTATCTGAACACGAGATCCTTTTATATGATAATGTTAATCATATGTCCCTCAGGAGTGGAAGGACGTGACCGTACCTGATCGGGCGCAGGTACAGGAGGAAGGCACCGTCAAGTCTCTACCTGAGGAGAACTTGGAGGCAGAGGAGCAGCACCACCATCACCATTATCAGCAGAATGCGAGGATTTCCAAGTCCTCAAAGCACCATGAAATGAAGAAGGAGAGGAGCACCAACAGTGAATCAGGCGAAACAGATGAGGAGCCTGCACCACCATCTGAGGAGGATGTCCCAGAAGTCACGATAAATGCATCACCCTATTTCACCACAGGAATTTCTTTTTTGTCCGAGTCCATGTCGGAGTCAGAATCCTGTATAAAACTCAGCTTCCCATTTGAATGAAAATCTTTCAGCTTCAGAATCTTAGTTATCGTCAATAATCCCTTTCTCCCGAGCCCTTAATGGTGGAAATAAGAAAAAGACCAAAAAAACTAAAAATATGACCCTAAAATGGCAGAGTTCTGCAACAAGTATATCAAGGTCACAATCCCCTTTGATAAGTATGTGGACATGATACCTACATTTCAGAAATACCTTAAGGTGAGATGCACACCTACTAGGGTCAACAGGAAAACCAAAAGGCGTGTTGAAAAACGCATTTCGTTAGTAGCCACTACTTACACCATTAAGAATGTGTTTCCAAGGAAGCGAAGGGACATGGGTGACCATTATGTAGTGAGTCATGTCGATGACACTGCATTTGCACGTACTCTTCTAGATAATGGATCCTCAATTAGTCTGATTCCCCTTCTATGAGCGGCTAAATCTAGGACCTCTTAGGAAATCTAGAGCCTTACTCCAGTTCACAAACAAATCAACCAAGAGATCCAAGGGAGAATTGAGGAATATTATCATCAAAGTCTAGGATCGGGATTATATGGTAGACTTCACAGTCATGGATATGGAGACCCCTCGAAATTGGAGAGATTTCCAGATCATTCTAGGAAGGTCCTTCCTTAGAATAACATGAGCCTTATTTGATTATAAGATCAGGAAGATTCAGTTCTAAACTCTAGGCAGAGATGAGGAAATTGGGATGAAGCAGACAAGGTGGAAGAGGCCAGATTCTGAATCTAGCACTGGGTACACTTCGTCAGAAGCAGATTGTGTTCATGTAGACACTATTGGACCATGGAGACAGAACCCAGCTAGCACCGATGAGTCCCTCTCCTCTAGAGAAGATCTTGTACATGAGATAATTTGCGAGAAACTTAAGAGCGAGTACAATGCAGAAAATGCATCCCCATACATCTTCGATGACGTAGAGGCCTAGTTGGGCCTGTCAGTCCTTCCCTCTTTAGGATCAGAAGATGAGGATGATGAGTCGGATGTGGCTTTCACCGATTGCTTGGATACTTTTGACGATCCGACTCCAGAGCTGAACGAGTTAGTGGCAGTGACTTCAGAGACAGATCCAGCCACTACCAGAATAGAGCCAGAATTGTTTGAGCCAACCTTCCTTGATAATCACACTTTACCTGAGATCAAACCATTACCCACAACCCTTAAGTATGCCTTCCTTGCGGGACAAGAGAGGAAATATCCGGTCATCATCAGTTTTACGATTGACTGAGGAGCAGGAATCTTGCTTGCTAGAGATTCTGGAGAAAAATTGCAAGGCGATAGGCTGGCAATCTACGATCTCTACGGGATAAATCCCGCTCTATGTTCGCACCATATCTACCTGACGAATGAAGCTAAACCCTCTCGTGAATTCCAACGCAGATTGAATCCAAATTTACAAGAGGTCGTGAAGAAGGAGATTGAGAAATGGTTTGATGCGGGTTTCATTTACCCCATCTCCGATTCCAAGTGGGTGGCACCCATCTATGTTGTCCCGAAAAAGTCGGGAATCCAGAGGACCACTAATGCGGATAGAGAGGAGATCGTGACATGAGTCCCCATGTCCTGGCGTGTCTGTGCGGATTACAGACGCTTGAATGCCACGACGAAGAAGGATCATTTCCCCTATTTTTCATTGATCAGATCTTAGAAAGATTAGCAGGAAAAGAATTCTTCTGCTTTTTAGATGGGTTCTCGGGCTACAACCAAGTAGCTATTGCTTCTGAGGACCAGGAGAAAACCACTTTCACATGACCCTTTTGGTACCTATGCTTTCAGGTGCATGCCCTTTGGGTTATGCAATGCTCCCAGTACATTCAAAGGTGCATGATTGCACTATTCACTGAGATGGTCGGTGAATTCCTGAAAGTCTTCATGGACGACTTCTCGTCCACGATGATTTCTTCGATTCCTGTCTTAGAAATCTGGACCGAGTCTTCAAAAGATGTTGTGAGGTTAATCTGGTGCTCTTCTGGGAGAAAAGTCACTTCATGGTGACGGAGGGCATTGTGTTGGGGCATGTCATCTCCAAGAGAGGAATGGAGGTTGACCCTGCTAAGGTGGACGTGATCAGATGACTCCAGCCACCAACCAATGTAAAGCAGTTGCGGTCATTCCTCGGGCATATCAGATTTTATAGGAGATTTATCGAAGACTTTTCAAAGATCGCCCGACCGCTAACTGACTTTTAGATAAAGACATGGAGTTTATTGTTGATCATAAATGTCTTGTGGCCTTTAAGCAACTTCAAGGGATGATTATGGACGTCCCGATCCTATAAGCTCCAGATTGGTCTCTTCCTTTCGAGATCACGATGGACGCCTCACATTTTGTTGTTGGGGATGTGTTAGGATAGAGAAGGGTTGGTATCCCGTTTGCTATACACTACGAAAGAAAAGTGCTTGATACCGCTCAATGTAACTATATAGTTACCAAAAAGGAGATGCTTACGATAGTGCCCGCCTTGGATAAATTCAGATCTCATCTTATCGGATCTAAGGCAATTGTGTTTACAGACCATACATCACTACGATACCTAATGGAAAAGAAGGATGTGAAGGTGCGTCTTCTTAGGTGGATTTCACTCATCTAGGAGTTTGATTTGGACATTAGAGATAAACCTGGAAAGAAGAATGTATTGGCTGATCACCTCTCCCGTCTCGAAATTTTGGATACTTTTGATGATACGCCTATTTGAGACTCCTTCTCTGGCGAGACGGTTTTTGTTATCGACTCACTCCCATGGTATGCAATCATATTGAACTATCTTGTCTCTAAGAAATATCCTGAAGATTGTCCCAAGAGCCACATAAATCGACTTAAGTCGGATGCGAGACATTACCATTGGAAGGATCCGATCTTTTTCTTTGAAGGACCAGATTGTGTCTAGTGGAGGTGTATTCCTCAGGAGGAATATCAGAGTGTCCTCACTTTCTACCATAGTCTGGAGGCAGGAGGACACCACTTCGGGAAGAGGACCGCATGGAAGGTACTACAATGTGACTTATACCGACCGACTCTGTTTTGCGATGCGCTCACTTTGCAAAGTCGTGCCCAGTATGCCAGCAAATGAGAGGAACCATTGGTTCCAAATATGAGATGCCAATGCATCCTCTCATCATTTGTGATGTCTTTGACGCTTGGGGTATCTACTTTATAGGCACATTCTTGGTTAGCCATGGTTTCGAATATATCCTTCTTGCGGTGGACTATCTGTCAAGGTGGGTGGAGGCTATCCCGACCTGAGTTGCAGATAGCTGGACTATTTGTAAATTTATTAGAGATCACATCATCTCTAGGTTCGGGATCCCTATAGTATTGATATCCGATGAGGGTAGCCCTTTTGTGAACAGAGACATGAAGAAACTCTTAAAGGATTACGACATCGAAGACCGTGTCGCTAGTCCTTATCACCCACAGACCAATGGCATGACAGAGGTGTCGAATAAGGAGGTTAAGACCATATTGCAGAAGCTTGTCCGCCCAGACAGGAAGGTTTGGTCTCAGATTTTTGATCAGGTCCTTTGGGCTTATAGGACAGCTTACAAGACACCTTTAGGAACCTCCCCATTCAGAATGGTGTTTGGAAAGCCGGGATATTTTCCTGCAGAACTAGTGCATAAATCTGAATGGGCAATCAAGAAGGTCAACTGGAACACACAACTAGGGTAGAACAGAGAGAGATGGATCTGAATGAACTTGTGGAGATCAGAAACCGAGCATATGACAACAATTTGGTGTACAATGACAAGGTGAAGCATTGGAACGATAGATTTATTAGACGAAAGACCTTTGTTCCTGGATAGAAGGTATCGTTGTTTAATGCGAGACTGAAGGTTTTCCAAGGTAAGCTGAAATCTAAGTGGACGGGTCCGTTCATAGTCCGTGCTGTGCATGATAGTGGATGTGTAGAGATCTCAGATCTTACAGATGGAGCACATACATCCCTAGTTAATGGACAACTGCTGAAACACTTTGTCAAACCTAATGAACAGTTAGTCTGTGTTAAGGAGATTGTTTTCATGCGTGGGGCAGACTCAGTAGACACACATAAAGTCGTGCATGAGACCTTGCAACAGTGAGCTCTCGCCATCAGCAGCATCGAAAAGATTCAGATATTGATCTTTGTATATACTTACCCTTCTTGTATATATTTCTTTCCCTCCCTCCCTTGTGATTCGAATCACTCGTCCTGGCTCCATATCTTCCCATTTTATGGCAATACATAGGATGACCAGATCCTAAGTATAGTGGGGAGAGTGACCCGAGTTTATTCACCATTCATTGTACATTCTCCAGATCTCATCGATTCTTACACTCACTCCTTTCCTATACTTAGGCTTACCAGAACCTAAGTATAGGGGGAACTGATGCCCATCATGTATATATACTCTTTCCATATTTCCCTCTCAACCTCGCCCGCCCCATTTTTGATCTTCTTCTACACTTAGGCTGCCAGATCCTAAGTATAGGGGGGCGGAGCGATTTCTATACATTTTGTTATTTTAGCTCTTCTACGCTTAGCACAAGCTATGTCTTTTCCTCGCTTTTCATGCTTTAAGGACATGGCACGTGCTAAGTATAGGGGCGTGTATATGTTACATATATACTTTACCCATAGCTCGTACTTTCACGTATTTTCACATATTTTTGTATATAATTACGGGTGGGTAAAAAATGAAAAAAATTCAAAAATCAAAGACTTCTTATTTACTCTTGCATATCATCCCTGCATTTAAAAATAAAAAAAAGTGTGTTGCACTTCATTCATCTACATAGCATGTCGTCTACATCTCATCTGCATATCTGGCATACGCAATGTGATAAGTTAGTGGATTCTGAACCAAGTTATGAATAGATGTCGAGGATGGATTTGACCTTAATCTACCTAATCTCAGAGGAACCTTATAGGAACTGGCGTTAAGATTTTTCAGGTCGAGTGACTTAATTCTTTGAGTCCGCAAATCTATATTCACATGTCATTTTGACTAGTCTAAATAGAATATCTCGTGCACACACATTATTCTTTTAGACAGTGACCTAACATGGACAAGCACTATGCACGCAGCTCTTCATTGATGAGGTAGTTAGGAGGTAGAATCCTTTGGCTTGAAGTAGCACACGGGTGGAAACATCTGTCCTCCTCTAAGGAGGGTAGTGCATCATATTCTCATCTAGTGGTGTTGACATCAAAGGATGAGATGTTGTGGGTTGCAATAATGCTTCAAAAGAAGGATAGTCTACTAGATCAAGAGGAAACACTCCTGATGTACATGCTGTACCTTGTATATAGTTCAAAAAATGCAAGAACTCCAAAAAATTGGACAGGTCTGATTGAAAATAAGACGCCTGTCGGAGTATGTATATTTGCGAGAAGCCTGCAGCTGGATGACTTGGCTACACTGGTCAAGCATCATGGGATAGGTAGCTACACTGGCTACCATCTATTCTTCTCTCCACCCCTCTTCATGAGATGGTCGCACTTGAACTTAGAAGGGAATACCCCGTTCCTCGAGGAAAGAGTTACTGGACCAGGGAATTAGAGTTACCTTGTTAGAGGAGGCTGGTTCTTTGCCATATCCGATGTGGAGAGCTATATTTCACTTACACAGTACAAGTAAGAATAATAGTCAGCAGAAATTTGCGTATGAGGATTTGTTATGACCTGACTGTTGAGGCGTCTTGAATAGAAGACTTGTGGAACTTAAAGTCTATTAGGTTTTAAATTCAATTCCCAATAAGGTTCCGCCACACAATTAATCCAAAGGTCGAGTCAAGATCCATTTTCAACTTTTGTTCATGACCTTGGTATGGAACCCAAAATCATTTCACTTTTGCATTTCATTTTAGTTGCTCGGGGATGAGCATGGTTTAAGTATAGGGGGGTGATGAATCTGTGATTCATCACTCTAAAAGTTGAAAATAGAGCTTTATTCCTGAGCAATTAGCTTCATATTTCCATTTATATTGCATAATTAGCATTCATACATATATAAATAATATCTGCATTTTAGCATTCATATTTGCATTAAAGAAGAAGCCCAATTCACTTGTAAATATCCACCTGTATATTAGCCAAAATACCATATTTGTATTTATTTTATACTAACGCCAAATCTAATAAAATCAACTCTATTGTGTATATATTACTAACACTAATACAAAGAAAATACCAAAAAAATACTAACTTGTAAAATTGAGCAATAAAACCCGGGTCCAAGTTTGAGACCATGAATCTTAAAATGTGTATATCTCTCTCATACAACATCCGATTTAGATCTACTCACTTTTAAAGTAATATACATTCAAAGATCTTCAAAACAAGATCAATTTCATTAGAATCGGAGCTCTTATGCAAAACTGGGGTTTTGGGCCTCTGTTGTATATTGTACATATTGGTATTTGTACCCTTGTATTTTATCACTTCATCTGACCTCATTTCTGTTTTTGGCAATATGAAACTTGTAGATCTCATCGAGATCTACAACTTTCATGTTTTGAGTTTTTCCAAATTCGATCATTTTCACCTTTTTATTTGACTTTCTTTCCTCGATTAATCTGATTGGGCCACGTGGCGCCCTCAGTTGTGCCACACATCCCACTCATTCACCTGCCACACGCCCATCCTTTCCAGCTATTAGATCACCTCTAGGCACTTCCATCGCAACCATCCAATCCCGCTTCATTTCTTAACCGATAGATACAGGCCCAGATCTTATCGTCGACGTTCTCCTCCGCCTTCACCTCGGCGCGCCATGTGTCCTTATCTCAACCCTCCGATCAAACTCAAGATCCCATCTCATTCGTCCACAAGCGCCGCATTCTCCTTTAGCCACGTGTTGTACCCACATCTGCTTGATCGTAGCCTTCATACTTTGATCTCCACCGCACCTTCCCATAGCTCTTCTCCACCTCCCTATCTACCCACTGCTCTCATCACAACTGTTGACTTCCGCCTTAATCTCCTTGCGCCGCGTGGCAACTCCTACGTCCCATGATCACGCCTCGCAGATTTGATCTGGACTGTTTCTTTGCGCCCATCTCTTGACCGTTGGATCGCGAGATCCAACAATCGAGACATCGTCATCAACCTCCAGACACCCTCTCTCCCATGTCTTCCCTCTCACAAACCCGTCGTCCCCTTTCTATTTCCCTCGCCATTTCCGCCACCATCTCCACTCGATAATCACTCCACTATCAACCCTCCTCTCCCCTCATCCTCACCAGCACCCACTCTTGCCATGAATCCCTCTCTCTCGCTCCATAATCTCAACGTAAACCTCAACCCCCATCACTAGAGTCGCCACTTCGTCTCTATAAATACATCACCTCCAGCCACCTTGAGTGCTATCCATCCTGGCATGAGAGTCCCTCGAGCTCTTCTCCCCCAATTTGTGATAGAGATTCAGCTTGAAAACAAGCGAAAACAGAGATCCTATACGACGAGATCCACAGTAGCCCTTCGCCGTGCAGCAGCTCCACCATTGAGCTGCTCGAGCTCGGGCACCTGCCGGTCCTAGAGCGACGACCGGTGGCTCTATTTCGAGCCCCAATTCCCAGGTAGACTCATCCATCTTCTTCTCCGATAATCTCCTTCTTCACCTTTGATCTTCTCTTATTTTCTCTGACGTCTTCGCCCAATCCCGCTGTCAACCGACCATCGATCAGGCTCCGCCTTGTAGCCACCATCTTCGTGCACCCCTCCGTGCTTCCTTTCGACCTTTCACCATCACTGGCCACCCCAGATCACAGCTCCGCCATTCAAGGTGGAGGAGCTGGTCGGCAGTCACCCGCTTCACCCCTTAAGGCCTCGAGCACCCGATTTCACCACGTGAGCACATGCACCATGATTTTGCGTGTCACTAACATTGCAGGTGCCCCCTTCTTCAACGGACGGACTTGTTGCCGGAGCTCCTTCGAGCTACTTCATCTCCGACATCGCGACGTCGAAGGCCTCTTCCAGGACGTCCAACATCCTCCCTGGATCTCCAGCTTCATCGATGTTCACTCAGGAGGATCTGAGGAGGTGTCTTTGGTCTCAGCTAGGGAGGCAGAGCTGCGGTGGCCTCGTCGGAGCTCTGAAGTCGCCGCCGCCGTAGAGGTAGAGGAGGAGGAACCCAGGCTGCAGTTGCCGTTGGATTCATCCCCTGGTGATCATCCAACGACAATCCAACAGCCATCATTCATCCACGATTCCTCTAGCGAATGTACAGTCACCATTGGATCCTTGAGATCTGACGGTCGATCTGTGGCTACGTTGCCCGCTCCGAGCCTCTTCCCCACCCTTTAGGCTTGGAGCATCCGAGCCTCTAGCCTAAGCGCCACAAGCCAACCGAGCCTGCTCCGAGCACCGGAGCCTCCATCGCCGTCCAAGCCAATGTCCGAGAATGCCTCTCACGTGTCACTGTCACGTGACATTTGGGCAAATTGCATCCGGGCCCCTACAAGTTTTTGAAATTACATTTCAGTCCCTACCAAGCAACATCACGTGAGGTGTACGTGGTCCAGTGGAGAATTTGCACTCATACCCTATGCATTATAGGTAATTGCATTTTAGTCCCTGTACGTATGTTTCTGATTTAAACAATTTTATTCCTATTTGCAGTTACACCCCTGTGTTTGCACGTTTATTTAGGCACTCATTTATCATCATTTCCAAAAATTTCATGTTGTATAGAAACTTGTGCCCTATCATTGTGAAGGCTTGTTATATTTTTGAGAGCTTCGAGGAATTTAATACAATTCTTTTTTATGGAAATTTACATAGTTTTCCCACTATGTGCCTTTAATTGCTATTAAATTATTTGTTGCTCCAAAAATCACCAAAAAATCACAATAGGTCTAATTCAAGTAGTTCTACATTGTGCCCAAAAATCACATCATTTACACATATAAAGAAACCTTAATAAATTAATTGGTATTTTTCTTTATTTATTTTTAATAGGTCCAAAATTTATCATTTTCATGTATAATAATTTTCTTGGATTCATCTCATATAGAAGTATCTAGGTTAATTTTTATATCTGAATATGATTTACTTTGTTATTTATTAAAATTAATTTTTCAAAAATCACCCTACATTTATTTTTAATTCATAGTTAATTCATTTAGAGTTTAAAAATTCCAAAATATTTGTAGTAGCTTAATTTTATTGCATTTAATATCTGGCCAAGTTTCATCATTTTTGGACTTAATTTTACCATACTTCAAATTTTAACCTTCAAATTTGGCTTGAATTGCATTGCATTTTCTTAATTGCATAAAAATACAAAAAAATATTCTCTTGAAAATCTAACATCATAATTGACTTCAAATTAATCTAAGGAAAAGTTGCCTCCCTGAGTTCAACCTTGTGCTTGACCAAGTAAAATAAAATAAATTACCGCTTGTGTTTAGTTTGATATTAATCAAAGTGGTTTTGATTAGTCCATTTTGCCCAACTACAACGAACGTACATTAAATTAAATTGATAATTCGATTGAATTAAGTAGGGTAAACCGAGGCTCTTCAAGGATAAAGTGAAGAAGCCCGAGATGATGAAAGAGAAAGAGTGGAAAGAGATGAGGGATCTTGCGAACAACATGATACAACTATTCTTGACGGACAACACTCTTTGTGAATTCATCGGTTTAGGGATTCAGTAGAGATTTGGATGAAGCTCGAGGGATGATACAAGTTCAAATCCTTGACGAACTGACTATTGATGCAGAAGAATCTCTATGATCTAAAGACAGCGGACAGGACAAAGCTCGAAGTGCACTTGGATGAATTCAACAAGATTCTAATAGATGTGCTCACACTTGAAGAGAAGAATGCAGAAGGAGAATCTCGCTTCAAGGAGGAGGATAAGGCTCCCATCTTGTTGAGTTCCCTTCCATCTTCCTATGATCATATTGGGACGATGTTACTTTATTGAAAAGAGACCATCATATTGGACAAGACAATTGCTTTGCTGGTTATGAACGAGTCTCAACATAGGTCGACAAATAAGGCAACAAATAATGAAGGTCATGTGCTGGCAACTAATGGTAGACGTTTAAGATCAAAGGTGATAGGATTCAGAGGTTGATCCAAGTCATGAGGTCCGATTAGATGCTTATATTGTGACAAAGGGGGGGGTCACAAAATAACCGATTGTCTAAGACGTGAGAAGGAGAAAGGAAAGAAGAATGTAGGTGACTCTGAATCCGACCAAGAGGATTCCACCGTAGTCTGTGAGGGAGACTTTCTAATGTGCTCTAGGGAGATGAAAAAAGATTCAAGATGGCTTTTGGACTCGACAAGTTCAGATCATGTGTGCTCATCTAGGGAGCAATTCAGTACATATCCGACAAGCAATAATGGCACGATCAAGAAGGGAGGTGGAGAGGTTGACCACATCAACGAGATTAGATTAGTGCAAATCCTATTTGGAGTAGTACGAACTCTGACATATCTCAGACATATTTATACGATCAAGAAGAATCTGATTTCACTAGGAATGATCGAGTCACTCCATTGAAGGGAGAGTTCTCAGAGCGAGCAAGGGAGCATGCTTAGTGATGCGTGGGACGATGATGTCGAGTAGGGTGTATATGCTCGAGGGAAATATTGTGACAGGTGATGGAGCTCCATTTAATCTCATGACGTGCAGTACGATGAGAGAGAAACAAGTTATTGTCATCTCTGTTGCAGAAGTGCGTAACAAGAAGAAGCGAGTGCGATTCGCTGTACTAGATGATGTCGGCACAATCTCTAGTCACAAGAGATTTGTGATGCCACATCACGAGGCACAATACTGAGTTGTGCGAGAACCCGAGAGAGGGCACGTCGAGAGCGCCTAGTGATGGGTATGTTACCTAGAGTTGGTGAGATCCTGCTAACGAGACCCGTAGATAATGATGATGGCCAGTTCAGACTAAAGATGATGAAGAGATCATGATGGAATTCAACTCAAGAGAATGATTGTTAGAATTAGAGTTAAATTAGGATTAATAATCCTAATTGGATTGAACTCCTAAACCTAATAGTAATTGAGTTGCATTTTATTTATAGTTCTGTTGAGAATAGGGCTATGTGGTTGTATTGGGCTATATATAAAGGGGGTTGATGCATTACCTCTACATCACATCAAGAAGGGAATACTACAAGAGGAGAGAGAGCGAGAGGTGAGAGAGCGAGGTAACGCAGAGAGTTGTATCCGTTCTTCCTATAATGATCTTTCTTCTTCGGTGGTCGCGAGAGGTGACTGGCCATCATTATATCTGATTGTTCTTTCTTTCACGTGCTTCCGTAATGGTGGTCGATTGCGCATCTGCATCTGTATTCGAGGGTTCATCTAGTATCTGAGCATAGACGATACTGGTAGTTCGTATCACCAACAATTTTCCTATATATACTGATGCACCTGATACTGAACTTGGGTGTGCCCTTGTCGAGAAAGAGAAAGTCGTAGCATATGCCTCACATCAGTTGAAGGCGCAAAAAGAAACCTAAGTACATCGACATTTAGTAAAACATAAGAATGTGACTCAGGTACCGGAAGAGTGATAATGTTCATAAATCAAAAAGCTATAATTAACTTTAACCCAAGGACGGATCAAGGGAGACGACCGGAGCAGAACAGGACAGAAGAACTTCATTTCTTACCAGCAAGCTGGTGGGGGTGCGGGGATAAGTTCTTAATTACTAAAATGCTAACAATAGTTTATGCAGTAATAATAATAATTCATTATCTTCCTTTTCTACGTACGATTGTATCATTCGTTGTCACTTTTACAAAGCTTAGAAGAAATAGTCTTGAGAAATGTAAACAATAACGTTTGTATATGACTCATACAATGTAGCAATGAATATATTACTTAGTGGGAATTTCAAAGTACATAATTGAATTTTACAATGAATATTATTCCGTATCATTATATATGTAACATCGGGAGATATTTAGTGGGAGGTGCGGAATAACTGTTTTTCTGATTTATTTGGAAAGAAAACGATCTTGTTACAAACTAATTGACTTAATTTATCAATGTATCTTCAAAGCATAAAATAAATAAAAAATCCAAAAAAATTATTCTTACATGAAATAATCAGAATAACAAGACACAAATAATCAGATACACACTAGATTTGGTTGAAGGCATTTTTTTGCCAAACCTGTATATTTGAATTTAAAAAATGGAATTAGATTAGAATAAAGATCCTCGAGTTTTATTCACGAATATTATCAATTTTATAGCCTTTCCTCCCAGCTAAAATAGTACTTGGATCATTTTTATAGATTCAACGTTAAAGATGCAAATGACCGGTACAAATGTATACATAGGTGATAACATATCCCTAACCATTTTTAAACACAAATATAGATGTATATATCGACAAATATGAAAATTGTGTTATCATATCCTCAATAACAAATACAGATATCGTTCAAATAAGGATAATAACGGAAATCTTCTATATAATAGTTTAAAAATATTGGTATTGGATGACATACATATACGTACAAATACACACATTTATAATTTATTTATTTTCATAATGATGGTATTAGTATATGATGATAGAAGGTATAAAGTTATGCCATATAGTTAAAGATAAATAGAAATATTTTAGTTTTGGGTCTTCCAAATCATTTCCGTCATTGTAAAATTAACAAGCAATTGAGTTCAGTAGTTCTTCACATGAAATTATTGACTCTAGAGTTACTGTAATAAGGAGAAGTCAAAGGGGATCATAGTGACCAGGCTCAACTGTTTACCAAACACATGCCTCCATGAAGTCGTAAGACTATATATGCATGTACGGGGGGTTGATGCCTGCCGTTATATGAAAATTGACCTAAGACACCAAAGAATTTAATATTCCTTGTCATATTTTCTAGGGATTTTTACTCTGCAGACCCTATAATCTTTGTCAATTACCTCTACGACCTTTGAAACATCATGATTCCTCCCTCACCCCAGTAAACTTGCTCCGTCTTACCCCACGAACCCTACCGTTAAATTGACACATCTAGAGTTAACTTCTTTGGGTTAAAAACTAGTTAATCTAACCAATCCATGATCGGATGACTTAAATTAACCAAAAAAAAAATCCACCCTCCTTTGATCTCCCCTGTGGACAGCTTCCCCTCCCATGACGCTGGACCTAAACCAGAGGAAGTAGGTGGGCGGTCGCTCGACCTGAACTGGAGGAGGTAGGGAGGTAGTGCTAGCTAGTCGGGGAGGGGGGGGAGGGCTTCCAGTGGTAGTTCGAGGGGAGGGGCTTCAACGGACACAGGGGATGTTCGTAGGGGAGGCGCGGGCTGGGGCGGCGAGGGGGAGGGCTTTAACCGGTAGGGGGGGCTTCGCAGGGGAGGTAGCGACTTGGGGGTAGGCCCTTCGATCGGAAGGGAGGAGCAGCGGGGGGGGGGGGGGGGGGGGGGGGGTGCTGGGGGTCGCAGGGGAGGATGGGCTTCAACCGGTTCGCAGGGGTGGTGGCGGGGGTCGCAGGGGAGGAGGGGCTCCAACTGGCAGGCGGGGGCTTCGCATGGGTGGGTACGGGTTGGGGTCGCAGGGGAGGAGGGGCTTCAATCGGCGGGCGGGGGGGCTTCGCAGGGGTGGCAGAGGGGGTCGCAGGGGAGGAGGGGCTCCAACCGGCGGGCGGGGGCTTCGCATGGGTGGCTGCAGGCTGGGGGTCGCTGGGGAGGAGGGGATTCAACCGGCGGCCGACGGCGGGGGGGGGGGGGGGTGGGGGGTGGGGGGGGCTTCAACTGCCAGGGGAGACTTCACAGGGGAGGAGGTGGCACCTATAGTAAATTTGATAACTAAAATAGGTACTATGTAAAAGAAGATAATAGAATTTGGTTAGTTTAACGGTTAAATGGATGATGGTTAACCACAGGGTCTGTAGGGTAAAAATTAACAAGTTTACGAGGGTGAGGGAGGAACTACGATGTTTCAAAGGTCGTAGAGGTAATTGACAAAGATTATAGGGTCTGCCAGATAAAAATACCTATTTTCTATAGTTAAATATGTAACAATGACTATTAGTCGTTGTTTCGTTGCTTGCTTTTTTAAAATCCGCAACGAATAATAGTATTCGTTGTTATTTTCCTCGCAACGAATCATATAACAACAATTATTTACTTATTTTTCCTCTAATCGTTGCTAAATTTAGCAATCATTAGTATAAATTTTAACGAAAAAGTAAATGGAAAAATCTTTGCTATATGAACTTTTAACAACGAATATGATATTCTTTGCTAATTATAAGTACAAAAGATGATTGGATAATGAATAATATTCATTGTTATATCATTAACATTTGATGATATTCAAATTATTCATTATCTTAGATCTAATTTCCTTATATTGCATGTCCAATATCAAGAAAGTCATTGACCATAACAAGGGAGCTAACGAGCAAAGCCCATGTGAACGCCGCGGATCATAACTATTTAGCGAGATTCCTTGTTATAACAAGGGTTTCAACCGTAGTTGTTAGGATAATTATATATATTATTTATATAATATTATAAGTTATTAAGAAGTATAATATGAAACTCGTATTATAAAACATATATACACATATAATTACAGATATTCGCGGATAAAAAAAATATCGATATAATATGTTGCGGAGATCGGATACGAAGAAGACTCACCAACTAATGCCATTAAGCTCTCTAAAATATGATTAAAACAGCTGGGAATAAGAAGTTCTCGACATTCAAACACAAAATAAAGAAGTCAAACAAAATGTTTTCATCTGCTATTTAAGAATAAAATTTCCACATGCTGCAAGTTGTAGAATAAGAATTTTTTTCAACAAGTATGTTTTGTACGTATCTATTATATAAAATTAATTCTTGCATGCCTTCCTTTTACCACTAAGATTAAATTTAGCATTGTTCTCAATCTCAGATCGCAAGTGAAACTCACCCAAAGGAAACGCTTCCACACTCGTCAGCAACACGCCTCTACCAAAACACTAAGCAAATGACTTGCGATACCTGATTAAGGTTTTATTTTTGTCTCCATCTTTTTTTAGTTCCATATTGCATTTTACCAATAGTTCTTTGTATATTTAAGAACTTTATTATGTTGGTGTTTTCTTCCATCATATGTGACTTTTTTCAGTTGTACTAAATACTAGGCAACTTAGGTGACTGGTTGTTTTTTAAGCATCTTTGTCGCATATGTATCTTTTCGACGGGACCGGACGCGGGTACCGCAGCAGTCTCTGCAGTAACCATTGGGGTCGCTCGATCTTTTGATCGAACGGTCTGCACGATTTCACACTTTTTGTACAATGCAAATCGTGTGAACCGTTCGATCAAGATCGAACGACTCAAGCGGTTTTTGCAGAAACAACAACACCAAACGATCCATGCACCTTTTCGACGGAATGGATATCAACTGTTTTCAAAAAGGCTAATGCCCATTCTTTCCAGTATTGACTGTTACAAGTAGCGGAAATTAGACGGAGACAATGGAACGAGTAAAAAAACACGAGAATTACAACACAAGTATATGAAGTTTAGCTTTAATTGGACTACATCCTCAACGGTGATGATACATTTTCTTCTCTTGTTGAAAAAATGGATAAGTGGGGTACAACCATGAGACCTAACCTCAGGTTTATATAACATCCTGTGCAGACAAATCCATGCAAATCCAAGAACATTAATATAAAATGGAATCCGAAAATGGAATGTTGCTTCAGAATCTTTTCCCAGAGCTATTATAGGAGGGCGGACGGATTTTCTTCCCCAAAACAGCTAGCCAGACATCGATTTGAGATGCGAGCTTCACCGGACAATGATACACAAAGATCACAACATCAAACTATGTAATGAATGCATTGGATCGAACGAATGGCTTTGGGTTCCAGGCATCTAAATAAATTTTACCTTAAATTGTCTCCTTTGAAAGTAGAAACTAGTGCTAGACTCCACTTTTGTCTACCTATCCTCGAGGTTACCAACAACTATTGACATTGAGAAACTCCAAACAATATTTGAATACACATAATGTATGCATTTTTTAACATATCACGCAAAGATTATATATCATGCTCCTTCTTATTTGATTCTCGTCTCAGAATAAATGCTATGATATGTGACATCAATTTGTTTGGTTCTCCCATGTTATACTTTATCCTTGGTTACATATATTAATATATATATATATATTTAATATAACCCTTTCAAACAAATTACATCCTTTTCATCTTCTAAGTTATATGTTTTTGACAAACCACATAACTCTCCAAAGTAAAGACATAGTATGGTATTCATCGCATTCATCAACATCTAAAACAAAATGTAAATCTGGTTGCTTAGCCAGCGAACATTGTGTATCACTTATATGGATGGTAAATATTATGTGTTCTTTTCAGAAGATACCAAAAAATCCATTTGATTTCTAATGAATAATCTTTTCTCTACTAGTCTAGGAGAAGAACAATGTCGCTAAAGAGACTAAGGCAATCAAGCAGGAAATTTAATTATTTTACTATACTCCTAAAACTAGTATGTGGGGCAATAAGTACAAGGAGTGTAAGTCAAAATGTGTAAACTAAGGTAGAAGGTAGCGTTTTTAGAGTTTTGGTTTTTTTAATTTTTTATGAATTTATAAGAGTTTTATTATTTGTATTTTATTTTATGAGTTTTGTTGATTTTGTGTTATTTTATATAGACCAAAGTGATATGAGTATAGGTATATGTTTCATAATTATTATTTGTTATATTTTTTAATTACTTTCATGATTTGTAAGTTTTTTTCGTTTTTATTGATTATAAATATTTGAAAAAAATATGAAAGGAATAAGAATACATGTAATATAAGAGTTCTTTTTGAACTTTTAGTATAGAGGAAATGTGCCCAAAAATGAAGTACAAATATATTTTTCGATTTTATAGATTTTCTCTATTTATTATGTTTTTTGTAGTATGTTTACGGATTTCATTCATATTGAATTTTAAATGGGAAAATAATAAATTAAGTATTTACAGAATAATATTTATTGATTTAAGAAACTAAACATGACAATATATTTTTATTTCTTTTTTATATAGAGAAATCCAAACCCTTTATTTTTGATATGTTGTACGTTTTTATGGGATTTATCTGTGCATATTGTTGCTTCTCTGCAAACTTGCTTTGCCCATTGTGCTAACTACCGTGGCACCTAATGTACTTATCTTTCGTTCGTTTGTTTGTTTACATTGATGTGGTCCTTGACGTGTCCTTGTCTACCCTTGTTAATTCGAGCGAGTTAACAGTCAAATTAAATGTTAAGGTCATTGCAATCGGGTAATAGAGACTTCGTCAAAAACACCACTAAGACTTAATGAAGAATCAAGTTTAAGCGGCAAATTTATTTTACTTGGGGAAGCCTAAGGTCGAACTCACGGAGGCAACTTTCTCCTTAGGTAAATTTTTAGTTAATTTTGAGGTCAGATTTTCAAAAGAATATTTTTGATCTTTTTATAATAATTTTTATGCAATTTAAAAGAAAGACAATGCAATTTCAAGCCAAATTTTAAGGGTAAAATTGAAAGATGGTCTAATAAAGTCCAAAAATTATGAAACTTAGCCAGAATATTAAATGCAATGAAATCAAGCTATTGTATTTTTTTTGGAATTTTTCGACTCTAAATGAATTTATTATGAATTAAAGATGAATACAAGGTGATTTTTGCAAAATTAATTTTAATAAATACCAAATTAAATTATTTTCAAGAACTAAAATTATCCTAGATGACTCTATATGAGAGGATTCCATAAAATTGTAAACTTGAAAAATAATTAATTTTAGACCTATAAAAAATCAATTAAGCAAAATATAAATAAATTTATTAAGGCCTCGTAATGTGTACAAATACAATGATTTTTGGTTACAATGTAGAAATAATTAAACTCTACCTAATGTGATTTTTTAATGATTTTTGGAGCAACAATTAATTTAATAAAAAAATTAACAATGAACGGTGGACAAAATATGCTAATTTCCACCAAAATAATTATATTAAATAGAATATTGCTCCTAAAAATTCAATAAGCATCAACAAAGATAAAGCATAAGATGTTATACAAGATACAATATTTGTAATTTAAAAATGAGGCTAAATGAATGCCTACACAAATGAGCAAACACAGGGATGTAAATGCAATGCAGAAATAAAATTGATAGAAATGAAATATGCTGACGAGGACGTTTATGCAATTACCTATATGCCAGGAGGCGTGGATTCAAATTTTCCATTGAAGACGTGCCTTGCACGTGACTTCAGTTGAAGAGGATTCATGCGTCAACGATTGGAACTCCGGGGGCGTTATTGCAAAATATCCACCAGGAGGTGGACTTACACGTGAGGGGCTTTTGTTCCTTCTTCTTCCCAGGCTAGATGAAATCAAAGGCGGCGGTGGACGTCTGCTTGCTGCTTCAGTCGAAGAAGGCTAAGGTGGACTGGGCACGACCTGCGGGCGTGTGAGGTGCTGTAGCCGCTGGGGGAGGAGCACATGCTCCAAGGGCTCGACCGACACACGATCGAGCCTCGGAGTGACAAGCTGTGGAGTTGGCTGTAAGGCGCGCTGCAAGAGGACGCACGGCTGGTGCGTGGGTGCAACCATGGGCTGCTACAGGTCTTCTATTGTGCGCTTGGTGTGGCCACGTACGGACGTGAGTCAATGGTGATGGACGAAGGCGTGCCTTGCACGTGACTTCAGTTGAAGAGGATTCATGCGTCAACGATTGGAACTCCGGGGGCGTTATTGCAAAATATCCACCAGGAGGTGGACTTACACGTGAGGGGCTTTTGTTCCTTCTTCTTCCCAGGCTAGATGAAATCAAAGGCGGCGGTGGACGTCTGCTTGCTGCTTCAGTCGAAGAAGGCTAAGGTGGACTGGGCACGACCTGCGGGCGTGTGAGGTGCTGTAGCCGCTGGGGGAGGAGCACATGCTCCAAGGGCTCGACCGACACACGATCGAGCCTCGGAGTGACAAGCTGTGGAGTTGGCTGTAAGGCGCGCTGCAAGAGGACGCACGGCTGGTGCGTGGGTGCAACCATGGGCTGCTACAGGTCTTCTATTGTGCGCTTGGTGTGGCCACGTACGGACGTGAGTCAATGGTGATGGACGAAGGCGGCAAAGTGCTTCGGTTGGATGGGCGCGAAGGTGGCAACCTCCCTGGTCAACACACGACAAAGGGCGGTTGCGATGGCCTGGAGACGTGGACGGTGGAGGGCTGGAGCGACTGCTGGAGGGGCGTGATGCTAGCGGGCCTGGAGCTCTACCGCAGATAGCTGCGGCTCTGGAGGGTGGATGGCCGCAGGGAGCGCGGCAGCACGTGCATCTGGAGCGCGCGACTAGAAGCGTGCCAGCCTTGTGCTGGATGGTGGCAGCCCCCAGGTGCGCAACTAATGATGGCGGAGGGTCTTGATGTTGATGATGAGCGGGTGGGCGAGATGAAAAGCGTGAAAGAGAGAGAGAGTGTGGAACAGAGGAACTTCTCCTGTGAACAAGGGAAGCTTCCCTATTTGTTTAGGGGTAGTGAATTTTAGATTAATTGGTTAAAAAAGTTCGTCTATAAATCCAATAAAAATCGCCATTGCATTCGTAGTGTATGATTTGTCCGTAGAAGTGCGATCTGTTTGGTGATTCCATGGTCGAAAGGAGATGAATCGAGGAGAGAGAAATGAAGGAGAGGAATGAAGAAGAACATAGGATTGGAGAAGAACGTGGAATGAAGAAGAAAAGCAAAGGGAGATGTTAGAATACGTTACCTGATGATGGCAAAGGGTGTCGCCTGGGAAGGGGAACCTTGAGGTTCCCTGGTCGTTGCTCGAAGGACGGCAAACCTGTGCTCATGCGAGCTTAGAAGCTCATAGCAGCACGCAGGAGTGGGCTGGATCTCGCAAGAAGTAGTCGTCGTCGCTCGATAGTGATCTCCTGGAGCTGTCACCTGCAGGGAACGTACAGCTGGGCTTCTTCTCTTGAGTGGCGGATGATCGGTGAAGGGAGGAGTGGCAGTTCTTTTAAAGACCGTTGGTGAGTGTTTCTCAAGATGAGGGGCGAGCGGGCGAGGTGGAGATCGAGGGAGAGTGGAGCCTTTCACAGGAGAAGGGGAGAGGGTATGCGAATAGGCGACGCCGGAGGTGGGGAAACGGGTGGAGTGTGCGGTTGATGGTTCCTCCCGCAAGAGTCTGGAGGTGGAAGACACTGTATGGAGATAGATAGATAGATAGATAGAGAGAGACATGAAAGGATTTGAGCCATTGGATAAAGCACTCTTAATCCAATGGTCCAGTGTAAAGAGAGTAAGTGGAGAAAGGAGGGGCTGACACGTGGCAGTTCCAGAAAAATCGTAATTAAAAATAAAAGAAAAATTAAAAAGAAATATCAAATAAGGTAAAATCAAAAAGTGATCAACACGAAAGTTGCTCAACTCGACGAGAATACAACTTTTGTGAAGGATTGAAAATCAAATGATGTCATCTGTACAAAATGTATTTTTGGGTGGTACCTTATAGATATAAAATACCGCATTTTATCTTTTGTAATTTTTTGTCATTTTTGATCGAGAAAAATAAAAATAAAAATAGAGAAAATAGAAAAATAATATTTACAACTTAATCTATTTTTTGGATTTTTAATAATTAAGAAAATAAAAAGATAAAATAAAAGGGCAAAAAGGTCAATATGTAAAATATACAATAGGGGCCCAAAGCCCAAGTTTCACATACGATCTCCGATTTTATTGAAATTGATCTTGTTTTGAAGATCTTTGAATGTATATTACTTTAAAAGTGAGTAGACCTAAATCGGGCACTGCATGAGAGAGATAGGCGCATTTTAAGGCTCCTAGTTGCAAACTTGGATTTGGGTTTTATTGGTCAATTGTACAAGTTAGTATTTTTTTGATATTTTCCTTTATTAGTGTTAGTAATATTTACACTATGAAATTGATTTTATTGTATTTGGAGTTAGTATAAAATATATACAAATAAGTGAATTTTACAAGTGAATTGGGCTTCTCATTTAATGCAAATATGAATGCAAAAATGCATATATTATTTATGCATGCGTGAATGCTAATTATGCAATATAAGTGAAAATATGCATCTAATTACATGGGGACAAAGCTCTATTTTCAACTTTTAGAGTGATGAATCACATATTCATCACCCCCTATACTTAAACCTTGCTCGTCCCTGAGCAACTAAAATGAAATGCAAAAGTGAAATGGTTTTGGATTCCATACCAAGGTCATGAACAAAAGTTGAAAATGGAGCTTGACTCGATCTTTGGATTAATTGTGTGACAAAACCTTATTGGGATCTGAATTTAAGACCTAACAGCCTTTAAGTTCCACAAGTCTTCTATTCAAGACACCTCAACAGTCAGGTCAGAATAAATCCCCGAACACAAATTTCTGATGACTATGATTCTTACTTGTATTGTGTAAGTGTAAAATAGCCCTCCACAACAGAAATGGCTAAGAAGCAGCCTCTTCTAACGAGGTAACTCTAATTACCCAGTCCAATAACTCTTTCCTCGAGGAGCGAGGTATTCCCTTCTAAGTTCAAGTACGACCAGCTCAAGAGGAGGGGGAGGAGAAAGAATGGATAAGCCAGTGTAGCTACCTATCCCGGGATGTCTGACCAGTGTAGCCAAGTCATCCAGCTGCAGACTTCTTGCTAATATACATACTCCGACAGGTATTTTATTTTCTATCTGGCCTGTCTACTTTTTTGGAGTTCTTGCATTTTTTTCTTTTTCTTTTTCTTCTTTTTTTTGAACTATATACAAGGTGCAACATGTACATCAAGAGTTTTTCCTCTTGAGCCAGTAGACTAGACTATCCCTCTTTTGAAGCATTATTGTAACCCACAGCATCCTGTCCTTAGATTGTCAACACCACCAGACTAGGTTGAGATGCATTACCCTCCTTAGAGGAGGATGGGTGTTTCCACCCGTGTGCTACTCCAAGTTAAAGGAATCTACCTCCTCACCACCTCATCAATGAAGAGCTACATGCATTGTGCTTGTCCAAGTTAGGTCACTGTCTATAAGAATCATGCGTGTGCACGAGATATTCTATTTAGACTAATCAAGATGACAAGTGAAAATAGACTTGGGGACTCAAAGAATTAAGTCACTTGACCTGAGAAATCTAAACTCCAGTTCTTATAAGGTTCCCCTGAAATTAGGTGAATTAAGGTCAAATCAAGTCCCTCCTCAACATCTATTCATAACTTGGTTCAGAACCCACTAGCTTTTCACATTGCATATGCCAGGTATGCAAATGAGATGCTGATGACATGCTATGCAAGACAATTTTTTTGAAATGCAAGGATGATATGCATGAGTAAATAAGCAGCCTATATTTTTTTGTTTTTTTTATTTTTTTATTTTGTGTGTGTGTGTGTGTGTTTTTTCAAAATTTGGTATACCTCCTATGTTACAACAATTTACAAGAGTTTTATAAGTATAATACAAATTATACAAGTGTTATACAATATACAAGTATACATGTATTTTACAAAAAATTCTCTCCATTTTTACCCACCCGGTAATTATTTTATAGTATATACAAAAATACGCAAAAATACGAGCTTTGGGTAAAGTATATATGTAATATATATATGCCTCCTTATACTTAGCGTGTTCTATGTCCTCAGAGCACAAAAAAACGAGGAAAAAGACATAGCTCGTGCTAAGCGTAGGAGAGTTAAAATAACAAAAATGTATAGAAGTCATCCTACCCCCCTATACTTAGGCTATGGCAACCTAAGAGTAGAAGAAGATCAAAAACATGGCGGACGAGGTCAAGAGGGGAAGTGGATGAATATATACATGATGGGCATCGATCCCCCCTATACTTAGGCTCAGGTCAGCCTAAGTATTAGACAGGAGTGAGTATGAGGGCCGATGTGATCTGGAGGATGTACAATGAATAGTGTACGGACTCAGGTGACTCTCCCCCCATACTTAGGATCTGGTCATCCTAAGTATAGTCATAGATGAAATATATGAAGCTGGGGCAGGTGATTAGAGTCGCGTGAGGGAGGGGAGAATATACAGGAATGGTGGGTATATACAAGGATTGCGGTCTGAATCTTTCTAGATGTTGCTGATGGTGAGAGCTCGCTGCTGCAAGGTCTCATGCGCGGCTCTATGTGTATCTGCTGAGTCTGTCTCGCGCTTGAATACAATCTCCTCAATATGGACTAACTGTTCATTGGGTTCGACGAAGTGCTTCAGCAGTTGTCCATTGACTAGGAATTCATGTGCTTCATCTATGGGATCTGAGATCTCAACACATCCACTATCATGCACTACACAGATAATGAATGGACCCGTCCACTTGGATTTCAGCTTGCCTTGGCAAACCTTCAGCCTTGCATTGAATAACTATACCTTCTGTCCATGAACAAAGGTCTTTCATTTGATATATCTATCATGCCAACGCTTTACTTTGTCCTTGTACACCAAACTATTGTTGTATGCTCAGTTTCTGACTTCCACAAGCTCATTCAAATCCATCTCTCTCTGTTTCTACCCTAAGAGTGTGTTCCATTTGACCTTCTTGATTGCATATTCTGATTTGTATACTAATTCTACGGGCAAATGGCACGGCTTACCAAATACCATCTTGAATGGAGAGGTTCCTAATGGTGTCTTGTAAGCTGTCCTATAAGCCCATAGGACTTGATCCAAGATCTGAGACCAGTCCTTCCTGTCTGGGCGGACAAGCTTCTGCAATATGGTTTTCACCTCCCTATTCGACACCTCAACCATGCCATTGGTCTGTGGGTGGTAAGGAGTAGCGACACGATGTTCGATGCCGTAATCCTTCAAGAGCTTCTTAACCTCTCTGTTCACGAAATGGCTATCCCCATCTGATATCAATACTTTGGGGATCCAGAACCTAGAGATGATGTGATCTCTAATGAATTTACAGATAGTCCTGCTGTATGCAGCTCAGGTTAGGATAGCCTCCACCCACCTTGACAGATAATCTATCGCAAGAAGGATGTATTCAAATCCATGGCTAACTGGGAATCGACCCATGAAGTCGATGCCCCAAGCGTCAAAGACATCACAAATGATGACATGCTGCATCGACATCTCATCCTTAGAACCAACGGTTCCTCCCATTCGCTGACATACTAAGCACGACTTTGCAAAGGTGAGCGCATCGCAAAACAGAGTCAGCAAGTATAAGCCACACTGAAGTACCTTCCACGCCGTCCTCTTCTCGGAGTGGTGTCCTCCTACCTCTAGACTGTGGCATAAAGTAAGGACACTCTGATATTCTTCTTGAGGAATACACCGTCTCCATACACAATTCCATCCTTCAATGAAAAGGATCAGATCCTTCCAGTGGTCATGTCTCAAATCCGACTACAATCAGTCTATATGGCTCTTGAGCCAATCTTTGGGAACTTTCTTGGAGACAAGATAGTTCATGATATTGGTGTACCATGGGAGTGAGTCGACAACAAAAATCGACTCGTCAAGGAAGGAGTCTCGAGTCGGCGTATCATTAGAAGTATTAAGATCCTCGAGACGGGAGAGGTGATCAGCTACTACGTTCTTCTTTCCAGGTTTATCACGAATGTCTAAATCAAACTCTTGGATAAGCAGAATCCATCTAAGAAGATGCGCCTTCACGTCCTTCTTTTCCATTAAATATAATAGCGATGTATGGTCCGTGAACACAACTACCTTGGATCCAATTAAGTGAGATCTGAACTTATCTAAGGCGAACACTATTGCAAGCATCTCCTTTTCCGTAATTGTATAGTTACGCTGAGTAGTATCAAGCACTTTGCTTATGTAGTTTACGGCGAACGGGATGCCATCCGTCCTTTGTCCTAACACAACCCCAACAGCAAAATCTGATGGGTACGTCATGATCTCAAAAGGCAGAGACCAATCTGGGGCTTGTAGGATCGAGGTGTCCATGATCATTCCTTGTAATTGCTTAAAGGCATCAAGATATTTGTGGTCAACAATGAACTCCATCTCTTTTCCTAAAAGCTCAGTTAGCGGTCGGGCAATCTTAGAGAAATTCTTGATAAATCTTCGATAAAATCCAACATGCCCGAGGAAGGACCACAACTATTTTACGTTGGTTGGTGGCTGGAGATGCCTGATCACGTCCACCTTGGCAGGGTCAACCTCCATTCCTCTCTTAGAGATGACGTGCCCCATCACAATGCCCTCCGTCACCATGAAGTGACTTTTCTCCCAGGAGAGCACCAGATTGACCTCACAACACCGCTTGAGGACTCAGTCCAGATTCCTAAGACAGGAATCGAAGGAATCACCATGGACCGAGAAGTCATCCATGAAGACTTCCATAAATTCGTCAACCATTTTGGCGAATACAACAATCATGCACCTTTGAAAGGTACCAACAGCATTGCATAACCCAAAGGGCATGCACCTGAAAGTATAGGTACCAAAGGGGCATGTGAACATGGTTTTCTCCTGATCCTCAGGAGCAATGGATACTTGATTGTAGCCCGAGAACCCGTCTAGGAAGCAGAAGAATTCTTTCCCTACTAATCTCTCTTAGATCTGATCATAGAACGATAGGGGAAAATGATCCTTCTTCGTCGCGACATTCATGCGTCTGTAATCAACACAGACGCGCCACAATGTATGTACTCGTTTCACAATCTCCTCCCCATCCTCATTGGTGGTCGTCTGAATTCCTGACCTTTTCGGGACAACATGGATTGGAGCCACCCATTTGGAGTCGGAGATGGGATAAATAAAACCCGCGTCGCACCATTTCTCTATCTCCTTCTTTACTACCTCTCGTAAATTAGGATTCAACTGACATTGGAATTCACGAGAGGGTTTAGCCTCATTCTCCAAGTAGATATGGTACGAGCATAGAGCGAGATTTATCTCATGGAGATCGGAGATGCTCCAGCCTATCGCCTTTCAGTTTTTCTCCAGGATCTCTAGCAAGCGAGATTCCTTCTCCTCGGTCAATCGCGAAATGATGATGACTGGATATTTCATCTCTTGTCCCGCAAGGAAGGCATACTTAAGCGTTGTGGGTAAAGGTTTGAGCTCAGGTAAGGTGTGATCATCAAGGAAGTCTGGCTCAATCGAATCTGGCTCTTTGCTGGTAGTGGCTGGATCTATTCTTGAAATTGCTGCCACCAACTCATTCGGCTCTGGAGTCGGATCGTCAAAGGTTTCTAAGCAATTGGCAAAAGCTACGTCCGACTCATCATCCTCATCTTCTGATTGTCCTAAAGAGGGAAGGACTGACAGGCCTAGCTGGGCCACTAAGTCATCGAAGATGTAGGGAGATGCACTTTCTGTGTTGTACTCGTTTCCAAGGGTCTCGCAAACTAACTCATGCACAAGATCTTCTCCAGAGGAGAGGGACTCATTGGTGCTAGCTAGGTTCTATCTCCATGGCCCAACGGTGTCTACATGAATACAATCTACTTCAGACAAAGAGTACTCGGTGTTGGATTCTGAATCAGGCCTCTGCTATCTGGTCTGCTTCATCTCAAGTTCCTCATCTCCACCTGGAGTTTGGAACTGGATTTTCCTGATTTTGTAATCAAATAAGGCCCCTACTGTTCTGAGGAAGGGCCTTCCTAGTATGATCTGGAAGTCCCTCTAATTTCGAGGGGTCTCCATATCAAGGACTGTAAAGTCTACCATGTATTCCTGACCCTCTACTTTGATGACAACGTTCCTCAATTCTCCTTGGGACCTCTTGGTTGATTTATCTGCAAATTGAAGTAAGGCTCTGTATTTCCTAAGAGGTCCGAGATTAAGTCGCTCATAGAGGGCTGTAGGCATCAAGTTAATTGAGGATCCGTTGTCAAGTTAACTGACCCTAGTAGGTGTACATCTTACCTTAAGGTACTTCTGGAATGCATGTGTCATGTCCACATACTTGTCAAAAGGGATTGTGTCCTTGATGTATTTATTGCAAAACTCTGCAATCTCAAGGTCACCTTTTTGTATTTTTTGAGTTTTATTCTTTCCACCCTTAAGAGCTTGGAGGAAAGGGATTATTGATGCTAACTCAGATTCCGAAACTGAAAGATTTTCATTGAAATTAGGAACTGAGTTCTGTACATGACTCTGACACTTAGACAGACTCTGACTCTGACTAAAAAGAAATTTCTGCTGCAAAATCGGTGATGCGTCTTCTGCGACTGCTGGGACATCCTCCTCAGATGGAGGTACAGGCTCCTCATCGGACTTGCCGGACTCACTGCTGGTGCGGTTCTCCTTCTTCTTCGAGGACTTGAAAGTCCTCTTCTTCTGCCGATGGTGGTGGTGCTGCTCCTCTGTCCCCATGTTCTCCTCAGGTAAAGAGTTGGCGGCACCTTCTTTCGGAGCCCGTGCCCGATCAAGTACGATCACGGTCCTTCCGCTCTTGAGGGACATATGATTGACATTATCATACGAAAGAATCTCATGTTCAGATAAAGAGTTATATGAATAGTATACCTGATACCGTGGTCGATTCTGGCCTTGATTTAAGCTATTTGGGTTTGCCTAAACTTAGGTGGAATTGGGGTCTTTGGTGCCATCTGCTGGTCCTGGGTATGGAAAACACGATTTAAATCGATTCTCATATCTAGGTAGTCATTCTGAATCTCTTGGACCCTATAAGCCAGGGTCTGGATCACCAAGTTGAGGGACTCTAATTCACTTGTGGGTTGGGCTTGTTGGTGCTGACTCGAGGATGAGTTCCTATATTGTCCCTACTGACCATGCCGGTACTACTACTGATGTAAAGGTGGTGGAGGGCCCTCCTCGCCCGAGTGGAACGTGCACTGCTACTGGTGCTGCTGAGGCTGGTACCCTTGTCCAGGCTGGGACTGTACGAAGCGTGGTGCGAGGATTGAGCTAGTTTCCTGGTAAGCTAGGGAAGGTCGGTGTGGCTGACCATTCCCTATCCTCGACTGTCTGCCGATGGGGTCATGGCTGTACCACAACCCTTTGATCTCGAACACCTGCGGAGGCTCCTCATATTCTGTTTCCACTTGTGGGGGTGCGTGCTGCTCCTGCTGAGTGTATTTCTGCTCCTCTACCAAGCTACTCTGAGGCCCCGGTGCCTGTTCCTGTACAAGATGAACTCGGTGTATAGGTACATGTGGTGTCGAGGGGGCAAATAGCCGTATCTTGGCTTCCTTGTCAGTCAGTTCCTCCACTTGTTTTGGCAATCGTGAGAGTGCCTCAAGGTTAGTGACCCTCTTGTGAATCTGCTCGGCCACGGTTAACTTGTCAGCTATTATCCCCATGCTGGGGATGAGGTCGTCCGTCAGATCTGCTACAGTCCTCCTAGTTGTCTTGTTGGATAGGCTTGAAGGAGACAACTGATTGGCCCTGGTGGCTTGAGATCTACCTGTTTCTGCCATCTGCTCCAAGATCTTCCATACGACATCTTCGTTCTTGTTCAGATAGCTTCCTCCACAGGTGGCACTCACTAACCCCTACATCTCTGGGGTCATGCCACAAAACATGATCTGAACTAAGATTGCTTTTGTAATGCCATGGCAGGGGCATTTCTGCGTTAAATCATTGAATCTGTCCCAGGCTTCATGGAATGGTTCATTGGGTCCCTGGAAGAAACTCACGATCTTGGTTCTCATCTGATTAGTCCTACTGAGTGGGTATAACTTCTTCAAGAAAAGATCCTTGAACTGCATCCAGGTCATACATCTCACCCCGAGAACCAATGTGTGACCTTCTCTCCTAAGGCAAACGGGGTGGCCTTCAGCCTGATGTAGTCTTTCCCAACCCTAGGGTGACTAAGATTGTTGCAAACCAACTCGAAGTCTAAGGAAAGCATAAGATTCTTCATTGGCGTTTCTGTTGAACTTCGATAGCAAGCTCAGAAAGTGGGGCTTCAGCTCGAATGCTTCAGGAGGAACCTCAGGTACTAGCCAGCTATGTATTTCATTCTCTGTGGGATTGTAGGCATCTACCATAGGTCGATCAATTCCTTTACCCTCGATCACCTATCCCATCCTAGCCCTCAATTCTGCATTCAGTTGCTCGGCTCTGGCTAGTCGGGCCAGGATTTGGTGCATGGGATCATCTCTAAGGTCCTCTTCATCTGGGTATTTCTTCGAAGGCATCTTGTCCTCTTCACCTGGGAAAAGAAGATGGTCTAGGTTAGAGGACATATCAATGAAGACATTCTCACCGAGAAGATGGTTTTCTTCGATGAGATCAAAGGAGATAAAAGGGTTGGTTTGAGAGTAACCACCCTCGGTTTGATGGATCCTGAGCTCAAGAGGGTCATGAGCTCGGGTTGGTCCAAGTTGCGCTTGGGCCAGTAAAGATGAGTTTCGTGGGGGGCTCAAAGAAAGATTGGCGAATCGGGAGTTAATATCCTCCCAGTCAGCCATCTTGGATGGCGAGAAGAAGAATCAGGATTCTAAGTGTAAGATTGGATTTTACTCCTACCTGAAGCAAGCAGTTGAATCCAAACCCTATTTTTCACACTCAGCACGATGAAGGACTCAAAACCGAGTCCGATTAATCTAGTTGATTTTAGATGTGAATTTATCAGACAAGTAGCAAAGGTTACGCGGCCTATTTAAGCTAAAAGACGAATGCATCTCCCATGTTTAACCTATCGCCTTAGATACCAATACCCTTCCTTTCTCCACTCCTATCACCGGCCAAAAGTTCAAGGACCTGCCCCTATTTACCTACAGAGTAGGCAGGGGCTGACAAGGCTCTAACTTTGCCCCTATCTACTTGTCGGATCAAGAGGAGGCTACTAGCAACTTATCACGGTGCACCGCGATTTTGCCCCTATCTACCTACTAGAGTAGGCAGAGGCTACTTGGCGCTGGTCAGTTGAACCCAAAGCTCAACCGCTGATATTTGCTCGGATCGGGGTACGCTATACGGAAGGCGGGGATTTTTGGCTCTTCCATAGGGTGAACACACACTCTAGTACCCTCACTCAGCTTGAAAACAAGGTCGGGGTTAATTTCTTGCAAGCAGAATTTCCTCTTTTATTGATTTTTTGGTCAATTTTGTTTAGCAGTCCCATTTTTAAGTTAGATGATCACAGGTTTGGTCCAACCACAAAGAACTCCTATCATCCACTCCCAATTTCCTTTTTATCCTAATTTTGAAAAAAAAACAAAGGGGAAAAAGTCAAGAAAAGTCGATGCAAAATAAAACAATGATGGTATGCAAAGTAGAGAAGACTTGCAGTGATCCTTTCGCTTTTTATGCATGATGCAAAACAGAAATGAAATCTTTATTCTACATGCAATGCAAGCGATAAAAGCCGCTCCTAGATAGACAATTCTATTAGCGAATGAAGCATAGATTGAATTTGGCTAGATCCGTGGTCTAAGTACATCTTTTATATGTGAAGTGTGGTCCTAGAATTTTACGAGCACAAGCAAGTCCTAAAGTAGCTCTAAGAGTCGCAAGTGCAAACCTATTCTACGTAAAAGCAAAAGCAATCCATACAACACACGGGGATATGTTTCTACTATCTTTACACGTGCGGGAACCCAAACGGGAACCACTGGAAAAAATGCAAAAATAATTGAAATGACAGCAATTACAAGTCCTCACAATCACTCAAAATATTTAAATGCAAGTTCCTCGGTACACCTGGAGAAGCGCTTTCAACTCCTCATTTTCCTCGCATGAAAATAAATGGAGGTCAGATAAAGGACGACACAAAAATAAATAAAAAGAAATGATAGAGGAATATTAACAAGAAAAGTTGGGAATCAGACTACCCGGCGATGAAAAATCAAAAACTCAAAATTCTCTAAAAATTAACCTAAGTCGTGCCTCCCCGGCAACGGTGTCATTTGACGTGCCCTCGTCTACCCTTGTTAATTCGAGCGAGTTAATGGTCAAATTAAATGTTAAGGTCGTTATAGTCGGGTAATCAAGACTTCGTCAAAAACACCACTAAGACTTAATGAAGAATCAAGTTTAAGCGGCATATTTATTTTACTTGGGAAAGCTCAAGGTCGAACTCAAGGAGGCAGCTTTCTCCTTATGTAAATTTTCAGTTAATTTTGAGGTCAGATTTTCATAAGAATATGTTTGGTCTTTTTATAATATTTTTTTATGCAATTTAAAAGAAAGACAATGCAATTTAAAGCCATATTTTAAGGGTAAATTTGAAAGATTGTCAAATGAAGTTCAAAAATTATGAAACTTGGTCAGAATATGAATTGCAATGAAATTAAGCTACTGAATTTTTTTTTGGAATTTTCGACTCTAACTGAATTTACTATGAATTAAAGATGAATGTAGGGTGATTTTTGCAAAATTAATTTTAATAAATACCAAATTAAATAATTTTCAAGAACTAAAATTATCCTAGGTGACTCTATGTGAGAGGATTCCAGGAAAATTATTAAACCTTAAAAATAATTAAATTTGGATCTTTTAAAAATCAATTAAGCAAAATACAAATTAATTTATTAAGCCTTGTAATGTGTGCAAATGCAACGATTTTTGGGCACAATGTAGAAATAATTAAACTCTACCTAATGTGATTTTTTGGTGATTTTTAGAGCAACAATTAATTTAATAAGAAATTAACAATGAATAGTGGACAAAATATGCTAATTTCTACCAAAATAATTATATTAAATAGAATATTGCTCCTAAAAATTCAACAAGTATCAACAAAGATAAAAGCATAAGATGTTCTACAAGATGCAATTTTTGGAATATGAAAATGAGGCTAAATGAATGTCTAAACAAACGTGCAAACACATGGATGTAAATGCAATGCAGAAACAAAATTGATAGAAATGAAATATGCTGACGAGGATGTTTATGCAATTACCTATATGCCAGATGGTGTGGATGCAAATTTTCCAATGAAGACGTGCCTTGCACATGACTTCAGTTGAAGGGGACTTAGGCGTCAATGGTTGGAACTCCGGGGGCGTTATTGCAAAATATCCACCAGGAGGTGGACTTACACGTGAGGGGCTTTTGCTCCTTCTTTTCCCCAGGCTAGATGAAATCAAAGGCGACGGTGGACATCCGCTTGCTGCTTCAGTCGAAGAAGGCTAAGGTTGGCTGGGCGCGACCTGCGGGCGTGCGAGGTGCTGTAGCCGGTGGGGGAGCAGCATAGGCTCCAAGGGCTCGACCGACACACGATCGAGCCTCGGAGTGACGAGCTGTGGAGGTGGCTGTAAGGAGCACTGCAAGAGGCCACACTACTAGTGTGTGGGTGCGGTCGGGGGCTGCTACAGGTCTTCTATTGTGCACTTGGTGTGGCCACGCACGGATGCGAGTCGATGGTGATAGACGAAGGCGGCAAGGTGCTTCCGCTGGATGGTCGCGAAGGCTTGGAGACGTGGACAGTGGAGGGCTGGAGCGACTGTTGGAGGGGCGTGATGCTAGGGGGCTTACAGCTCGGCCGCAGATGGCTGCGACTCCGGAGGGTGGACGACTGCAGGGAGCGCGGCTGCACACGCATCTGGAGCGCACGGATGGAAGCGTATCAGCCTTGTGTTGGATGGTGGCAGCCCCCAGGTGCGCGGCTGATGATGGCGGAGGGTGTTGACGTTGATGATGAGCGGGTGGGCGAGACAAAGAAGCATGAAAGAGAGAGTGTGGAACAGAGGAACTTTCCCTGTGAACAGGGGAAGCTTCCCTATTTGTTTAGAGGTAGTGAATTTTAGATTAATTGGTTTTAAAAAGTTCGTCTATAAATCCAATAAAAATCGCCATTGCATTCGTACTGTATGATTTGTCCGTAGAAGTGCGATTTGTTTGGTGATTCCGTGGTCGGAAGGAGATGAATCGAGGAGAGAGAAATGAAGGAGAAGAATGAATAAGAACAGATGATTGGAGAAGAACATGGAATGAAGAAGAAAATCAAAAGGAGAAGGTATAATACGTCACCTGATGATGGCAGAGGGTGTCTCCTGGGAAGGGGAACCTCGAGGTTCCCTGGTCGTTGCTCGTAGGATGACGAACCTAAGCTCATGCAAGCTTAGAAGCTCGCAGCAGCACGCAGGCGCAGGCTGGATCTCTCCAAGAAGTAGTCGGCGTCGCTACATAGTGCTCTCCTGGAGCTATCTCCTGCAGGGAACGTAGAGCTGGGCTTCTTCTCTTGAGTGGTGGATGATCGGTGAAGGGAGGAGTGACGATTCATTTAAAGACCGTTGGTGAGTGTTTCTCAAGATGAGGGGCGAGCGGGCGAGGTGGAGATCGAGGGAGGAAGTGGGCAGAGTGGAGCCTTACACAGGAGAAGAGGAGAGGGTATGCGAGTAGGCGACGTGGGAGGTGGGAAAATGGGTGGAGTGTGCGGTTGATGGTTCCTCCCGTAAGAGTCGAGAGGTGGAAGACACCGTATGGAGAGAGATAGATAGAGAGAGAGACAGATGAACGGATTTGAGCTGTTGGATGAAGCACCCTTCATCCAATGGTCTAGAGTAAAGAGAGTAAGTAGAGAAAGGAGTGGTTGACACGTGGCAGCTCCAGAAAAATCGTAATTAAAAATAAAAAAATCGTAAAGAAATAGCAAATAAGGTCAAATCGTAAAGTGATCATCACGAAAGTTGCCCATCTTGACGAGACCTAAACTTCCGTGAATAATTAAAAATCAAATGAAGTCATTTGTACACAATGTATTTTTGGGTGGTACCTTATAGATATAAAATACCGCATTTTATCTTTTGTAATTTTTTTTATCATTTTTAAATTCAAGAAAAATCAAAATAAAAATAGAGAAAATATAAAAAGAATATTTACAACTTAATCTATTTTTTTGGATTTTTAATAATTAAGGAAAAAAAAGATAAAATAAAAGGGCAAAAGGGTCAATATGTACAATATACAATTGGGGCCCAAAATCTAAGTTCACATATGATCTCTGATTTTAATGAAATTGATCTTGTTTTAATGTCTTTGAATGTATATTACTTTAAAAGTGATTAGACCTAAATCAGACACTGTACGAGAGAGATAGGCGCATTTTAAGGTTCCTAGTTTCAAACTTGGATTTGGGTTTTATTGGTCAATTTTACAATTTAGTATTTTTTTGATATTTTCATTCATTAATGTTAGTAATATATATACTATGAAGTTGATTTTATTGTGTTTGGAGTTAGTATAAAATATATACAAATAAGTGAATTTTACAAGTGAATTGGGCTTCTCATTTAATGCAAATATGAATGCTAGAATGCAGATATTATTTATGCATGCATGAATGCTTATTATGCAATATAAGTGGAAATATGCATCTAATTAATCGGGGACAAAGCTCTATTTTCAACTTTTAGAGTGATGAATCATAGATTCATCAATCCTCAAAACTGAGAGCTTCCCCTTTTGATTTCTGATGAGATGAAATCATGATCATTTGTTTAAAAAATGGGATTTGTCTGTTATTTATGATGACTTTTAGAAGATTTTATCTATATTTAAAAGTTAAAGGTTTATATTTGATATTTTTATTTGTATTTTGGTTTTTTAGAATTTAGTAAAATCTATCTAATTTAATTTTTTTATAGAATTGTAGATAATTATTTGGATTTTTCTAAGTGTTCAAAGTTAATAGGTCTTTTTATGTTCTATTTTTATTTATAACTATAGAGAATATTTTAAATTTTCAAAAATGGCTTAATATAGTATATTATTGAGCGATTATATTTATTTTTTATGTTATATTTATTTTATCTATTTTGTTTTATACTCAATTAATAGCGTATATTTATTTATACAGGTTGTAGAGGGGTATATGTATTACACACGAGGATCCTCTACTATTACAACCCTAGTTGTAATGTAGGGAATCCATTGGATGGTGAGTAGATGACCTCGATATGTGTGTCGATCATCCCCTCTCCCTTATGAGGGTCGTACGATCCCCATCCAATAGATACTCTACGTTATAGCAGCGACTACTACATCAGGGGATCCATTCCTAACGAATCTCCATTTCATCACATTTATTCTATTATTTTGGCCTTAAACCCCTTTTTAAATATATGTATATATCAGTAATTTACCAAAATAAACACTATAAATAACACAAAATACTGTATAATTACTGTATATAATTCCAAAATAAAAGAATAAAGGTAAAGAAAAGAAAATTGGAAGTGTTGACACTGAGTGACCCTAGACCCCAAGACCTTGTCATCATGATGACTTGTCGACAAGGAATAAAGTATGGGGGAGATAGGACAGAAGAACTGTACAGAAAATACACAGAAAATATAAATAAAACCTTAGTTTATTTTGGCCAATTATTGCATTTTGGGACCTATTTTATTTTACTATTTTTACACCTCAAATAATAAAATCCTCAACATGAATATTGTACATAAAGATAAAAGAAAAACACAAAATTGATCTCATTGAAAAATAATGCACAATGTGTCCGGAATACACAAAATAAAAAGCTGTAAAAAAAATTTTGCAGACATGCATCTTCTCCTCACTGTATCGAAATTGTCCAAACTTACCTTTATTGTTCATAAAATTAAATAAGCTATTTAATGAAGATGGTTTCATTCAATTTGAAATTAAGATGCAAAAGTTAGGTTTTGGGCCCCCATTGTGTACTATATATGTATATTATATTCAATATATTTATTCTTTATATTTTCACTTTCTTTTATTTTTATAAAATTGTAAATATTATCCAAAAGCTATGTAAATAATTAAAAATAAAATAAAACTAACAAAAAAAGAAAATAAATAATATATCCTAATACATAGATACAATATACCTATATACATATAATAATATGTATACAATTAATTAAGTATACAAATAAATTAAGGAAAATTCATCAAAATGCCTAAATGTGTATTTAAATAAACCAAAATATATTAAATGCATTCCTATATATAATAAAATTTATAATAAAATTTTAAAAATACCAAAATACATGTGTATTTACCTATATTTAAAATGTACATATCAACCTATAATAAATAACCTCGAATAAATAAATAAAAATAGCCATTAAATACTAAAAATTTCAAATATTTTTTATATTTCATTAAAAAATAATAAAAACGTTTGTTATTTTTTGTCTATTTAATATAACATTTCTACCTTGGATTTATCTCGTTGGTCCACGTGGACCAACCAGATTCTTTCGTGTGTTGACCCCCGGTTAACTACTCCCTCCGCCTCTGCTGACCTGTCAGATGCCTCTAGTCCCTAACTTCTCACCTTTTCCCAGGGTTCCTAATGATTGAATCACCTCGCTCCTTGAACATCTTCTGAGGCTCTGACCTCCGTGATTCTCGCCATATCTTTAGGTTCCCAATCTTTGTCGAATCGATCAAGATCCCATTCACAACTTCCCTCCTCGGTTAGCCTATAAAGAAATATCCTCAGCCACCTTTTCATGTTTGATCCCTTTTAGCTGTTCTTAGCCCCTCAAATCGACCCTATTGGATTACTACTAGTGACAGGAGCACAATCCCTCGGTTTGCAGCGAGGAGGAGCATCGAAAGGGAAGATCTAACCATCAGCGGAGGTAACTCCTGGTGGTTCAATTTCTTTGGTTCTTGGACAAAATCGAGGCCTGTCTTCCACATTTCTAGGTTAGTTTTAGATGTAGGCTTCACGTCCAACATTTAATTTCAGTTTTTAGCTAATATTTTAAGAATAATCCCAAGATCATTGTAAGCTTGGAGCTTGAGATCCATGCCAAAATCCACCTTCAGCCCACCACATCTCTGCCCGATTTCACCCCCATTTCGTTCACTATCATTTTCTCCGCTTCGCTCCATCATTTCCCCCCTCGATTCTCAAATCAAGGGTTATTGAGCTCTACCCATCAACACTCATTGAAGCTCAGTCGCATGACCCATCCACGCTGCGATAAATGTTATTGAAAATATCATTCCCTAATCTGAAATGAAGAATACATAATTTGGATAATAGGTCCCTTAGTACAATGAGGTTTATGTACCATGTCCATCTTGATGATCATATAGCTGCTGATTCAAATATTGAATCATAGAGGCTGGTGCTTGTATGAACATCTAAAGAGTTAGATTGAGGACTCATCAAGCACCATCAAATGATTGTTAAGAGATGATCTCCAGCATGAGTAGGAGATGGCAATCCTTTCTCAGTTAGGCTGATATCTGACCTACCTCTTGATGCAGGTCCTCTGCATAGGAATAGAGATTCGGAGGTGTCAGATTAGTTAGGTCAAAGAGTTGAGTTAACGAGATCGAGATAACCAAAGTCCTATAGCATAATACTATCACGATATAGGAACACATCCTCTGACCGGAGATAGACGTGTTACTATATGTCTGAGTATGTACATTTGGCAGACCAATAGGTTGATGACCTAATCAAGGTCTATACACCGGTGCACTGGTGTGCATATAAGGGCATATGAGTAATGCGATCTCTCAAAGGGATCATACAGGTTCATTACTGAACCGGAAGGCATGAGCTCACTCATGAGATATTGGTAAGAATCAAATTCCGTGCACGGTCGTCTCGCTTTGGAAGTTTGACTGAATTTCTAGGTTTGATATATACTTTTTGGAAAGTATATGATCAAGACCTAGGTACGATATATATGCTTTTGGAAAGTATATAATTGATACCAACTCCCAATGATCGAATGAGAAACTCAATGATAAAACCCTGAAGTAGACAGTGTAAAAACGATCTTATACTTCTGGTTTATTCCGAGTCTTCCAGTATGCAGGATGTACAGGTATTATAAATACCTGAGGGTGATGTGATCATAAACGGTTGTATAACCATGATGCTTCCATTCCTAGGGAGTGATGAAATATGTCCGGATTTTAGTGACTCCTCTCAGTAGAGAAGTAATCTAATCTTAGTCGAAATGTTGGACATTGATCTGAATGTGATTCAGATGCAATGAGAAGATTAGATTTGCGGTCTTGATTTAATCAAGCATCTATGGGAGGCCCAAGATCTGGATTTGAGATGTGATCTCAATATCCAAGTCAGTATACATGGAACAATACAATCACCCTGTCCTTATATCCAAGTATTCGCAGAGAAAGCGCATTATCCTTGAAAGAGTTCATGGATAATTCTATTGTTGATATAAGTATCCGAGCATTGAGAAAATGGATAATTAAATGTGATTTAATTATCATGAATAATATGAATTTGATTCATATCATAAGGAGATTTATCTTAGATTATTAAATGTGATTTAATTATGAAAGATGTAAATAATGTGAATGTGATTCATATTATTTGGGCACAAGAGAAAAGAGATTCAAGATGATTAAATGTGATTTAATTATCATAGATATGAATAATGTGGGTAGCACTATCCACATAAATCATATATATTATAAATGTGATTTATAATATATAAGAGAGAGCTATTTGTAATTTACATTTGTTAATTAAATGTTGATGTGAATTAGATTCACATTGGACATTAAATTGAAAAAGTAATTTATTTTGGGTTGTAAATATGATTCACAAAATTTTCAATGGCAAGATTGCAATGCCTACAAAATAATAGTGAATTATTTTTGTAGAATAATTTCCAACAAAGGTTGTTGCATAATATTGGAGATTAAATAATAGAGATGAGAGCCACCTTCCATATATATGGAGTGGACGACCACCACTCCTATTAGAAATGTGTGGCCGTCCCCTCCTTCCAACATGGAAGGAGGCACTCTCTCTCTCCTATAATCTCCATAAGATCATGATTTAATTGATGATTGATTTATATTGATTTATCAATATATATTTAATCTAAATTAAATTAATTGTTGTTGGTTTTTACCAACACAAATCTTGGCCATTAAAAGAAACATAAATCAATGCTAGCCATTGGATTTGTGTAATCCATGGAATGAGATCCATGGATTCCAAAATATTATAAAAGGAGAGGCACCCCTTTGCTCTTCTTTACACATTCACACAAGAGAACATAAGTCTCTCTCTCTCTTTCTATCTACACGTTAGCCCTCTCTCATCCTCTCTCATGGCCCTCCACCATGGATTCCCTAGAGAGAGTCTCCATCGCCGTAGCGTCATCGTTATGCTGCCCGATCGTTTGCTCGTGGATCATCGTCTCCTTCGGTGCACCTCGCTCGTGAAGAAGATGTTGGATCTCGTGTGTCGAGATCAGGAGATCCGTCGCTTGGATCATCAGCATGGATTGCGAGAAGCACGCGATTCATCCTCGCGCTCGCAAGTGTCTCCTCCGTCGGATCGGACTTGAGACAGGAGGTCTCTTCGTTTAGAGACTCGATCGCAACCACACTTCAAGAGGTAATCCTATTACTTGTTTGTGGTTTAGATGAAATGATCTGAGAAGTGTTCTTGGATCATGTTGTTTCGTCGCACGAAAATTTTTAAATACCGCTGCATAGAACAACTAGTCCGACTAGTCATTCCTTGTCGTATTCGACATGACGCTCACGCTTTCGTGATGCGATTGAGGATTATCCCATATCAGTCAAGTGGTATCAGAGCCTTAGGTCGAAGGTTTTGGATATGATCCATAAAACCGAAGGCGACTTAAATTTGTTAGGGTTGCGAAAGTTTTATCGCATTTCATTTTCGCATCTCTGTTTAGTGATTATTTTCGGCCATATTTAAATTGTTTAAACACGAAAATAAAATTGGATTTTGTTCCCCATAAAATAAGGAAACCATAGGATCTGAGTTTACGTTATTTGGATTCCGTTTGCTCGAGATATGGTTGTTTTAATGAACATGTATTTACTGTTGCGGGAACTGCGAATCTTATCATGATTAATGAGTTAATTATAGTTTTGATCTGCCTTGAAATGCGTGAAATATAAAAGGTTCTGTCCTAAATCAAATTAGCAATCTTCGAAAATTGATTTTGTCTAATTTGGATTTAAATTGATTGATATATGTTAATTTAGTAAGTAGGGGTCACTACCGAAATTACAATCTTAATCAAGAACCATGTGATTGTCAATTAGTGAAATTAATTAAATAATTATGGAAAATATTTGAGAAATATTGAATGATGATTATTTTTTTAATTGACTTGGCATCAACCAATAAATTGATTAGATTTGATCTAGATCATAATTGGAAACACAATCATCAAACTCCTTGCTTGAATAGGATTGGGAATTTGTCTAGCAAATTTCCGTATAATCAAAAATATTTTGATTATTACTATATGGTATAATTTTGGTTGAAGACCCGATGATCATCTCAAGTACAAAGTGATTGACTCGGCATTATTTTTTCCCGAGGCGGATATGGTGTCTAGTCGGGGATCGCTGGGGTAGCGGGTCGCACCGGTTGCGGTCCGTCCCACTCCCGCTGGTACTGGCCATGACAATGGGTAGGTAACGAATGATGCCAGAGAGATCATGATGTATTTTATAACTATTAAAATTTTAATTAATACGTACTTTGATATAATACAATATATTCAAGTAAAATCAAGTTTGTTGATTGAATTGGATTGATAATTAATTTAATTTGATTAAGGTAATTATATCCAATTAAAAACACTCTATTATGAATAGATGTGTATTTCCCTTGGAAGAATTATTATATGAATATGATTCATAATAATTGATTAAAATTTGAATATGAGGTGGAGGATCACATAAGTGACATTCATGGTCTCCCGTCAAGGAGAAGGGTTCCGTCGCCAGATATTGTATGTGGGAGACGCCTGTCCGAAGTGACAGCTCCTGCATACGATCCATTTGGATCAGGCTCGTCACTTCTCGAAAGAGTAAGGACGTATGCATAGTGACCCCGATATCGGGTCCTCATATTATTGGGGCGATATTGGATTGCGCATAGCGAGTTGTAGTCCTGTTGACGGTTGGTTCAATTAATGACGAGTCAACATCACCTTAGGGGTGGTGGGCCCGGGTGTTAAAGACCGAATTGGAAGATGCAAGTTGGAATTGCAAGGCGGAATGTGTTCCCACTTCTTTTTTTTCCGAGTTACAGGTTCTCATATTATTGGGATGTAACAAAGATAAGGAAGGAGATTCCAGATCTTGCTTGAGATATAATGGTAAGTATATCTCTAACATTGAAAGTGATTAAGGGAATGAGCTTTCATTGTTGACATGGCAAGACAACTTTGATATAAAAATTCCTAAATCAAAGTAAATTATATAGGCAAATTTCTTATTTCAGATAATCCTTCTTTGATCCCACTCAATGTTATACTCAATAATAACCATCAGAATATCATGGATTGGACCTATGATCCAGATATTGTACTTGCAATTGGACACATAATGGATGTGGTTGCAATGTGCAAGTTTCCTCATAATAATGAGGAATGATAATTAAATAGACAATAGGACTAAACCGTAGGGTTTGTATGTCTCTATAAGTCTTGATCTCATCAAATGTGCTTTTTAAATTACATATCAATAATGATCGTTATTATCAAATAATCCTTATAAAATCTAAGAAGATGTTCTGTCATACATATGTGCTCTCGACATATAATCATGAATGACATGGTTCTCTGCATTATGCAGAATGGTGGCTCTATAGGAGATGATGTATTCAAATTGTTTGAGTACCTACCTGAACCTAAGAGTTCAAATGGATGTAGATACGATGAGTGTCATCATTCTACTATCTATACTCTAGTCATTCATGAAGCTTCATAATATTCATATTGTATGAACTGAATGAAACATGTATAAATGTTGAAATACTCTTATATTGAAATTTTTGATTTTAACATAAGTGATCCCTTGTCTTGAGCAATGGTTGCTTATAGACAAAGGGAGCATAGTGGAAGCATGGGTTGGACCCAAGTGAGAAGTATAGTCGAAGAGTTTACTGTACCTTTATGACTTCCATATGACATCCAAAGAGTTGGATGAATGCCAATACTGCAATAAGTTGATGTGTTGATAGTATGACTATTAAATCTATCTAGAATCCTTAGAGAAGGAATCGGATAGTACATCAGAATAATCTACATATAATCATTGAAATTGACTTACTTATTTGATAAGATAAAGTCTAATAATTGTATCTCAATCTTCTAATGAAACTTGCAATTGGTTGCATCTATAAAAATTTGATCTTAAGGTTTAATGGCCATCCATGTTGGAAGTGATGCAATTGTTGCAACAATTTCCCATTAGATCAATAGACACCATATTTTCAGTGGGAGCCCTTAGTCTTAAAGAATGTCTCTGTGACCTGGATATTAGAATACACTCATAGTTTATTTCTAAATATTAGAAATAAACATGAGTTCTGGAATAAACCTATCATAGAGAGTTATGATGGATATATTTCAGATAGTAGTCTAACATCTAGTGGACTCCGCTAAATTAGAAAATTAATGAATGGTTCATTAAGATTTCTAATACTGAAAATCAAACCTTTAAAGATGAATGGGAGGATAAAGATCATTTGACAATGATCTGGCATCATGTTTTGGACATATGTCTGTTGATGAGATCAATGGACAAGTAAGAGATGAAACTTTAGAATGTCTAAAATTTCAAAACTCGCATACTTTTGAATATTGTAGTCAAAGTAAAAATGTACAATACACCTTTCTTTTGGAATTATGTACGATGTTAAGGTATTTAAGATCTCATACATATTGATGTATGTGAATCATCTATGTCAGAATAAACATTATGGATATGAGATATCTATTAATGATTTTTTGTGATATGAGATTTCTTCTCTTCACTTATAAAACTTTGAAATGTTCAAAGATTTCACAATTTTGGTTTAGAACCAAAGTTTGAAGGAAGAATGACTTTAATCTAACCAAGGTAGCTTGTACCTATTAGATGAGTTCAAGGAATACCTTATGGATATGTGAATATCATTCCTATCTCAATCCTCCTAATTAACCTTAACTCAATAGAGTTATCGGGAGATACAATTGATCATGTGTGACATGATTTGATCAATGATTAATCTTAGCATAGTTATCTATTAGTTTCTAGGTATATATATGTTGTAGAGACTACATTATATATATCCTTAATAAGGTTCCATGTGACTAAGCTGGAATCTGGCCCTGGAGAGTGCTACTTCATTAGAAAAATAAAGGATGGTATTGGATACCTACTTTATAACCTTGATATTATTAACGGATCTCATCTCCGAGAATGTGATTCCTAGAGGATGACTCTCTTGAGAATCAAGATGAAAATGAAGTAAAGGAACTCATTTAATCTTGAGAAGATAATGATGCTCCTGAAATCGAAAACTAAATAGACAATTAGAGATGAAACATTAATACCTCTTCAAATAAGTTTGAAGATGGATTCCATGTGTCAGTTGAATCTGAAAATGATCTGACTTCATGTGATGATGCTTCTGAAGATCATATCATAGAAATATGGATGTTAGCAATAAAGTCTAAAGTAGACTTCATACACAAATGTTGTATATAGACCCTCGAGGATCCAACTATATGGGTAAGACCCATTATGGTGTAAATGGATCTTCAAGAGAAGGAGGAAACCTGATGAGAAGGTAGAGACCTTCAAAGCACGGTTCGTAGCCATGAGCTACATACCGAAAAGAAGACATCACTTGCGATGAGACTTGCTCTCCAGTGACCTTGTTTTAACCCATCAGAATATTGCTAACCATATCTACACAAGTTGACTATGACATCTTCATGATGTGAGTCAAGATTGCATTCCTCTATGAATACCTCTTTGAGGATATTCACATGAAGTAGCCCCATGACTTCATTGTTGAGGAAAGCAAGGTGTGCAAGCTAGAGAACTCCATCTATTGGACTCAAATAAGCTTCTTGTAGTTGGAAATTGGATCTGATGAATTCATAAATGTTATGATTTCAGATAGTATCTTGATGTACCATGTGAAGCTTAGTGGGAGTGCCATTGTGTTCATCATGATATATGCAGATCATAATAATAAATGTTTTATAATCTGGTTGTTCAATACCTCGAGATGTGATCTCAAGGATACCTCTTAGATCTTAGTTCTGAAGTTGTTCAGATGCAAAGAGAAGAGGGTATTGGGACAATCACACTAATAGTACACCTTGGACATTTCTATTTTCTGGAAAATTCCAAGAAAGGCTTCTTTTCCTCAAAGATATGGTACTGACCTATCTAAAGGGATAGCACCTCAAAAAGTTGAGGATGTGAATGCAAACTGCTTGCCCTTGTTCATTAGTTCCAAGAAGCTGGGTGTATGCTAGATGTGTATAAAAGCCAGATGTCTACCATGCAGTGGGAGTAGTAAACTGTTACTAATCCTACTATGGAGATAAAATACTTGATTGCAGTAATATCAATATCTTCAAAGATGACAAGACTTTAGAGATAGTAATCTTTAATTCTTATCTTCAAGATCTTAAGACTTTATAGATGGTGATCTAAAAGGTCCTAACTATGAATACCTTAGGAGATAGAGATCTCTAAGAATAAGGGTATTCTAATAAGGATAATAGAACTTACATACTGGTTAAATAATTATTGAACTATAGTGTCATGGATACTATGACTGATATGATTGAGTATTGGTTGCATAATGCAACATTCGTATTGGATGCGAACACTGTTACTAGGAGATATGCAAGTGCCGTAAAAGGACTTGGCATAGTCTCTCGGGAACAGAGTGACTGATCAGCTTACCTAGCTATTTTTCTAAATAGCCTATGATTGTCACATGAGTGTGGGTTTAAATGATTAGCCCATTAATGGCTCTTTGGGCTAGTGGGAGATTGTTGGACATGCGAGCCCATGGCGAGCCATTATGCAATAAATGTTATTGCAAATATCATTCCTTAATCTGAAATGAAGAATACATAATTTGCATAATAGGTCGCTTAGTACAATTAGGTTTATGTACCATGGCCATCTTGATGATCATACAGCTGTTGATTCAAATATTGAATCATAGAGGCTGGTGCTTGGATGAACATCTAAAGAGTTAGATTGAGGATTCATCAAGCACCATCAAATGATTGTTAAGAGATGATCTCCAGCCTGAGTAGGAGATGACAATCCTTTCTCAGTTAGGCTGATATCTGACCGACCTCTTGATGCAGGTCCTTTACACAGGAATAGAGATTCGGAGGTGTCAGATTAGTTAGGTCAAAGAGTTTCCATAACGAGATCGAGATAACCAAAGTCCTATAACGTAAGACTGTCACGATATAGGCACACATCCTCTGACCAGAGACAGATGTGTTACTATATGTATGAGTATGTACATTTGGCAGACCAATAGGTTGATGACCTAATCAAGGTCTATACACCGGCGCGCTCGTGCACATATAAGGGCATATGGGTAATACGATCTCTCAAAGGGATCATACAGGTTCATTACTGAAGCGGAAGGCATGAGCTCACTCATAAGATATTGGAAAGAATCAAATTCCGTGCACGGTCATCTCACTTTAGAAGCTTGACTGAATTTCTAGGTTTGATATATACTTTTTGGAAAGTATATGATCAAGACCTAGGTACGATATATATGCTTTTGGAAAGTATATAATTGATACCAACTCCCAATGATCGAATGAGAAACTCAATGATAAAACCCTGAAGTAGACAATGTTAAAATGATCTTATACTTCTGGTTTATTCAGAGTCTTCTAGTATGCAGGATGTACAGGTATTGGAAATACCTGAGGATGATGTGATCATAAACGGTTGTATAACCATGACGCTTCCATTCCTAGGGAATGATGAAACGGATCTGGATTTTAGTGACTCCTTTCAGTAGAGAAGTAATCTAATCTTAGTCCAAATGTTGGACATTGATCTGAATGTGATTCAGATGCAATGAGAAGATTAGATTTGGCGGTCTTGATTTAATCAAGCGTCTATGGGAGGCACAAGATATGGATTTGAGATTTGATCTCAATATCCAAGTCGCTATACGTGGAACAATACAATCGCCCGTATTCGCAGAGAAAGCGCATTATCCTTGAAAGAGTTCATGGATAATTCTATTGTTGATATAAGTACCCGAGCATTGAGAAAATGGATATTCAAATGTGATTTAATTATCATGAATAATATGAATTTGATTCATATCATAAGGAGATTTATCTTAGATAATTAAATGTGATTTAGTTATCAAAGATGTAAATAATGTGAATGTGATTCATATTATTTTGACACAAGAGGAAAGAGATTCAAGATGACTAAATGTGATTTAATTATCATAGATATGAATAATGTGGATAACACTATCCATATAAATCATATATATTATAAATGTGATTTATAATATATAAGAGAGGGCTATTTGTAATTTACGTTTGTTAATTAAATGTTTATGTGAATTAGATTCACATTGGACATTAAATTGAAAATGTAATTTATTTTGTGTTGTGAATATGATTCACAAAATTTTCAATGGCAAGATTGCAATGTCTACAAAATAATTGTGAATTATTTTTGTAGAATAATTTGCAACAAAGGTTGTTGCATAATATTGGAGATTACCTAATAGAGATGAGAGCCACCTTCCATATATATGGAGTGGACGGCCACCACTCCTATTAGGAATGTGTGGCCATCCCCTCCTTCCAACATGGAAGGAGGCACTCTCTCTCCTATAATCTCCATAAGATCTTGATTTAATTGATGATTGAATTATTGATTTATCAATATAGATTTAATCTAAATTAAATTAATTGTTGTTGATTTTTACCAACACAAATCTTGTCCATTAAAAGAATCACAAATCAATGCTAGCCATTGGATTTGTGTAGTCCATGGATTGAGATCCATGGATCCCAAAATATTATAAAAGGAGAGGCACCCCATTGCTCTTCTTTACACATTCACACAAGAGAACATAAGTCTCTCTCTCTCTCTCTTTCTCTCTACACGTCAGCCCTCTCTCATCCTCTCTCATGGCCGTCCACCATGGATGCCATAGAGAGAGTCTCCATTGTCACAACGTCGTCGTTATGCTACCCGATCGTTTGCTCGTGGATCTCCATCTCCTTCGGTGTGCCTCGCTCATGAAGAAGATGTCGGATCTCGTGTGTCAAGATCAGGAGATCCACCGCTTGGATCATCAACATGGATTGCGAGAAGCACGCGATTCATCCCCGCGCTCGCAAGCGTCTCCTCCCTCGGATCGAACTTGAGACAGGAGGTCTCTTTGTTTAGAGACTCGATCACTACCACGCTTCAAGAGGTAATTCTATTACTTGTTTGTGGTTTAGATGAAACGATCCGAGAAGTGTTCTTGGATCATGTGGTTTCAATGCATGAAAAATTTTAATTTCCGCTGCATAGAATAACTAGTCCGACTAGTCGTTCCTCGTCGTATTCAATACGACGCTCACGCTTCCATGATGCGCTTGAGGATTATCCCATATCCTTCACCAAGATGAATCGTTTCAATCCAAATAACCCTTTTGTGTTTGTCAGGACCTTCCGCATACACTTGGAGAGGAGATTCGAGGCTATTTGAGCCTCCCGGTCATGTGAGAATGAAGCCCTTCCATATCCCCATCATTGGGATATGGAGAATAACTGAGCGCACCTACAGGTATGGGGAATCACCATGAAGCTGTGGGACTCATCGACGAGGACATGGAAGGTCAGAGGATGGAGTAGTCGACAATCAAAGCAAAGGAGGCACTAAGTTCTTCGTGTTCTTCAAACCGGCCTAGACGCCATCATATCAACAAGAGCGGTCCAGATCTGATTGGGATAGTCCAAGGCGAAGCAAATTGACACCCCTTCACACCGTTGGAGCGAGTTTAAGTGAATACATGTGGAACACTATGCATCGTCCATCTCCGCCAATCATTGGGGTAATTTACAATGACCCCCACATTTTATATTTGTTAAATACTCCTATTATATTTTAATTAGGCATTATATTTGTGCAATATTTGAATTGGAACCCTCTCGTATCTTAAATATTATGTATTGCTCTAGTGCTAGGTTAGCCTAGAAATTTTGCAAAGGATCTCCTCAAGATTCCCTTTTTTTAAGTATTGATTTTGCGTATTTAAGTTCAAAATATCTGGTGTAATCACTTGAAGTTTTTTAATTGCAAAAATAGCCATGCTAGTTCTTGCATTTTTTTATTTCTATATTTTCTATAAATAGTTCCAGTGCTCTAAAAATTTTGCAAAATAGGTGTAAATGCTTGATTGGATGCTTATTCATGCCTTGTGATTGATTTAGCATTTTTATTGCATTTACTATTTATTAAAAATCGAAAGAGCACCTTTTATTCCATGTTTGACTTAAAAATAACAAGTTATAATATCTATTATAAAATTACAAAAATAGCTACTGTTTATTATTTCTTTTCATCACTCTAGATTAAAAATCACAAAAATAATAAAAGAAAATCAAAAATAGAAAATCATTCCTAACCCTAAAAAAATATAAAATATTTTTCAAAATCCCAAACAATTTAGTTTCAGTCCCATATTTTTACACATACCTATTAATATATATTAAAATTAGTTTTGAGAAAATTTTGACCTTATTTAATATTTATAAATCTCAAAACAGTTTGGCCTATTTATATGTTCCATATTTTAGACTATTTTTTATTTTAGAAATACAAAAAAATTAGTAAAGATTCCCAAAAATAGAAGAATATTTATAAAACATAAAATATTTTATATTATAATGTTTGACTATTTATAGTTATATTTATAAATAGAATACCCTATATGGCCTATATACATATATATTATTATATATACTTATTATTATTAATTACTATAAATAACCTAAACATATTTTAAATTCTTTAAAAAATCAAAAGGATTATTTTTGTTTGTATTTTCTATTTTTATATATTATATATATTATATATCCCATATATTATACATATTACATATTTACATTTATATGCATATTTAGATATATTATAAAAGAAAAATAAATTAACAGCTAGAAATATATAAAAAGAAAATAAAATTTAAAAATTAAAAAAAATAAAAAATAAAAAGTAGAAAACCTACAAACACTAAGTGAATAGTGTGTATCTATATATACATACACATATCTATATTATTTAGAGATAAATAATCCAGTTACACCCCTTGTTCCATGTGTTTGACACCCTACTAGTACTTGTTCGCTATACACATTTGTTGGTAGGATTTTATAATACATTTTGATCCACATCATTTTGCATTGCTTTATTATTGATGTGGGTTGATTGTTATCTGAGTCAGTTGACTCTTGTTATCGGTCACTTCAGAGACTGAGGACCACCTTGTGAGTCCTCACGACCGCCTCACGGTGCTCCTCTGGTTCAAAAAATTGTGTCGTTGCTAGGGAGCAACGGATAGTGTAGTGTACTTGTATATAATTGTACATTATTGCCTCTTTTTATTTACTTTTTATTTTTTTTATAATTATTGATTATCTATCTTTGACCATATTTCTTTGTTGACTTTCTTACGAGGGATCGCGTGGCAATGACTACTTCTTAGGAGTTGGATGCACTCGAGCTGTGAGGAGATTGACACTTCTACTTGTGAGCCAATTGGAGAGAGCAAGAGAGAGTGACATGGAGAGAAGAAGAAGGAGCAGATCTTCAAGCATTTTTTATTTTATTTTGTGAGAAAGTTTTTTACTTTTATTTTTGTATGTTAATTTGTAATAACTTGGACATTTTGGATACTTATACTTCACGAGGTCCACTACTCGAGTGTTTGTTCACCTGGGGACCTTATCAGGTTTTTCATATTTTATCACCTTTATTTTATTTTGTTTCTCACATTTTGAGTTGTTTGCCTTTATTTTTCTGTGATTGAGTCCCTAGACTTAGGTTTGCTTGAATTGGTAAATTTGGTCCAAAGCTTAATTAGAATCATGTGCCTATAGTTCTTCATGCTTGGACTTAGTGAACATTAATTATTGATTATTTGGATTTGAGACCAAGGGTCGAGAGAGGCTCCATATAGCGCCTGCAGGACCTGTTCTGATGGGCACGAAGGAGTCTCCAAGATCGGAATTTTGGGTTTCGTCTCCATATAACTAGCATTTGGTTCTTCACGCTAATAACAGTTCTTGTTTAGGGCAATTTCACGTTTTTGCGTATCGTGCATGTAGTTAAATAATTATACTTCTTCTTTGCATCCCGCATGGAGAGAGTTGGGAAGCATTATATGTCCTCTTACTTTTCATGCATCAATTGATATGGGGGTGAGATTTACACTCCAGTATCCACTTGCATTGCTTTTTCGCTATCTCCCTCTATTTTATATCACTTAGGTTCAAAAGGAAAAATATAAAAATATTCATTAGCACATTTTATTTAAAAATACTCAAAAAATTGAAAACCAAAAAATTAAAACAAGAGGACTACCAATAAAACTTTGACCTTAATTAGAATTCTTAATGGACATCATTGTTTTGGGTTCATAAAGGCCTCATTATATTTAGGTACCATCCAGACAGAGTGAGGTGTAGACCCTAATGATGAAGTATTAGCGCTTCTATCATACGTAGGTGAGTATGGCATTGTCGATGATGGTGTTCCCACCTTGTGTGGATTATCTAACTTGGTCTAAATTATTGAGATTATGCCACGCTCTCACGGGTGTGTTTGTCTCATCGTCTAGCATCTGAGTACCTTGCTTGTGAGGGAAGTAGTGGTTTCTACTGTTGACTTCCTTTCTCTATTTTTTGGCTAAGTAGCCCCCTAGGCATGAGACCAAGGACCTTTAAGTCCGTAGATCACATGTTACAAAGGAGGTGGAAGAGGTATGATGCACTTTCCTGGTAGTACACACTCTCCTATAGGGTTAGCCCTGTAAGGGCTTGTGAAAAGATTTACCTATTAAACAAAAATAAAATTGAAAAGATAAAAATAGTTGAACCTTCATGGCTTCACTTGTTTTGAGTTGGTGAAAACAAAACTTGTTTGGTGTTTGTTTTGAAAAATCAGTCCCACACATTTGTTCCATTTTGCCTTTCATTTTTTGTTTTTATTCTCCTTCGACCCCACTCACATTGAGCCATTCTATTGTTTCACACTCCTTTTATTTCTGGTTCAATCTGTATCTTTTCATCCTTCATCGATCTCCCCCCCATCCCCAACCTCCAAGATGGCGACTCATGGATGGCTTAGTCGGGACCCTGCCGACACCCATATCAATTCCATGCAACAGATATGTCCAATATTTCCGGGCGATTCCTGAGATCACGATTCAGACTTTGCGAACCTCTCTCAGACTCCCTATATTTTTCAATAATCCGAGACCACTCTTGTCCCGAACTCTGTCCATTTTGGATGGAAATTGATTTCACTCCGTATATTTCTCCGTCCTTAATGAAATTCTATGTTGGCCCTAACATATAATGATTCTATACATCTGGCACTTTAATTAAGACTAATCGAGATATTATTCTATGTGAAAATCAAGAGATGATCCAGAGCTAGAGATATAGTCAAATTTATATTTAGAAATGGCTCCAACTGGAAAAGGGAAGGGGCCTCGGCACCCACAATAGCCACAAATAGGCCATCAACCAAACAAGAATGCAGTGAATGCCTAGCTTCTTGCCTCCATCAGGTAATTCAACAACAGCTCATGTAGTAGGCATTGCCCCAGGTCGCCTTCCAATATATGGTAAATGATCTGAAGAGAAGGAGGAGAAGAGGAAGAAAGAGAAGATGGAGGTCATGGACGTCTAATAGATGAGCAAAGAGGAGAGAGGCCCAAGCCTACTCTCAAGGAGACTTACAAACCTAGAGGAGGACAGATGACTGCCAAATCCCAGCAGTCCATGCACATTTTGAGTTTAAGCCTCAACTCTTAGCTCTTTTTCCCACCTTCCATGGGAACGCTAACGAATAACCCTACATCCATCTACAATAGTTTGCTTGCATCTATGGAACAATGCACTACCCCAACATACCTAGTCAAGATGACACCATTTCCATTCATCCTTCATGATAAGGCACTCCATTAGATTAATCATCTGGGAAAAGTCATCAAGATCTAGGAGGAGCTCAATTTCACCTTCTTGCACAAATTTTACCTCTCGGTCGGCTTAATCAGATTCGAGGCCACATTGCTAATTTCTCTCAAGACACCCACGAGTCCATCCATGAGGCTTGGGAGCATTTCACAGATTTGCAGAAGAAGTGTTCCCACCGTGATATTCATTGGACCAGCCTAGTCCAACTCTTATTTGGGGACTCTCTCTTGAGAGCCAGAGGCTCGTAGATGCTACTTGTGTTGGGTCACACTTCAACAAAGACGAAGACGTCATTTGGCAGAAGCTAGTTCATATGGCGGAAACACATGATCCAGATAGGGATGAGAGATGCAACCTGAGCATCATAGGGAGCCACCTGTCCAAAGTGGACATCATTGAGAAATGATCACATGATCTTGAAAACTAGCTATGATCGAATAGAGAACTCAAAATTTTGACAAATTGGATCAGATCACCAAGTAGCTGGAGCTCTTGGTGAGCATAATTAGTTCTTGCTGGTCGATTTTTGCATAAGCCACAACTCTTGCCAAGAAGAAGGAGCCATCATTAATGAACAGGAAAATCGGGAGGTCGTGTTGACTAACAAGGCGAATCAATAGTCGTTGAGTTGACCTTGCTCGAAATTCGGAATTCAAACAACAATTAACCCACAACAGAGATCAAACAATGAAAATCAGAGCGGAGTTAAAGTTTATTATAACTCTACAAAAGATGTATATAGTGAAAGTACTGTAGAGGTCGAACACAGGGAGCACGCAGGTAGATCAGGGCAAAAATGCGTAGAAATGATTGTGATCAAGTTGTCTATAAGTGCTATTTTTTATGGGTTTTAATTTTTAAATATTTTTTTATTTAATTTTTGATTTTATATTTTTATATTTTGATTTTTAGTTTTCTGAGATTGTATTTTCTTTTTATATATTATATATTATATATTATTATATTTTCTTTTTCTTTTGAATATAAAATAAAGTATATATACAATATAAGAAAATAGAGAGATAATGTAATTATAAAAATATGTAAAAATAAGCAAAATTAAGGAAATAAAATATTTTTGTGCTTTTTAAAATTTTCTAATGTTTTTGTGATTTTTCTATATTTTTTATTATTTTTTGGTATTTTTAAATTCACAAAAACTCAAAACAGGGAATAAAATTAAAAGGTGAAAATAAATGGAGATGAAAAATTACAAACAGTAACAAAAATTCTCCAAATTAATTTAAAATAAAGATAATAAAGTAAAGAAACTTTAGGGATAGAAATTATATTTTTGTGATATTCTATGGATTTTATAAATTTTTATAAAGGTTTTAGGAGTTTTATAATTTTTATGAGTTTTCTTTTGTATTTTAGTGATTTTTGGTCTAAAGTTAATAGATTGAAAAATATACAAAAAATATATTTTTTTGCAATTTTTCAAATAAATGTTTTATAATTTTTATTTATAATCTAATGCAAACAGTGAAGAAAATGCATGTTTTTGATTTTTTTATAAGGACTAAATGCAACAAAAATGTAAAATAAAAATATGATGTGGAAATGCAATGTAACATGTAGCTAGGGTATTTTTTTGGGATTTTTTTAGAGATTTATAGATGCATGAAATAAATGCATACAATGAAGAGAAATTATACTACTAACAAGGGCATTTTTGTAAATGCGTAAATGTGGAAGGGCACAGTGTAATTTTTCTAGAAATATTAAACGCATACAAGAAATTACTAGACTTAATAGAAATAACGAAAGTCACAAGGGCCCCCCTATAAAATATCTAAATCCCACGTGCCACGTACGTGCTCCTGGCAAGGACTAAACTGTAATATGCAAAAACTTGGGGGCCAGAATACAAAATGTCCCAAAAAGATTTGACTTGATTTGAAAGTTTCAGGGTTAAAGATAAATAACCAATCGCCTGAGGGCCTGATCGTAAAATCGCCACCTCACGTGATGCGTCACGTAAGGTGACGTGGCCAGGACTAAAAATCAATTATCTAAAGTTCAGGAGGCATTTTGTAAATATTACAAAGATTATAAAACAACAGATGAATGTTTCAGTACTAAATAGAAACAACAAAAATGCTCGGGTGAGAAATTGCAAAATACCCAAGCAATGGCACGGATCGGACGGTGGAGGCGCCTATACTTGCTACGTGGCACGCCGACGTGAGCCGATGCCGGTTCGCGGATGGATGGCTGAGATTAAACCCCAACGCTCGATCTGACAGTGGCGAGGTGAAATGATCGGACGAATGTTGTTCGTCCAGGAGAGGCGTGAAGATACGATGGCATAGAGATGGGCTGGAAGAACAGCTCAAGAACTCGTCTGAGCCAAGTTTAAAACTTCCTTCCATCACCACTCCAGCCACCTGGATGTGTCAAAGTCAGGGAAAAATAGAGCATGAGCTCCTCCTCTTCAGGGGGTAGTCTCCAAAGAGTGCCTGGAGCACTGGTGATGTCGGGCAGAGCCGGAGAAGGTGGGGCACTCCAGGTGCTTCAAGTCCTTCAAAATCGACCCCTTCCTGGGTCATTTGGCCTCCACATCCTGCAGAGGTGTTAGCACAAGCAAAAATGGAGAACCTGGGGCCTTATTGGCGGTGATGGGAGAGTGTTGACGTGGGGAATCGTGGTGGCCGAAGCAAAGCTCCGGCGAAGGCGTAGGGGACTGGATACTCAAGCTAATCGATGAAGTAGTAGCATAAACTATACCAATCAAGTAGACTAAGAAAGAAATGCAAGAAAAAAGGAGAAAAAGAGGACCTCGACTGGCTGGAAAACAAGGAAGAAACCTCGACGGCCACCCTCGGCCGGAGATGATGGAAGCCACCCCTAAACTCGCCTAGTAGCGCCTCCAAGGAGCGGGGAGGCTAGATGTCACCTTGCTCTATCCAGACCTACAAGAATGAACGCTAGAACGGTACAAGGGGGTTCAAATTCGAAAGGGAAGGTCGGGTGGCCTTTTGAATGGGTTGACGGAGTGGCACGAAGAACAGGGCGTAGCAGGCGACTCAGCGACTCACACCCCGAACAAATAACTAGGTGCAAAAGACCAATACACAAGGAGCAAAAGTTGTGAAGAAGTCAACACGAGATAATTCAAGACACGTCCTCGAAAAAAGATCAAAGATGGCTAAAAATGCAGTTCTAACACTTGACAGACCTCGGTCAGAGAGTTGACTGAGGTCAAGCAACGGGTGATTCTGGTTGGTCCACGTGGACCAACCAGAAAAATTCTTGGCAAAAAGATTTATTAAATCGATTAAAAATAATAAATGAATTTATTAATTACAGGTTATAAAATGAAAAATGTTTATCATTTCTAAATTATTTTATTATTATTTTTTCGAGGTTTTAAAATTACAAGCTACCTTTTATGGCCTATATAGGTATATTCATCGATATATTTTAATATTTTTTATTTTGTATATTTAATTTTATTAATTTTGCTTATTATTTTATATATTTATAACTTAATGTTTTATACTTAAATATATTTTTATTTTATTTTTATGAATTATTATGTACAATTAAATAAATGGAAGTATATTCTTTATAGGTATATTTATATGTATTATACCTATGTATTGTATACAAGTATTTTATTTTGATGTTTTTTTTTATGTTTTTATTTATGTTTTTATTTATGTTTTAATATATACATATATTCTAAATAATATTTAAAAAATTATAAAAATATAAAATTACAAAAATAATGAATAATAAATAAAATGAATATTTTAATCAATACAAGTATATAATAGGGGCCCAAAACCTAACCTTTAAACCGTAACTAAGAAAAATATGAAACCAACTTCACTAAATAGCTTATAGAAAATTATATACAATTAAAGTGATTTTGATACATTTCGAGTTTTATTTGAGAGATACTGGTCTGGGAAGTTGGGATTTTGGAAACTTATTCAGATCATAACTTTTTATCTGTACATTATTTTTGTGTGAAATCAACTTTGTATATTTCTATATTTAAATATCTACAACTTTCATGTACAAAGTTTCTTTATTTGAAGTATAAAAAGTGGAACTAAAATTAAGTCCCGAAAGTGAAGAATAAATGAATAAAATAAAAGGTATTTTTATTGGTTTTTGGCCCTTATCTCCCCTACTTTATTCCTTGTCGACCTAGTCATCGAGATGCCTAGGTCTTGGGGTTTCGGGTTATAAAATATTTGTAATATTTTTTCTTTTTCTTTTCTTTTCTTTGTTCTATATTTTTGGCTTTAAAAATAGTATTTTATACGATATTTACACAAATATGCATGGATGATAAAATGCATGAATGATAAAATACCTGAATTAAGCCTATTTACACACATTTACTGGGGATTTTAAGGCCAAAATGATAGAATAAAGATGATGAAATGTAGATTCATCATCCCCCATACTTGCCTTTGCTAGTCCCTAGCAAACACTTATGACATAAGTGCAGAAAAGAAAAATAAGGAAAAGAAAAAGAAGAAAATTGGATTAAATTTAATTATCAAACTTGTCTTTACAAAATAAAAGTTTGGAGCTGAAGTCGGACCTTTGGAATTTTAGTGCGGGCGGAACTTTAATGGGAATCGGATTTGAATTTCAACAGCCTTCGAGAATCCCAAAAATCTGCGCTAGTCTCCTCAATAGCCAGGTCAGAAATATTTCAACTCATATGCAAACCTTTACGACTATGAATCTGACTCGTACAATGTAAGTGATGGTGGCTCTCCCCAACTAGAATGACAAAGAGATGACTTCTCTAGTACAACAACCCAATGATTTCCCAATCCAATAACTCCTTCCTCGAGGAGCGGGGTATTCCCTTCAAAGCTCAAGTAACAGCTGGCTCAAGAGGAGGGGGTGAAGAGAAGAATGGATGGTAGCCAGTGTAGCTACCTATGCAAGACCAGCGTAGTCAAGTCATCCAGCTGCAGGCTCACATTATTTGACTTTATGCTTAAGCTTGCTTATTGACTATACAACATATATACATACTCTAGTTATTTTCGTACTGGCCTATCCACTTTTTTGGAGTTTTTTAATACTATTTACAACAACATTTACATATGGAGTTTTTCCTCTAGAGCCAGCAGACTATCCTTCTTTTAAAGCTTTATTGCAACCCACACTCTCCTGTCTTTAGAATTCCTCATCACTGGACGGGTTCGGGTGCACTTCCCACCCCAGAGGAGGACAAATGTTTCCACTTGTGTGCGTCTCATACCGGCAAATCCAATCCCCTCACCACTCCAACTGAGTTGAGCCATGTGAAAGGGGCATGTGTCCAAGTTAGGTCATTATCAAAAAGAGTCGTGCATGTGCTCCGAAATACTTTACTTAGGCAGTCAAGAATCCATTGAACCAAGTCTCGTGATCCTCAAAGAATTAAGTCAACTAGACATGAAGTACCTCAATTCCAGTTCCTACAAGGTTCCTGTTGTTAGGTAGATTTGAAGGTCCAACCAAGCTCCAATCTGTGTATTTTACTTAGATTTGTTCAACTATCAAACTCAATCCAAAAAATACTAATGCTATGCAGAATGCCGAAAATATTTTTGTGATGTGATTTTCGAAGATTTTGAACTTTTTATGGATTTTTGAAAAGATGATGCATATGCATTTTTTCGGTTTTTTTTTCAAAAAATTTTTTCAGATGTTTTTGGTATTTTAATTTTGCAATTGTTTTTGGTATTTTTGAAAATAAAGATTTTGGATAAAAACTAGGTACAAATATTTACATGGGGAAGCATCTTATATTTACAAGAAGTAGATTTTTAAGAATTTACAAGGGTAAGTGGTCAATTTTATAGGTGTATATAATGGATTTTGGTATGATGTATATATTCCTCAAACTTATTTGAAAATGGTTTTGCAAACAATTTTGAAAACTATAGTCCAAAACAATTTTTACAAACAATTTTTATAAACATGTACACACATTTGAAAATCATTTTGCAAAGGTTTTTCAAACAGTATAGAGAGAATTTTCAAAATATTTTTGCAACCATTTTCAAACCATTTGCAAAATTTTTTCAAACATTTTATTTCACACAAAGAAAAATAAAATTTTCAAAACCAAATAATTTTCACAAAGGTTGAAAATATTAAACAAAATGTTTTCCAAGTAGTTTTCAAAATATTTTTCAAAGAGATTTTCAAACTATTTTTCGAACATTTTGCAAAAAACATTTTCTCTTGACTTATTAATCAGTAAATACAAAAAGAATTTGAGGAATAATAACATCTTTTATTAAGAGTTTTTAATGAATTTTATAGTATTTCTAGCCATATTTATTAAGAAAAATATGAAAGTACGAGTTATGGCTAAAATATATACGTAGTATATACGATCCCCCTATACTTAGCTTGAGCTATGTCCTCATAGATCAGAGAGAAAAGAGGAGAGATAACTCGTACAGAGTATAGAAAAGTCTAAAGAACAATAAGGAACGAAGAAATGAATGAATGGGAAGTTGACCTTCCCCCCATACTTAGGATCAAATAATCCTAAGTATCGAAGACTGTACACAAAGCATGGAGGGTCAAGGTTGGGAATGAACAGATCATACTCATATTGTCTCCCCCTATACATAGGGTAAGATATCCCTAAGTATAGAAAAGAAGAGGAGACAATGGAGAGGATCGAAGAATGAAAGAACTCAGGGTGTTCACCCCCCTATACTAAGGACGAAGTACGTCCTAAGTATAGAAGACTGTCAATAAGGGGCGACACCTTTTTGGTAGAAAAAGAAAATAGAAAAGGAAAAGTAGAAAAGAGATCAGAAGATGGTAAAAGATAGAAACGAATGTACACATCACTCCCCCTATACTTAGGGTAAAAGAAGCCTTAAGTATAGGCAACAACAGGAGTAACGAAACAGGCGAAGATTGAACAGTCGGCTCGTCCACCCCCCTATACTTAGGACAAAGTACTTCCTAAGCAAGGCAAACACGAGAAGGTAGATATAAAACAGAGGTGGGTATACAGAGGATCAAGAAGGTAGAAAGCGGACCTTCTTGCGGGACCGCTGAGGGATAGATCTGGTGTGGTGCAGGTCGACATCGGGGTCCACAATGGACTGAAACCGATCAGAGTCGACATGGTGAAGATACTCAGTGGTCCTAGGGTGTGAAGGAACATACAGGTGAGTGGAGGAAGTACGACTAGGTCCGGCCTTAGGAGTCTCATTGATATCAAAGTGGAATGGGATGAACTCATCATCATTGGAAGAAGTAAGGTCAGAGTCGTCCTGCGAGGTCTCGTCTAGGTCAAAACCAAAAGGCACGAACTCAACAGTGGAAGTAGTCGAACTATGTTCATCCTCTACAATCTCAACCGGATCATCTTTTTATTAATAGGCCCGAATTCTTGAATGAAAGAAACAAGATCAAATTCAGCCTTTGTCTCATCAGTATCTACGTGAACATGAGTGGAATCATCAGTGAAAGTAGTCGAGTCATGTCCCTCATGTCTGGTCTCCAAATTTGCCCTCCGCTCTAGGGTATCAATCGTGTAAATCCCGCGGATGTCATCAACACAACGCTAAGTCCCAGAAGGAAGAACTTCGAGGTCCATGCTTTTCGAGTCTTCCTTCATGGGGAGGAATTCTCAGGTCTCAGTGGAGTCTAACATGCAACAAAAGTCTCTAATAGTATCATCTAGGTCATGGTCCTTAGGGTCAGCCAAGATACGTGAGGATGCATCAGATGTAGGTCTCTGGTCAACTGTGGGTGTGGTGATCAACACTCCGCTCTCATCAACAGGACGGAAGCGAATCTCTGCTGATCCATAATCAATAACGACCCTCGTAGAGGCGAGAAATGGTCGTCCTAGGATGATTGGAGAGTGCTCCTCTTTGGAGGTATCCATGGGCAATACAACATAATCAACATTGTACCTCGTGCCCTGAATTGATATGACGACATTTTCAAGGATACTCTTCGGCCTCTTGATTGATCCATCAACAAACTGAATGATTATCCTGGTCTTCTTGAGAGGCCCTAAGTGAAGAGACTGTACCAGCGAGAAGGGTAATATACTAATCGAAGCACCGTCGTCTAGGAGAAAGTGATCACATGTGAAGTCAGAGATGGTGCAATTACTGAAAGGTGTGGTTGTGTTCTTCTTCCTAGGAATGGGATGGTGTGTGATGGCGTGGGCAGTGGCCATGGTCAAAATGTGACGCTCAGATCTACTCCTCTACTTTCTCTTCTTGGGAAGAGGAGCAGAAAAATCAATCATGGCCAGCTGAAGTGCAGCACGGATGATCTCATGAATGGTGGCCACCACTTCAGGTTCAGTCAATCATTTTTTTAATTTTTGGACCTCCTCCATAGAAGGAAGGAAATTGGAATCAACATCTATATGACGAAATTTCAAGAGCAGTCTATACAGCGGCATCCTCGGGGTCAAAGGTGGGACAGGATGTGAATGGTTGTGAGAGCAAGGGATCTGGCAAGTGTTACCTCTCCTCACAATCTGAATCGATCATGTGTCTCTCGAAATCTTTTTGGATTTTATTTTTTTTCATTTTTTTGTACTTTGGGTGATTGCAAGCTCTCATAAGAATCCTCAATCAAGTCCCTATCATCAGATCATGAAGCATCAATATGGCTCTTATTAAGGCAAGTGAGGTCGTCAATTCTCGAATTCATCTGCTCCAAAAAATGGGGCAAGGTCTCAAGTATGGAAATCATGAGATGTGACTCCAACAGGTCAGTCTTGGGTGGATGCGAAGGTGAATGTGAAGATGGAGGCGTTAAAAATCCGAGGTCTGAATCCGTGGCTGAGGTGGATATGTACAAAAATCAGAAAAATAGGAGGAGGATCCTCCTGATAAAAGGGAGGTGGACCGACTGGAGTGAACGAGGAATCCGCAAACTCCGGATAAAATACGTTCCAGGGGTCCATCTCAAAAACAAAAGGAAACGACCAGGAGAGCACGAAGGTCAAATCAAGAGAGTGAGAAAAAAAGGTACAAGTGCGCAGAAGCGATCTAGAATGCACACAAAACAATCACAAATAAAAATGAAAACAATACAAACCCTCAATTCACCTACTCAACTCGGTGAAGATCACAAATGCGATCTTTTTATCTTGTATGTTTTAGAGTTTGTGAGAAGTCCAAAAATCACGCAAACACTTAGGGGGAAATTGGATTTTGGCACTAATCTTTAATGTGTGCACGAGCAATGTAAAATAAAGACAACGAGTGGATTACGCACCCCAAAAAAATATTTTTCTTTTTGGTTGATTTTAGGGTCGAGTAATATTAGCGGTCCCAATTTGATTGGTTATCACTTTTTTTATATTTTTTATAAAAATGCATGATCCTATCGAGGAGTCAATTCTTTTAAGCTCCGAGGTTGGCAAAATCAGAGGGAGAGGCGGAAAAGCAATGCAAGCGGCAAATGATGATGAATACTAAAGCGTAAACGCTCACCTTACCTCCAACACTCTACATGCAAGGATGCTCAGCAGAATTGAAACCTAAACTATATGCAAATGCAAGCCGATGAAATTGCCCTAGTGTGAGAAACTGCTATTAGCGTGAAACACAATTTTCAAAATTTGTCTAGAACCAAACGTAGACTATAGGCACATGTAAGTATATTAGGTGTTTGGACCTAATGCTAGCGACAAGCAGCTCCTACATCTAAGGCTCAATCACACAAAGTAAATAAAATCGGAAACCAGAAAACAAATAAAAAATGCGATGGAAAACCGTAAAAAATGCGGTGAGCCCCCAAGTGAACAATCACTTGGAAATTAGGCCTGAGTGTCCAGAGTCTGAGTACCTGTATTATTACAATAATAGAGTCTCTCTCTCTCACTCAAAATTACACAAATATATGCAATAAAATAAATGGAGCTAAGTCTGCAAAATTTCTTTAAATCTCCTCGGTACTAGGTCGACATGCTGACACCAGCTTCATGTGGGTGTGTAGGCGCTGAGGGTAGAACGCCTCGCTTGATCTGCGGTTTCTCGCACAAAGTCAACAAAGAGATGGGTTAGACAACTCAACAAGATATATCAAATAAAGGAGAAAATAATAGAGAAAAAATATAGATAAATAATATCACAATCAATCACAAAGCTGACCTAAGCGCTGTTGCTCCCCGACAACGACGCCATTTATTGAACAGGAAAATCAGGAGGTCGTGTTGACTCACAAGGCGAATCAACAGTCGTTGAGTTGACCTCGCACGAAATCTGGAAGTTAAACAATAATTAACCCACAACAGAGATCAAACAATGAAAAGAGGTGCTGAGTTAAAATTTATTATAACTCTACAAAAGATGTGTATAGTGTAAGTAGTGTAGAGGTCGAACATAGGGAGCATGCATGTAGATCATGGCAATAATGCATAGAAATGATTATGATCAAGGTGTGTATAAGTGCCATTTTTTGTGGGTTTTGATTTTTAATATTTTTATTCAAATTTTGATTTTATATTTTTATATTTTTTTAATTTTCTGATTTTGTAATTTCTCTTTATATTTTATATATTTTTATTTTTTGTTTTGAATTATAAAATTAAAGTATATATAGAATATAAGAAAGGGGAGAGATTATGTAATTATAAAAATATGTTAAAATAAGAAAAGATCATAAAATAAAATATTTTTGCGTTTTTTATAATTTTATAATGTTTTTGTGATTTTTCTATATTTTTATTAATTTTTTTGGTATTTTTAAAGTCATAAAAACTCAAAACAGGGAATAAAATAAAAAGCTGAAATTAAAATGGAGATGAAAAATTGTAAACTGTAATAAAAGTTCTCCAAATTAATTATAGTATAAAATAATAAAGTAAAGAAAATTAGGGACACGATTTTTTTGTTTTTTTGGATTTTATAAATTTTTATAAATGTTTTAGGGGTTTTATATTTTTTATGAGTTTTCATTTGTATGTTTTAGTGATTTTTGGTCTGAAGTTAAAAGATGCCAAAACACACAATATTTTATTTTGGAATTTTTCAAAAATGTTTTATAATATTTATGTATTTTTTAATGCAAACAATGAAGAAAATGCATGTTTTTGATTTTTATAAAGATTAAAATGCAGCAAAAATGCAAAAAAAATATGGCGTGGAAATGCAATCCAACAAGCAACTAGGGTAATTTATTTGGGATTTTTTTAGAGATTTATAGATGCATGAAATAAATGTAAACAACAAAAAGAAATTACACTACTAGAAAGGTCATTTTTGTAAATATGTAAATATGCAATGGCCCCACTGTAATTTTTCCAGAAATTTTAAACACATACAAGAAATTACTTGACTTAATAGAAACAGCGAAAGTCACAAGGCCCCCTACAAAATATCCAAATACCACGTGCTGCGCACGTGCGCCTAAGACGGACTAAATTGTAATATGCAAAATCATGGGGGCCAGAATACAAAATGTCCCAAAAAAGATTTGACTTGATTTGAAAGTTTCCAGACTAAAGACAAATAACCAAACGCCCGAGGGCCTGACCGTAAAATCGCTACCTCATGTGATGCGTCACGTGAGGTGATGTGGCGAGGACTAAAAAACAATTATCTAAAGTTCAGGGGGCGTTTTTGAAATATTATATAGATTATAAAACAACAGATGAATGTTTTAGTACTAAATAGAAACAAGAAAAACGCTCAGGAAAGATACTGAAAAATACCCAAGCAATGGCGCATTTCGGACGGTGGAGGCGCCTCTACTTGACATGTGGCACGCCCACGTGAGCCGATGTCGGTTTGCAGATGGATGGCTGAGATTAAACCCCAGTGCTCGATCTGACGGCGGGAAGGTGAATCGATTGGACAGATGCAGTTTGTCCTGGAGAGGCGTGAAGATCAGATGACACAAAGATGCGCTAGAAGAACAACTCAAGAACTCGTCTGAGCCGAGTTTCAAACTTCCTTCCAGCACCACTCCAGCCACCTGGATGTGTCATAGTCGGGGCAAAATAGAGCCTTAGATCCTCGACTTCATGGGGTGGTCTCCAAAGAGCGCCTGGAGCGCCGATGACGTCGGGCGGAGCGGGAGAAGGTGGGGTGCTCCAGGTGCTTCAAGTCCTTCAAAATCGACCCTTTCCAGGGTCATCTGGCTTCCAGATCCTGTAGGGGTATTAGCACAAGCAAAGAAGGAGAACCTAGGGCCTTATTGGCGGCGATGGGTGAGTGTTGGCGTGGGGAATGGTGGTGGCCGGAGCAGAGCTCCAACGAAGGCTTAGGGGACTGGATACTCAAGCTAATCGACGAAGTAATAGCATAAACTATACCTATCAAGTAAACTAAGAAAGAAATGCAAGAAAAAAGGAGAAAAAGAGGACCTCGTCTAGCCAGAAAACCAGGAAGAAACCTCGACGACCACCCTCGGTCGGAGATGATACTCGCCTAACAACGCCTCCAAGGAGCGGGGAGTCTAGCTGTCACCTTGCTCTATCCATACCTACAAGACGGAACGCTAGAACGGGTCCATGGGGGTTCAAATTTGAAAGGGAAGGTCGGGTGGCCTTTCGAATGGGTTGATAGAGTGGCTCGAAGAATAGGGCGTAGCAGGCGACTCAGCGACTCACTCCCCAAAAAAATCACTAGGCGTGAAAGACCAATACACGAGGAGCAAAAGTTGTGAAGAAGTCGACACGAGATAATGCAAGACACGTCCTTAAAAAAAGGTCAAAGATGGCTAAAAATGCAGTTCTGACACTTGACAGACCTCGGTATGAGAGTTGACCGAGGTCAACCAATGGATGATTCTGGTTGGTCCACGTGGACCAACCAGAAAAATCCTTGGCAAAATGATTTATTAAATCGATTAAAAATAATAAATGAATTTATTAATTTTAGGTTATAAAATGAAAAAGGTTTATTATTTTCTAAATTATTTTATTATGAAATTTATGTGTTTTTTGAGGTTTAAAATTACAAGCTACCTTTTATGGCCTATATATGTATATTCATTTATATATTTTATATTTTATTTTTTATTTTGTATATTTAATTTTATTAATTTTTATTATTTTATATATTTATAACTTAATTTTATACACTTAAATATTATTTTATTTTTATTTTTATGAATTATTATGTATAATTAAATAAATAGAAGTATATTCTTTATAGGTATATTTACAGGTATGATACCTATGTATTGTATACAAGTTTTTTATTTTGATGTTTTCTTTATATTTTTTTTCATGTTTTAATATACACATATATTATAAATAATATTTACAAAATTATAAAAATATAAAATTAAAAAATAATGAATAATAATAAAATGAATATTTTAATCGGTACAAGTATATAATAGGGGTCCAAAACCTAACTTTCAAACCGTAACTCAGAAAAATATGAAACCACTTCATTAAATAGCTTATTGAAAATTATATACAATTAAAGGTGATTTTGATACATTTCAAGTTTTTATTTGAGAGATACAGGTCTGGGAAGTTGGGATTTTGGAAACTTATTCAGATCACAACTTTTTATGTGTACATTATTTTTGTGTGAAATCAATTTTGTATTTTTCTATATTTAATTCCTACAACTTTCATGAACAAAGTTTCTTTATTTGAAGTATAAAAAGTGTAACTAAAAATAAGTCCCAAAAGTGAAGAATAAATGAATAAAATAAAAGATATGTTTATTGGTTTTGGCCCTTATCTCCCCCTACTTTATTCCTTGTCGACCTAGTCATTGAGATTCCTAGGTCTCGGGGTTTCAGGTCATAAAATATTTGCAATATTTTATTCTTTTTATTTTCTTTTCTTTATTCTATAATTTTACCTTTAAAAGTAGTATTTTATACAATATTTACACAAATATGCATGGATGATAAAATGCATGAATGATAAAATACCTGAATTAAGCCTATTTACATGCATTTACCGGGGTTTTTAAGGCCAAAATGATAGAATAAACATGACAAAATGTAGATTCATCAATCATCGCCTCAGCCTCCTCAGTAGAGTCCAGCGCAACCATCGATTCAACACTTGTACTACATGCAGGCTCTAGAGCCATCATTGCCTCAATAACTACAGTAATAGTTAGCGGTGTATTAGCCAGAGCTTCAAATGATTCAGGATCCATGCCCTCCACCTCCACCTCTCATTCAGAAGGTGAATGGTGGCTGGCCAAATGATGCACAGATGTCATGTCCAAACAGACACAGCATGTTCAGCCTTCATGCAACCATCCATTCCCTCAATATTAAGGATGGAGATTTATCCAGAATAACCAAAAACCTCACCACCAGTAGTCTCCACCATAATAACGAAATTGGAGACAAGATTAGTACCAACAACGATCATACTGTTATCTACATCCATACCAGTAGTACACGCTTGCTCCTTATCATCATTACCCTCCTCAACACCACCAATACCAACCTTCTCCTCAATACAATTAGTATTCCTACCAGCAACCATCACACCATTCCCAGTCTCAACAAGGCCAGCACATTGAACCATCCAAGGTTGCTCCGTGAACCTTGCCTTTGATTGCTTGGCTCAGATGATGAAGGGCCTTGCAAAAATGAGCCTAAAGGTAGATCACCTCACCGCAGCCAAAACTCCCATTCCGACACAAGTGGAGGCTAACACCAATAAATTTAGGAAAAGAGAGTAGGTAGTTTGTGATGTTCCCTCCAATCTCACAGAGTCATATGTAATGATATTATTTTATCTAATGTTGTCACTCTCAGGAGCGGCAGGACTCTACAGCCTTCTGCCACCATGAAGGGGTAAAATAAAGCTTCCACTAGATCATCATCTTCTTCTACATCAGTCGAACCAACAACCAGGCTGGGTGAGGAAGAAGAAGACGAAGGAGAAGCACCAACAACAACAATTCAAAAAAAAAATCAGGAAAACCAAAATGAATAGAAAAGACAACAAGCTAGCGATGGAGAGGACCATAAATGCAGCCGATCTAGAGCCAACCGATGGAGCCCTGCCAACATTTTTGGGATGCCCACCTCTAATGGATGAGACACTCCTTTTTGCCATCCATTTGTAGATCAAGATGTATACATTGATTTTGTTGTAAATAAGAACAATGCTTTTTATTCTATTCCATTTCATGAAAATATGCAAAAATCTAAAAAAAAATAGAAATTTGAAAACAACCTTATCTGATCAATATATTTTTGAAATAATTCAGAATATTGTTCCAGAGATGCCTTTGCTAAAATTCATTAAGTACATGCCTAACATTAAGAAAGGTCTAACAGACACATGTACTTTAAAAAGAAAGTCGCGTAGAGCCAGAGAAAGCAATGTGAAGCATATTCTTAATACAATGACAGTTAATGAAATCAACAATCTCCCAAGCAAGAAAGAATACATGGGAGCCCCTCCCATCAAATGCCAGATGTTCGACCAAGAGTTCGACCGAACGCTTCTTGAAAGCGGATTGTACATTAATTTGATGCCTACTTCACTACTAAGAGAATTTATATTGGGACTGCTCAAATCGACAAGCATGATTCTGTAGTTTGTGGATACATCTATCAAGAAGCCGTAGGGCATTCTAAAGGATGTCATCGTCACCATTCAAGAGATGAAATTCCTTGTGGACTTTATAGTACTTGAGAGGGACAAATCAAACCCGCTACTCCACACCAGATTATAGTAGGACGACTGTTCCTTCAAACAACTGAAGTAGTGGTGGATTATGGCACTAGGCAGATTATCTTTCGTTCAAGCAATGATAAGGTTCCAACTTAGATGATTTAAGTGCCCAAATAGTCAGATTCTACATCAGGTGCGAGTGAGCCTACAGAGGAGAGAACAGAAGACTGTGACTTTTTATTCGATATCAGAGACACCAATATATTTATGGATGACATTGAGAACCATATATTTCTCTCCACTGAGGAAGGAGTGGATAGCATAGTCGAATTCCCATCTATCTTTGAAAATGAGATTTTCGCTGAGTTCCTAGAAGAATTGATTGATGTCCACCTGTTCTTAGTAAAGGAAGAGGAAATTATTAAAAATTTCTATGAACAAGATGACATCATTGAAAATTTTTGTGCTTATTGAATTCAAACATGGAAATGCTAGTGGTGGACAGTTTACAGTTGAAAGATCCGACACCATCGCCCTGCACAGTTGTCGAAGTTGCCACTGAGCTGATTCAGAACATGATTGAGCTTAAACCACTTCCAACGAACATGAAATATGCCTTCCTTGCAAGTACAAAGAATATGTTCTTGTGATCATAAATTCTCAATTAACCAAGGAACATGAATCTCGTCTGCTCGAGGTTCTAGAAAGAAACCGTAAGTCTATAGGCTGGAAAATTTCAGATATCTTTGGGATTAATCATTCACTGGGTTCCCATCACATCTACCTTGAGGAAGATATCAAGTCGTCCCAAGAATTTCAATGTAGATTGATCCCCAATCTCCGGGAGGTTGTTATGAAACTAAATGGTATGATGTCAGATTCATATATGCCATCTCCGACTCAAAATGTGTGAGTCCTTTTCATGTTGTGCCTAAGAAATCATGGATCACCATCATGAAGAATGACAAAGGAGAGATCGCAACCATAGTTACAACTTCTTGACGCGTCTGTGTGGATTAAAAACGCTTGAATCTAGCAACCAAAAGAATCTTTTTCCACTTTCCTCCATTGACCAATTAGTCGAAAGACTCACCACGAAGGAATATTTCTATTTCTTGGATGGTTACTCTGGTTATAATCAAGTTGCAATTGCTCCTGAAGGCCAAGAGAAAACCACCTTCACCTATCCATTTGGGACATATGCCTCTTGTAGGATGCCTTTCAGATTATGCAATGCTCCTACGACCTTCCTGAGGTGAATGTTGGCAGTATTTGTGGATTTGGTTGGTAGTTTTCTTGAGGTTTTCATGGAAGATTTCTCAGTCTACAGAGACAACTTTGATCATGCCTAACTTATCTAGATCAAGTGCTGAAAAAGATGTTGCAAAGTGAACCTGGTGCTTTAGTGGGAAAAGAGTCACTTCATGGTAACTGAAAGGATTGTGTTAGGCCATGTCATCTTAAAGCGTGTCATATTAGTAGACCTTGCAAAGTTGGAAGTCATTTCAAAGATCAAGCCACATACAAAATTTAAGCAAGTCCGGTCATTCCTTGGGCATGTAGAATTTTATTCAAGATTAATCAAAGACTTCAGTAAAATTGCCCGACCGCTGACCGAGCTTCCGAGCAAGGAAGAAGATTTCATTGTCGATGTTAGAGTCCTCTAACCCTTCAATTAACTGAAAGAATTGATCACTAAGGACCTGTCCTTCAACCACCAGATTGGTCTCTACCATTTGAGATCATGACAGATGCTTCATATTATACCATTGGAGTGGTTCTAGGATAGAGAAGAGATAGTTTATCATTTGCAGTTCACTATGCTAACAAGGCATTAGATGAAGCTTAGAAGAATTACAATATCACTAAAAAGTGATGCTAGCAATTGTTTTTGCCCTAAAGAAATTCAAATCTCATCTTCTTGGATCCAAAGTCATAGTATATATTGATCATTCTACCATCAGGTACTTACAAAGCAAGAAGGATGCCAAACTGGGTCATCAGATGGATCTTTCTACTTTAGGAGTTTAACATCGAAATCTGAGACAAGCCTGGAATTAAAAACGTAGTGGCAGATCATTTTTTGAGACTACCAGATCCAGATACTCCTGAGAAGATTTTGATACTGATTACATAAACTTTTCCATATGAAGCCATTCTGTCAGTCACCTCGCACCCCTGGTTCACTGATATTGTGAACTATCTTATTTCCAAGAGAACTCCGTAAGATTGACCATAGCTGAAATTGATAACTTTTTATCAGATATTCATTTTTATCAGTGGGAGGATCCGTATCTCTTTGTGTGGTGGCAGATTGCATCAGGAGAAGGTGCATTCCTCAGGAGGAAGTTCACAGTGTCCTCGAACATTGCCATGCTCGAGAATAAGGAGGACACCACAATGGGAAAAGAACGATAATGGAAGTGCTCCAATGCAGCCTCTAGTGGCCGACTTTATTCAAAGATGCAGACGACTTCATGAAACGCTGCACTGACTATCAAAAAACAGGTGACACTATTGGAATGAGAGATACAATGCCCCTGAAATTTATTCAGATATCAGACATATGTGATGCGCGGGACATTGACTTTCACGGGCCTATTTCCCAATAGTTAAGGATTTGAGTATATCCTATTTGTTGTCGACTATGTCAGTTACTAGGTGGAGGCTATCCCAACCCGAGCCACAGATTGTCAACTATGTCAGCTACTAGGTGGAGGCTATCTCAACCCGAGCCCCCGACAGTCGCACTGTCTCTCAATTCCTGAAAGAGAACATCATTGCAAGGTTCAAGATTCCAAAGATTCTGATATCTAATGGTTGTAGACATTTCATAAATAGAGAAGTGAAGAAGCTGACCCACAAATATTGCATTGAACATCTTATCGCTTCTCCATACCACCTACAATACAATGTCTTGGTAGAATGTTCAAATAGGGAGATCAAGACAATTCTTCAAAAGCTTGTACGTCCCGACAAGAAGAACTGGTCGCAACTACTTGACTCAGTTCTTTGGGCCTATTGGACCACATACAAGTCACCTTTGGGAATGTCTCCCTACCGCCTAGTTTAGGCAATCCACATCATTTTCTCATGGAACTAATTCACGAAGCTTTATGGGCAATAAATGTATGCAATTTGGATTCCAAGAAGGCCAATAAGAACAGAAAGCTTGATCTGAACAGACCACTTGAATTCCTTGATTATGCATACTACAACAACTTGATGTACAAGAAGGTCAAGAAGTGGTACAACAAGCATATCTGCCATAAGACTTTCAAATCGGGTCGGAAGGTTTGGTGGTTCGATGTAAAGTTGAAACTTTTCCTAGGGAAGTTGAAGAGAAAATGGACATGGCCCTTTGTAGAGAAGCATGTGCGTGACAATGAAAGTATTGTGATATCTGGTTTGTTAGCTGACGCACAACCTTTCATCATCAACATATAGTTACTAAAGCCATATCCGAAAATGATGCTTTCCTGTCCGTGGTTGATTCTATACATGTGGTCTATGATGAAGAACTGCAAGTCGCTGCATCAATAGATTCATACAGGGAAACCAAAATATTTTTGATTAGTTAATCTTCTTCTTCTTTTCTTCTTTTCGACTTTCATTCTTTCATTCTTCTGAAAAGTCTCACTCATCCTGTTCATTATTACTATACTTAGGACATGCTGCATCCTAAGTATGGGGGGGGGTGAGTGTATTTGGGTGCTCATTCTTTGTTCCCTCTCATGTCTCCTTAACTCTTGATATTATATCTATACTTAGGGATATTTTACCCTAAGTATAGGGTGAGACAGGCTGAGACAATGATTTTATTCGTTCCCACCCTCGACCCTCCCTACTTTGTACAGTCTTCTATACTTAAGATTAATTGATCCTATGTATCGGAGGATAGTAAACTTCTCATTATTTATCAAGTCATTATAGTATAGAATCTTTTATACTTAGCACGAGTTATGTCTTCCCATTTCTCTCTGACCTATGAGGACATAGCTCAAGCGAAGTATATGGGATTCATACATACATTGTAAACGTTTTAGCCATTACTCATACTTTCGTATTTTTAATTAGTCTAACTAATAAAAATTAAAACATACACAAAATCCTTTGTAATTACGGTAATTGATTTAATATATTTTGCAAAATGTTTGAAAAGTAGTTGGAAAATTCTTTGAAAATCTGTTGAAAATAGTTTAAATTTTTTTTGTGAAATGTATTCAAACCTTTTTAAAAATAATTTGTTTGTAAATTTTTTTTTATTTGAGTAAAATGTTTTAAAATTCTATTTGTAAATGGTTTGGAAAATGATTGTAAAAATACTTTGAAAAACCTATACATACCCTTTGAAAAATCTTTACAAAATGGTTTTCAAAATTTGTAAATGTTTGCAAAATTTTTTGTCAAAATGATTTTCCAAAATATAGTTTTCATAATATTTGTTAAAATATTTTCAAAGTATTTTGAGAACCTTGCACATAAATTAAGAAAATAAAAGCTCTTTAGAAACTTTGTATAAAGACCTGTAAATAATCACTAACTTAATTCTTGTAAATACCTTGCGTAAAATCTTTTAACACACTCTTGTAAAAACATACACACTCCCATATAAATATCTGCACATAATTCTTTTACTAACCTTTTGGTTTTTTGAAAAATCCCTAAAAATTTGAAAATCCAAAAAATCATGAAAATTTGCAAAAAGTTTTCAGAAATTGCAAAAAAATGTAAAACATTTAAAAAAAATGCAAAAAAGGTCAAAATCAAAAATTGCTTCACAAAAAGATTTTTATCTACATTGCATAGATTTGCATTTTTTGGACTTATTATGATAATTGAATGAGTCTAAATAAAATCCAAAGACTGGAGCTTGGTTGGACCTTAATGCACGTATTCACAGGAACCTTAGAGGAATTGGAATTGAGGTGCTTCAGGTCCGCTAGACTTAATTCTTTGAGACCACAAGATCTGTTTTAGTGTCATCTTGACTGCTTAAATAGAATAATCCAGAACACACACATGAATCTTGTCGATAGTAACCTAAGTTGCACATTTGCACCTTACACTTTTCTCAACTCAGTTGAAAGGTAGAAGAGTAGATTTGCCAACATGAGGCACAAGCAAATGGAAATATAAGAAGTCACGATTCCATGGACATTGTGCCCAACCCGGTCTAGTAGCCATGAGGTCTAATGTCAGGATGTTGTGGGTTGTAATAATGCTTCAAAAGAGGGATAGTCTACGTGCTCAAGAGAAAAAAAGTCCATATGCAAATGCTATTGTAAATAGTATTTGAAAAAATGAAAAATAAAACTAAACAAATAGACGGGCAAACATCAAGGAAAAATCAATTCCCGTCAAAGCATGCATATAATCAATAAGAAAACTTATGCTTCAAAGTCAAAATATCTATGTGAGCCTGCAGCCAGATGACTTGGCTACACTAGTCAAGCATCCTTGTATAGGTAGCTACATTGGCTACCATCCATTCTCTTCTCCACCTCCTCTTCTTGAACCAGTTACACATAAACTTAGAATGGAATACCCCGCTTCTCGAGGAAAGAGTTATTAGATAGGGGAATTAGGGTCACCATGTTGGAGAAGCCTATATTTTACCGCTTCATCCAAGAGGAGCTACATATCACTGAGACCATATAAGATAGGCTCGAAGTCATAAGGGATTGCATATGACATCAACTTGTTTTGGCCTGGCTTTTTAGGAGACTTGGGTGGAGTTTTGTGATTCTCAAAGGCTGTTGTGTTTTGAGTCTAGTTCCCAATAAGGTTCCGATCAAATTAAAAATCCAAGGGTCTGACTGAGCTCCTGATAACTAGGTTTTTCATGTGTCTAAAATACGTCTCACACATGGCGGAGACACAGTCGCTGTGGCAACATACAAGAAATGCTAATAAATAAAAAATTAACCCACAATGATAAATAAGCAATAAAAAGCAATGTGGAGTTGAAATTTATTTTATTTAACTCTACCAAATGTATGTATAGTGCAAGTATGTAGAGTGTTGAACACAAGGAGCAAACGACTAGATTGGAGCAATGAAGCACAAATTGTGAATTATGTGTCTATGATTTTTAATGTTGGTTTTTGATTTTTGATTATTTTATTTTATTTTTTATTCTATAATTTCGTATTTTGATTTTAAATATTCTATTTTCATATTTTCTTTATATATATATTTTAATTCCTTTTCTTTTAAAAAATATATAAAGCAATATACATGATATATATACAATATGGGATAGGGTAGAGATAAATATTAATAAAAATAGTCAAAAATAAGAAAATAAAATAATTTTAGGTTTTAGCTAATTTTTTACTATTTTTGTGATTTTTAAGAACTTTTTTACTATTTTTTACATATTTTTTAAGTACAAATTACCCTAAAATAGGGAATAATTAAATACCCAAAAAATAAAATGGAGATTAAAAATAGAAAATAGAAACAAAATTTCTCCAAATTAATTTTAAAATCAATATAATAATATAAAGAAAATTCAGAGATAAAATATTATTTTTGGGAGTTTTGAGGGATTTTTATATATTTTTATAAAGTTTTTTTATGGTTTTTCAAATTTTTAGAGTTTTCTTTTTTATTTTTTAATGATTTTTGGTTTCAAGGTTAAAAACAATAAATAAAGAAAATAATTTTTGGTAATTTTTCAAATGTTTTTATATTTTTATGGGTTATATATTGTAAAGATGGACAAAAAGACATTTTTTTATTTTAATAAATAATAAAAACTTCAAATTGCAAAAATAAAAATAAGGCATGAATGAGCAATGCGACATGAGTCTGCAACTATTTTTTTAGGATTTTTTAGTGCAATGTAGCTATGTGAAATAAATACAAGAAATAAAGAGAAACTACATTACATGCAGGGCATTTTATGTAAATATAAATAAGTCCATGGGCCTTGATGACTTTTTCCCAAAAATATAACACCTTAACAATGAGTTTCTGGACCGAAATGCAATAGGAAGGGTCGCAGGGGTATCCTTGCAAAATGCCCACACCTCATGTGCCCGAGGCACGTGAGGTGACGTGGTCGGGGATCTATGTGCAATAATAATACAGTATGGGGGGTTGAACACAATTATTACAAAACTAAAAACCTGCATATGAAAGTTTAAGTAGCAATACTTAAATTACAAAAATTATGGGGTCTAATAAGCAAAATACCCAAGCCTTTACGTGAATGAACGGTTGATGTGTGCCACTTATGCCATGCGTCGCCTTGAGGATGCATGATGACAGTTCGAATTCGGACGGTGGCAACTAAATCACTTAACGATAATTAATGACCAACACCAGGCCTGATCCGACCATTGCTGGTAGATCTGACAAGAGTTCTTAATCCAACGATGGAGGCGGGACGAAGAAGAATAGGGAAGCTCCTCCGACGAGGCGAACTTCCTCGACTCCAAAAATATGCGAAACGAGGTCAAAATGCAGGGTGTGAGAGGTTATAGGGTGAGTAAGAGAGTTGACCCGTAGTCAACCCTCCCTGCCTCCTAGTTGGTCCACATCGACCAACTAAGAAAAAGCAACCTGAAAAAGATTAAAAAATTGAAAAGAATTAATAAAGGATTTTATTAATTTTAGATTATAAAACAAAAATTGTTCTTATTTTATATAGATATTATCATGATTTTTATTTATTTTTTAGAGCTTTATAATTGCAAGTTACTTTTTAGGGTTATATTATATGTATATTTATTTATATATTCTCGTATTTATTTTTATTTTGTATTTCTAATTTTATTAATTTATTTTATAATTTTATATATGTATAATTTATTTTTAGATACATAAATATATTATTATTATATTTTTTCTTATATAATATATACACTTATATAATTAGGTGTATTTATTCTATAGGTATAGATATAGGTATTTTACCTATGTCTTTTACACTTTATTTTATTTTGGTGCTTTCTTTATTATTTTATTCCTGTTTTATTTTGTATATATATTATAAATAATATTTACAAAATTATAAAAATATAAAACTATAAAAATGATAAATAATAAATAAAATGAATATTTTAATCGGGTAAATTATACAATATGGTTCCAAAACCTAAATTTCACACCTTAACTCCAAAAATATTGAAACCACCTTCATTAAATAGTTATTAAAAGTTATATACAATTAAAGGTGTTTTTGATATAATTTTATTTTTATTTGAGAGATATGGATTTGGGAAATTAGGGTTTTGGAATTTTATTCAGACCGTAACTTTTATTATGTATATCATTTTTTGTATGAAATCAATTTTGTATTTTTCTATATTTTATTATCTACAACTTTCATGTACAAAGTTTATTTATTTGAGGTATAAAAATGGAACTAAAAATAGGTCTCAAAAATTAATAAAAATGAATTATTAAAAAGGGAATTTTTAATGTATTTTGGACCCTTATCTCCCCCTACTTTATTCCTTGTCGACCTAGTCATCGAGATGCCTAGGTCTTGGGGTTTAGGGTCATAAAATATTTTCAATATTTTATTATTTTTCTTTTCTTTTCTTTATTCTATAATTTTGGCATTAAAAACACTATTATATATATATTACAATAATGCATGAATGCTAAAATGCATGAATTAAGGGTATTTACACTCATTTACTAGGGTTTTTACGGCCAAATGATATAATAAAGATTATGAAATGGAGATTCATCACCCCTTATATTTGCCTTTGCTAGTCCCTAGCAAACACTTATACAATAAGTGCAGAAAATAAAAACAAAAGAAATAAAAAGAAAGAAATGTGATTGAATATAATTCTCACACTTGTCTTCACAAAATCGAAGTTTGGAGCTTAAGTCAGACATTTAGAATTTTAATGCCGATGAAATCTTAGTGGGAATCAGAATTAAAATACAATAACCTTCAAGAATCCCAAAACTCTACTCAAGTCTTCTCAATAGCAAGGTCAGAATACTTCAACTCATACCCAAACCCCTACGTCTATGAATCTGACTCGTACAATATAAGTGATAGTGGCTCTCCCCAACTAAAATGCCAAAGAAACCGACTTCTCCAGCATGACATCCCATTGATTCCCCAATCCAGCAACTCCTTCCTCGACTAGCGGGGTATTCCCTTCTAAGTTCAAGTGACAACCAGCTCAAGAGAATGAGGTGAAGAGAAGAGTTGATGGTAGCCAGTGTAGCTACCTATCCTAGGATGCAAGACCAGTGTAGTCAAGTTATCTAACTGCAGGCTCACATGATACGACTTTGAAGCTAAATCTTGCTTATTGATTATACAAATGTATACACTCCGGCAGACATTTTATTTTCAATCAGGCCTATCCACTTTTTTGGAGTTTTTTTTGAAATACTATATATAACAACATTTACATAAGGAGTTTTTCCTCTTGATCTAATACAGTATCCCTCCTTTGAAGCATTATTGTAACCTACACTCTCCTGTCTTTAGATGTCAATGCCACTAGATCGGGTTGGGGTGCACTTCCCTTCCTAGATGAGGACAAATATTTCCACTTGTGTGCATCTCATACTGGCAAATCCAATCCCCTCACCACTCCAACTGAGTTGAGATAAGTGAAAGGTGTAGGTGTCCAAGTTAGGTCATTATCAACATGAGTGTGATCCTAAGTACTCTACTAAGGCAGTCAAGAATTCATTGAACCAAGTCTCACAATTCTCAAAGAATTAAGTCAACTAGAACTGAAGTACCTCAATTCTAGCTCCTATAAGGTTCCTATTATTAGGTAGGTTTAAGGTCCAACCAAGCTCCAATCTTCGTATTTTACTTAGACTTGTTCAATTATCAAACTCAATCCAACAAATGTGAATGCTATGCAAAAAATGCAGAAATATTTTTGCGATGCAATTTTCAAAGATTTTGAACTTTTTATGGATTTTTGAAAAGATGATGTATATGCATTTTTTGTATTTTTCAAAAAGATTTTGCAAATATTTTGGAATTTTTTAGTTTTACAAATGTTTTTGTGATTTTTGAAAACAAATGATTTTGGCTCAAAAACTAGGTACCAATATTTAAACGAGGATGCATTTTATTATTTACAAGAATTAGTGTTTTTAAGAATGTACAAAGGGTATGTGGTCAATTTTATATGTATATATATACAATTTAATAAAGAATTTTAGTGTGATGTATATATTCCTCAAACTAATTTGAAAATAATTTTACAAATAATTATGAAAACTATAGTCCAAAATAATATTTTACAAACCATTTTTGCAAACATGTGCACACATTTGAATCATTTTGCAAAGTTTTTTTTTTCAAATAGTATATATAGATTTTTCAAATTATTTTTACAACCAATTTTAAAAATGTTTGCAAATAGTTTTTCAAACATTTTTATTCCACACAAATACTAGATTTTTTACAAATAAAATGTTTTTACAAAGGTTGAAATATTGGACAAAATGTTTTCCAAATTGTTTTCAAAAGATTTTTCAAAAATATTTTCAAACTATATTACAAACATTTTGCAAAAAATGTTTTAACCTGATTTAGTAATCAGTATGTAAAAATGAATTTGAGAACTAATATGCATATTTTATTTAGTGATTTTTTAATTAATTTTAATAGTAAATTTAGCCATATTTATTATTAAAAATAGAAAAATATGAGTTATGGCTAAGGTATATATGGAGTATATGCGACCCCCCTATACTTAGCTTGAGCTATGTCCTCATAGATCAGAGAGCCAAGAGAAGACATAATTCGTATTGAGTATAGGAAAGCCTAAAGAATAAACGAATTAAGAAATGAATAAATGAGTAAGAAGTTGACCGTCCCCTATACTTTGGATCAAATAATCTTAAGTATAACAGACTGTATATAAAGCAGGGGGGTCAAGGGTGGGAATGAACAGATCGTACTCAGACTGTCTCCCCCTATACTTAGGGTAAGATATCCCTAAGTATAGACAAGAAGAGGAGACAATGGAGAGGATCAGAAAATGAAAGAACTCAGGGTGCACACCCCTTATACTTAGGACAAAGTGTGTCCTAAGTATAGAAGACTGATAAAAAGGGGCGACACCTTTTCGGTAGAAAAAGAAAAATGGAAAGTTAAAGAAGAAAAGAAGAAAAGAAGAAAAGAAGAAAAGAGATTTGATGATGGAAGAATATGGAAGAGGATGTGCACACTACTCCCCCTATACTTAGGTTAAAAGAAGCCCTAAGTATAGGCAACAACAAGAGTGATGAAACAGAATCAAGAAGAACATTCGGATCATCAACCACCCCATACTCAGGACAAAGTACGTCCTAAGAAAGGCATGCACGAGAATGGGGTTGATGAGAAGTACAGTAGATTTGGACCGAAGGAAACGAAAGTGAATGTACAACAAAGATGGATGTACATAGGTCAAGAAGATCGAAAGTGAACCTTCTTGCAAGACCGTTGAGGGATAGATATGACAAGATACAGGTCGATATCGAGGTCCACAATGGACGGAAGACGATCAGGATCGGCCTGGTGAGGATCCTCAGTGGTCCTATAGTGGGAAGGTACAAACAGGTCAGTGAAAGTAGTGTGTCTAGGTCTGGCCTTAGGTATCTCGCTAATGTCGAAGTGAAAAGGGACGAACTCATCGTCGGAAGAAGTGGAGTCAAGTTCGTCCTACGAGGTCTCTCCTAGGTCAAAACCAAAATAAACGAACTCATCAGTGGAAGTAGTCGAATCCTGTTTGTCCTAGAAAAAAGCAACAAGATCAAATTCAGCCTTAGTCTCATCAATATCTGCCCTCCGCTCAATAGTGTCAATCCTGTAAATCCCATAGATGTCATCAACACATTGCCAAACACCAGAAGAAGGAACTCTAAGGTCCATGCTTTATGAGTCTCCCTCCATGGGGAGGAATTCTTGGGTCTCAGTGGAATCCAACATACAACAAAAGCCTTCGATAGTCTTATCAAGGTCATGGTTCTTGAGGTCAGCTAAGATAGGTGTATGTGCATGAGGTGAAGGTCTCTGATTGGCAGTGGGTGCAATGATGATCACATCGCTCTTGTCAACATGATGAAAGTGAATCTCTCTTGATCCATAGTCAATAACGACCCTCATAGAGGCAAGGAAAGGTCATCCCAAGATTATTGGAGAGTGCTCCCCAGTAGAGGTCTCCATGGGCAATACAATGAAATCAACAGTATAGCTCATGCCCTAAATCCAAATGACGACATTCTCAAGGATACCCTTCAGCCTCTTTATTGATCCATTAGCAAACTGAATGATCATCCTGGTTTTCTTGAGAGGCCATAAGTGAAGAGACTGTACCGGCAAAAAGGGTATGATGCTAATCGAAGCATCGCCATCCAGGAGAGCGTGATCACAAGTGTAGTCAGAGATGGCACAACTAATGAATGGTGTAGCTATGTTCCTTTTCCTAGGATTTGGGCGGTGTGTGATGGCATGGGCAATGGCCATGGTCAGAATATGACGCTCAGATCTGCTCCTCTGCTTTCTCTTCTTGGGAAAAGGAGCAGATAAATGGGTCATGACCTGCTGAAGTGGGGCTTGAATGATCTCATGAATAGTGGCTACCACTTTGGGTTCAATCAATAATTATTTTAATTTTTAAACGTTCTCCATACAAGGGAGGAGATCGAAATCATCTTATACACGAGGCATGCCAAGAGCAGTATGTACAGTGGCTTCCTTAGGGTTAAAGGTGGGACATGATGTTAATGGATGTGTGGGTGAAGGGTCTAGCAGATGGGACATCTCTTCGCAGTTTGATTCGATCATATGTCTCCTAAATTCTTTTTGGTTTTTTAATTTTTTCCCATTTTTTGTATTTTGGGTGATTGCAAGCTCTCATGAAAATCCTCAAGTGAATCCTTATCCTCAAAGAATGAAGCATAATTCTGGCTCTTATTTATGCAACATAAATCATTCATCCTCGAGTTCATCTGCTCCATCATGTGATTCAAGGTCTCAAGTGTGGACATCATGAAAGGTGCCTACAAAATCTCAAGATCGAGTGAATGGGATGAGGGTTGTGGATGTGGACAAAAATCACATTCAAGATCCCGATATTCTAAGAAGAGAGGGTTGTCAAAATGTGAAGGTGATGGTGGTGGAAATAATTAGTGAAAATCAAGGTCCGAGTCCAGAGATAGTGGGTTTGTCAGATATGTACAAAAATTAGGAGCAAAGTCCTCCTGAAAAAAGGGAAGTGGACCGGCTGGAGTGTACGAGGAATCTACAAAATCCGGATAGAAATTACTCCAGTCGACCATCTCAAAATAAAAGGAAATGATTCGAGAGAGCACGAAGATCAAATCAAGAGATGAGAAAAAGGCACAAATGCGTAGAGGCGATTTAGGATACACACATGCAAACACAAACAAACACACACAAAACAAATCCTCAATTCACCAACTCAACTCGGTGAAGATCGCAAAAGTGCGGTATCTTTTATCTTATCTATTTTAGAGTTAGGTAAGAAGTCAAAAAGTTGTACAATCACTTAGGAGGCTGGATGGGATTTTGGCACTACTCCTTAGTGTATACACGAGCAAATAAAAGCGAAGACAATGAGTGGGATTTCACGCCCCAAGACAATGATTTTTTTTTTGATCTTTTTGACGGTCAAGTAATATTAGTAGACCCAATTTTATTGATTATTGTTTTTTTAGTTTTTTAATAAGAATACATGAACCTGATAAGGGCTCAATTCCTTTAAGCACCTAAGTGATCAAAATCAGAGGGAGAGTCGGAAAAGCAATGTAAGCAGCAAATCGATGATGAATGCTAAAGAGAAATGCCCACCTTGCCTCCAACACTCTACATGCAACGATGCTAAACAGAATTGAAACTATACTATATGCAAATGCAGCCGATGAAATCGCCCTAGATGAGTAACTGCTATTAACGTGAAGAACCAAATGCTAGTTATTCAGATGAGAGACCAAGGTCTGATCTTTGATGCCACTCGGTGCCCGCCACAACAGGTCCTGCACGTGCTATATGCGACCTCTCTCGGCATGCGGTCTCAAATCGAAATAATTGACAATTAGATTTTTCTAAGTCTAAACAAGACTATAGGTACATGCAAAATATTAAGTGTTTAGCCTTAAGACTATCGACAAGCAATCCTACACCTAAAGGCTCAATCACACAAAATAAAGAAATCAAAACTAGAAAACAAATGGAAAAAATGTGAAGAAAATGCAACAAAAACTGACAAGGCCTCCACGGGAACAATCCTTCAAGCACTTGACCTCGTAAGATGTGGCAGAGTCCTGGAGATTCCTGAATATTAGAATTAATAATCTCTCTCTCTCACTTCTAATTACAAATAAATACAATAAGTAAATAAAACAAAAAATCTTTCTTTAAAATATCTCCAAGTACTCCTTTGCTCCACGTCCTCTCTGACACTAAGTCAAAAAGAGGAATCACCTCACGTGGGTGCGCAGGCGGTCCTAAGGGAGCATCCCTCGATCCAGTGGTTCCTCGCAGCAATTTCAAACAAGGAGAATGTTCGATAGCTCAACAAGATATATCAAAATAAAAGAAAACAAATGAAGCACAAAAATAGACAAATAATCAAAATTCTAGAAAAAGGCAAATCTAAGCGGTGTTCCTCCCCGATAATGATGCCATTTGAAAACTAGGGTTTTTCGCAGGTCTAAAATACATCTCATACAGGGTAAAAATGCAGTCACGGTGGCAACCTACAAGAAATCCTAATTAATCAATAATTAACCCACAATAATAAATAAGCAATAAAAAGCAATGTGGAGTTAAAATTTATTTCATTTAACTTTACCAAATGTGTGTATAGTGCAAGTATGTAGAGTGTCGAACACAGGGAGCAAATGGCTAGATGGGGGCAATGAAGCACAAATTATGATTGTGAATTATGCGTTTATGATTTTTAATATGGATTTTTTATTTTTTTGATTTTATAATTTTGTATTTTGATTTTAAATTTTCTTTTTTATATTTTCTTTTTATATTTTTATATATTTTTTAATTCTTTTTCTTCTAAAATATATATAAAGCTATATACATGATATATATACTATATGAGCTAGGGTGGAGATAATTATTAATACAAATAGTTAAAAATAAGAAAATAAAATATTTTTGGGTTTGAATTAATTTTTTTATGATTTTTTTGCTAATTGTTATATATTTAAAGTAAAAAATACCCTAAAATAAGGAATAATTAAATACCCAAAATAAAATGGAGATTAAAAATAGAAAATAGAATCAAAATTTTCCAAATTAATTTTTAAATAAATATAATAATATAAACAAAATTCAGAGATAGAAAATATACTTTTAGAAATTATTAAGGAATTTTTATATTTTTATAAAGGTTTTAGGATTTTTCAAATTTTTAGAGTTTTCTTTTGTATTTTTTAATGATTTTTGGTCTTAAGGTTAAAAATACATGAATAGACAAAATATTTTTCAGTAATTTTTCAAAACATTTTAATATTTTTTATGGGTTTTATATTGTAAACAGGGACAAAAGACTCTTTTTTTATTTTTAATAAATAATAAAAAACTTCAAATTGCAAAATTAAAATAGAGCGTGAATGAGCAATACAACATGAGTCTATAGCTATTTTTTTGGATTTTTAGAGCAATATAGATATGTGAAATAAATACAAGAAATAAAGAGGAACTACATTACTTGCATTGGCATTTTTGTAAATATAAATAAGTCTAGAGGCCTTGATGTAATTTTCCCAAAAATATAACACGTTAACAACAAATTTCTGGACCGACATGAAATAACAAAACCCGCAAGGGTCCCCTTGCAAAATGCCCACTCCTCACGTACGCTTGGCACGTGAGGTGACGTGGTTAGGGACCTGTATGTAATAATAATATAGTATGGGGGTTAAATGCAATTATTATAAAAATAAAACCTGCAGATGAAAGCTTATGTAGCAATAATTAAATTACAAAAATGTTGGGATCTAATAACAAAATACCCAAGCCTTTGCGTGAATGGATAGCTAATGTGCGTCACTTATGTCGCACATCACGTCAAGTATGCACGATGACGGTTCGGATTCAGATGGTGGCGATTAAATAACTTGACGATGATGTACGACAAACACCCGGCATGATCCGACAGTTGCTGGAAGATCCGGCGAGAGTTCTTGATCCAACGATGGAGGCGGTAATAGGAAGAACAAGGAAGCTCCTCCTTCAAGGCGAACTTCCCAGGACTCGAATCCCCTCCTCCGCTGCACCTTAAGGCTCCAAAACCAGCAAGATTAATCCCTGGGCGGTGCTACTTGTGCTTGTAACTCCCCGGCGATGGTCGAAGGGTGAGCCAGAGGCTAGCGGAGCAAAGAAGCTCAAGGTACCTCCACCAGCCTTCAAAATGAGCTCTAGCTGCGATTGAGATTCTTGGACCTGCAAAAAAAGGGGTTATAGGGTCAAGGGGAAAGTGCCTCGACCCTGTGGTGGGGTGGATAGAAGTAGAGGGCGCAAGATGGAGGTTCCTAAGGCTAACAATGGATGAGGGTGGTAAAGCGACTAAATGCGAAATGAAGCGCGGGGGATGAATCCTAAGGATATGAATAAGCTATACATGCAAAGAAAAAAAACTAAAGATTCAACCTCGACTGGCTAAACCAGGAAGAAGACCTCGATGACAATGTTTCCAGAGGTGGTGGAAGCCGGCCTGAGACATGCTTGACCCGTATCCAAGAAGTTGGAGGAGCCCCTGTCACGCTTTGGTCTGGAGCTCGCAGGAAGAGGGCCAAAAATGGTCAAAGGAGGTTCAAACATGGAAGGAAGGTAAATGAGAGGTTTTGTACAGATGACGAGCCTGGGGAAAGAACGAGGTAGATGCGACGAACCGATGATCCAATGACCAAGATAATCGTTAGGCGTATATGGTCGATGATCGAGGAAGAAAAGTACTGAAGGGCTTAATGCGAAATGCTGAACGACGTGGCCTCTAAAAATCCACGAAACGAGGTCAAAATGCAGGGTGTCAATGGTTACAGGGCGGGATAGAGAGTTGACACGCGATCAACCCTCCCCTCCACCTGGTTGGTCTACGAGGACCAACCTAGAAAAGCAACCTGAAAAAGATTAAAAAAATCGAAAATAATTAATAAAGAATTTTATTAATTTTAGATTATAAAATAAGAAATGTTTCTTTTTTTATATAGAATTTTATCACGATTATTAATATTTTTTTGAGCTTTATAATTACAAGTTTCTTTTTAGGGTTATATTATAGGTATATTTACCTATATATTGGACTATTTTATTTTTATTTTGCATTTCTAATTTTATTAATTTACTTTATTATTTGATATAATTCTATCTTATTCTTAAATACATAAATATATTTTTATTATGTTATTCTTATATAATATATACATTTAAATAATTAGGTGTATTTATTCTATAAGTATAGATATATGTATTTTACCTATGCCTTTTACACTTTATTTTATTTTGGTGTTTTATTTATTATTTTATTCCTGTTATATTTTGTATATTTATTATAAATAATATTTACAAAATTATAAAAATATAAACTATAAAAGTAATAAATAATAAATAAAATGAATATTTTCATCGGGTAAACTATACAATAGGGGCCAAAACCTAACTTTCACACCACAACTCCAAAAAATATGAAACCCCCTTCATTAAATAGCTTATTAAAAGTTATATACAAGGTGATTTTTATATATTTTGAGTTTTTATTTAAGAGATATGGGTCTGGGAAGTTGGGGTTTTAGAATTTTATTCAGACATAACTTTTATTCTGTATATTATTTTTGTATGAAATACATTTTATATTTTTCTATATTTTATTATATACAACTTTCATGTACAAAGTTAGAGGTATAAAAAGTGGAACTAAAATAGGTCCCAAAAATTATTAAAAATGAGTTATTAATACGAGAATTTTTAATGTATTTTGGACTCTTATCTCCCCTTACTTTATTCCTTGTCGACCTAATCATCGAGATGTCTAAATCTCGGGGTTAGGGTCATAAAATATTTTCAATATGTATTATTTTTCTTTTCTTTTCTTTATTCTATAATTTTGGCATTAAAAACACTATTTTATATACATTTTGTACAATAATGCATGAATGCTAAAATGCATGAATTAAGGGTATTTTGACTCATTTAATAGGTTTTATAAGGCCAAAATGATAGAATAAAGGTGATGAAACGGAGATTCATCAGCTCCAAACTTTGATTTTGTGAAGACATATTTAAAAGTTAAAATCAATCCAAGTTATTTCTTTTTCTTTCTTTATTTTCTCTTTCTGCACTTACAGGTATAAATGCTAGGGACTCGCAAATGCAAGTATGTGGGGTGATGAATCTCCATTGCATCACCTTTATTCTCACAAATTGGCCTTAAATCCCTAACTAAATGCATATACATACATATATATATATATCATTATTTTGCCAAAATAAACACTCTATAAATAACACAAAATCTATATAAAATACTGTATTTAATATCAAATAAAAGAATAAAGGAAAAGAAAAGGAAAAGAATGAAGTATCAGAAACACCGAGTGACCCTCGACCTTGAAACCCAATCATCATGATGACTTGGTTGACAAGGAATAAAGTATGGGGAGATAGGGTAGAAGAACTATATAAAAAATACACAGAAAATATACATAGAATCTTAATTTATTTTGCCCAATTATTACATTTTGGGAATTATTTTATTTCATTATTTTCATACCTTAAATAATATAATACTCAATATGAATATTGTACATAAAAATAAAAAGAAAAACATAAAATTGACTTCACTGAAAAATAATGTACAGCGTGCCCGAGACACACAAAATAAAAAGCTACAAAGAAAAATTTCCAGACCTGTATCTTTTATATATTATTTTAAATTGATCACACTCACCTTTATTGTTTATAAAATTAAATAAGATATTTAATAAAGGTTGTTTCATTCAATTTGGAATTAATACATAAAAGTTAGGTTTTGGGCCCCCATTGTGCACTATACATGTATATTATATTCAATATATTTATTCTTTATATTTTTCACTTTCTTTTATTTTTATAAAATTAAATGTTAATCAAAACATATGTAAATAAAATAAAAAACAATTAAAAATAAAATAAGATAAATAATATATCATAATTCATAGATAAAGTACACATATATATGCCTTTAATATATATGGTTCAATGGGGCTACCCACTGTCGCCGCCCCATTTTCAGCATTTTTTTAATTTTTTTTCAAAAATATCACCATGTATTTTATCTATATATCTGCCCTATATGTCATTCAAATTTTGTCAAAAATAGATATTCCTATACCCTCAATTAAGAACATGTCGATTACATCAATGTTTAGACCGTTAAAATTACATGTTCTAGATGGAGGGCATAGGAGTCTCTGTTTCTGATGAAATTCGAATGTCATATTGGATGGATATATAGATGAATATACATGTGATATTTTTCAAGAAAATAAAAAAATGCAGAAAAATAGGGGCAGGGTCATCCCCATTATTTCCTAATATATATGCATATAATAAATTAAGTATACAAACAGATTAAGAAAAATACAACAAAAATAACTAAATGTGTATTAAAAAAACAAAAATTTAAAAAATACATGTACATAATAATAAAATATATAATACATATTAAAAATAAAAATACCAAAATACTTCTGTATTTACCTATATTTATATATGTAAATATCAACATATAATTTATAGCCTTGAAAAAATAAATAAACATACATTAAATATTATATAAAATTACAAATAATTTTTATGTTTTCACCAAAAATTAGTAAAACTGTTTGTTATTTTTTTATCTATTAATAAAGCATTTCTGCCTTGGATTTATCTGGTTGGTCCACTCCAGATTCTTTTGTGTATTGACCCCAGGTCAACTACCTCCTAATGAATCTCTATTTCATCACCTTTATTCGTTCATTTTGATCTTTAAACCCTAGCTAAATGCATGTATATAATGTTATTTTGCTTAAAATAGCATCTATTATTTACATTATAAATATTGTATAAAATATTGTATTTGAAGATAAAATAAAAGAATAAAGAAAAGAAAAAAGGATGAAATACGATAGTATTGAATGACCATAAACCCCAAGACCTAGGCATCGTCATGACTAGGTCGACAAGGAATAAAGTAGGAGGAGATAAGGGTCAAAAATACCTTAAAACCCTAATTTTTCATTCACCAATAAGTCCATTTTGAGACCTATTTTATCCATTATTATTTACACATCAAGTTAATAAACTTTGTACATGAAAATTGTAGATACAAACACATAGAAAAATATAAAATTTATTTCATGCAAAAATAATGCATAATGTGCCCTAAACACTCCGAATAAAAAGCCAAACTTTTGAGACCTATATCTCCTCCATATTGTATCAAAATTGACCAAAACCACTTTAATTGTATATAACTTTTAATAAGATATTTAATGAAGGTTGTTTCATTCAATTTGGATTTAAGATGCAAAAGTTAGGTTTTGGACCCCTATTGTCTAATGTACATGAATAAAATAATCAATTTGTTTATTCTTTGAATTCTTCGTATTTTTATATTTGTATAATTTCTTAAATATTTTTATAGCATATGTACATAATTAGAAGAAAGAAAAATAATAAAAAATGCATTAAAATAAATTAGCATTCAAAAATACAGAGTGGAATACACATACATATACCTATATAATAAATACACATATATTTTTAAGTATACAAATAACCTCAGAAAAATTAATAAAAAAATATTTAAATTTACTTAAATATGTTATAAATATATAAATTATGTATATAAAATAATAAATTCTAAAATAAAAAGTGAAAATAAATACATAATATATAGGTTTAATATACCAATATTTATACTTGTAAAAAGTAACATATAACAAACAACCTCAAAATATAAATAAAAAACAGATTAAAATACTACATAAATTAATAAAGATTTTTGATGTTTTACCTAAAAATTTATTATTTTATTTTGATTTATTTCCTATTTTTATTTTCTGTTTTGTCACCTAGTGGGCAACATGGCCTAATCACGAGCGAGCCTCGGTTGACCTACCGGTCAATTGAGCCCCTCCTACACCCTAGGCCTACCATCATGCTTAGATCCCATTTCTCTCGATTTTGCCCACTAATTTTTACTCCCTTTCATCTTGATTTCTTTTTGACTTTTGTTCCTCGATCATAGGTCTTTCATGATATCATCTTTCCTCGATCTTATTGTCACTTTGTTGATTAGGAGCATCGATCAAAGGGATCTGTATACATCTACCTCCCATATATTTCGATTTGATTTTTGATGCACTTTGGCCCCTCAAAATCTCTGACTCTCATGACTTGGAGCTTCCTGGTGACAAATGGGAGTCTCGTCGGACGAGTTGGCGTGAAGGAAGAGGAGTTTAGGTGGTGATTTGAACATCGCCGTTCTTCTGCAACAGAGCTCTGACCAGGCTCCCTCATCAGGTAGGTAGAGACCTAGTTTAAGCGGTGTTTTTGTTCGTAGGGTTAGGATTAAAGTAGCCCAGCTTTCTTTTCAGTTGAATCTGCAATTTATTTTGTGAAATATAAAAATCATAGTTCACCGGAGTTGAGCTCCGGTGACATTGCTCATCGTATCTTGATCTTTCTCCGACCCGCCTAACGTCGCCACTCGTTTCCTATCACTTCTTTTCTATCCCACGCACTGTCATCCAACTTGATCTTGTAAAGATCAAGAGATCTAAATTCCAGCTCCACCCCATTGTTAGAGGTCACCGCCACACCTCTCCCCGCTCCATTTCACCTAGATTAAATCCCCTGGACCTTGAATTTTGCATGATTCGACTAACCTTGCAAGACCTGGAAGCTAAGGACCCCAATTGGGTCAATTTTGTTTGAGGGGAAGGGTCCTGGAGCTCCAAAGCTTCCTAGTCTTTGATGGACCTCGTCTCAGCCCCGGGATCTTTTTGAAGCTTCCAGCCGTTGGAGGGTGATGTCAGGATCATTTTGAGCCAAAGTGGAGCATCGGAGACCACCGGAGGAGGAAGGAGGAGCCGATCAAAGCTCGCTCGTGCTGCTATTCTTCCCTATTCTTTGTGAAGAGCAACATACATCCGATCGTTGAGGTGCTCCAATTTTGATGACAATTGTTGGATCTGGCCAACTTTCCCTGTCATATCTCCACCTCAGATATAATCTCAACCCTTCTGAGCAAAGCATCATCCACCGTCGAGACATCGATACATGTTGAGTGAAGAGATCCAGACCGTTAACCAACGCTTTTAGGGGGTATTTTGCAAACTCAACCCCTCACTTTTTATATTTTAATTTTAGTCCATAAAGTTTTTTCTGTAGGGTAAAAGTTTTTGTAATATTTACAGTAGACCTTTCGTACTATTTTTATTTGCACTTTGGTCCTTCACCACATCACCTCACTTGCCCATACAAATGAGGTGGTGGGCTTTTTGCAAGGAGCCCATTACGTTTGTGTTATTATTTAGTCCTTTAATTTTGAAATCCAGTTCGAAACTTTTTGGAATATTTGCATGTATACCTTGTCGTATTCTCTAAATTGCATCTATATAACTGCTAGTGTTGTATGATTTAAATATTGTAAGAAATTTATATTGAGGCCTTTGTACTTAGGATATTTATTATGGATTGCATTTTTATTTAATTTTAATGACATTTTAGTCCATACAAATTTTGTATTTTGATTTTCTTTATTTCTTGCATTAAAACTAGCATTTTGCATGTAAAAATTACAGGAATTTTTTTAAGTGCCTACTATAGTATTAAACCACATATATTTTTTGCTAGGCCATTTAAAATATTTTCCTATATTTAAAAATCCAAAAACATTGCATTTATTCCTTTTTTGGATTAAAATATCCATATAATTAGAAAAATGTTTTGAAGAAATTTAAAATATTAGGAGTTACTTCTTATTGTATTTTTCACCTACGAACCAAAAATCACTAAAATTGAAAAGAAAAACCAAAAAAATGCAAACCCTCTCTAACCATAAAAATTATAAAAAAATCATTAAAAACTTAAAAAATTCCTTTTGTTCCTTCTATATTTTACTAACATCATAGTAATATATGAAAATAAGTTTTGGAATTTTTTGAGATACTTAGATATTTTTGAAATCCAAAACAAGTAGGGTATTTTATCATTGCTCACTATTATCTTGTTTTTATTCATTTAAAATATAAAATAACAAAAAGTTACATAACAATCCCCAAAAAAAATATAAAAATATAAAACGACTTTATTTTGTGTATTTTGAGTATTTATATGTATATTTATGTATATACTAGCATATATTGTATATTTATACCTATTTTTACTTATATTATAATTATTAGAATTATAATTATCAAAAATACCGAAATTATTTTTAATACCCTTAAAAATATAAAAAGGACTACATCCTGGGTGTTTTTTAGATTTTTCTATATATTATATATATATATATCCTATTTATGTATTATAATATCTATTTTATCAACTTACATAAACTATATTCCATAGATTAAAAAGAAAATAAAAATCAAAAAATATAAAAAGTAAATAAAATTTATAAAATTAAAAAAACAAAACAAAACTATAAATTAAAATACAAAAGTTCTTTTAAATATTAAAAACCCACTAAATTAAAGATAAAAAAAGAATCATTGTCTTTTGCTATATTTTGTATTCTATTCCCCTTGCTCTCTGTATTCGACCTCTACAAATACTTACATCAATATACACTATTTGTAGAGTTATAATAAATTTTAACTCCATGTTTTCATTTTGCATAGCTTGATCTATATTATGGGTAACTTGTTGTCTGAAACTAGGTTCTTGTGGGTCACCTCAGCGATTGTGTTTTTGCCTTGTGTGGAACACAAGCCCCTCATAATTCTGGATTCAACACCCCCTCCGCCTCTTCGACCTGTCAAATGCCTCGATTCCCAAACTTCTTACCTTTTTTCTAGAGATCCTAATGATCATATCACCTTGCACCTTGAACATCTTCTGAGGCTCTGACCTCCGCGATTCTCGCCATATCTTCAGGTTTTCCCAATCTTTATTGAATCGATCAAGATCTTATTCACAACTTCCATCTTCGATCAGCCTATAAAGAAACCTACTCCGCCCCTTTTCATGTTTGATCTCATTTTAATGGTTCTTAGACCCTCAGATCGACCCTATTGGATTACCGTTAGTGATAGGAGTGTAATCCCTCATTTTGCAGCAAGGAGGAGCATCTGAAGGGAGGATCTGACCATCACTGGAGGCGACTCCTGGTGGACCAACTTCTTTGGTTCTTGGACCAAATCGAGGCCCATCTTACCTATTTCTAGGTTAGTTTTAGATTTAGGTTTTCCGTTTAGCATTAAATTTCATTTTTTAGTCAATATTTTAGAATTAACCCCAAAATCTTCGTACACTTGGAGCTCGAGCTTTAGGCCAAAATCCACCTTCACTCCACCACATCTCCTCCCGATTTCATCCCCATCCCATTCACTATCATTTTCTCCTCCTCGCTCCATCATTTTCCCCCTCGATTCTACTTGAATCGAGGGTTATCGAGCTCTACCCATCGCCGCTTTTCGGAGCTCGGTCGTATGACTCATCCACGCTGCGATGAGCTTCATTTTTGTGCTAAGATGAATTGCCTCGAGCCACAAAACCCTTTTTTCGTGGTGATGAATATCAATTTCATCACATTTATTCTTTCATTTTGGCCTTTAAACACTAGCTAAATGCATGTATATAGCATTATATTTTATAAAAGAACATCTATTACTTACTGTGTAATTATTGTATAAAATATTGTATTTCAAGCAAAAATAAAATAATAAAGAAAAGAAAAAAAATGAAATACCATAGGTATTGATTGACCCTAAACCCCGAGACCTAGGAATCAAGAAGGCTGGGTCGGCAAGGAATAAAGTATGGGGAGATAAAGGTAAAAAATAAATGAAACCCTAATATTTAGTTTCCCAATAAGACCATTTTGGGACTTATTTCTTCTTTAATATTTACACTTCAAATCAATAAATTTTGTACATAAAAGTTGTAGATAAAAATACATAAAAAATACCTAATTTATTTCGTGCAAAAAATGCACAATGTTCCTGACACACTATGAATAAAAAGTCAAAATCTGAACATCGCAGACCCGTATCTTCTCCATCTGAACTTAAAATTCATCAAAATCACTCTAATTTATATAACATTTAGTTATTAATTTGAAGAAGGTGGTTTCATTCAATTTGAAGTTAAGATGTAAAAGTTATATTTTGGATCCTTATTGTACATTATACATGAATAAAATTATCAATTTATTTATTCTTTATATTTTTACATTTCATGTTTTTATAATTTAAAAAAAATATATGGAATACATGTACATTATTTGAATAAAATAAAACAATTAAAAATATAATAAAATATTTAAGCATACAAAAATATATAAATGGATTATGTATGTACATACCTACATAATAAATACATGTATTTATTTACATGTACATATTACTTCATAAAATTGCAATAGAAATAAATTTATATATATAAATAAGTTATAAATATATAAAATTTGAAAATAAACTAATAAAATGGAAAAAATAAAAAATAAAAATAGATTACATACTATACAGGTCAATATACCTATATTTGTACTTATAAAAATAATCATATATTAAATTAACTTGTAAAAATAAATAAAATCATAATTAAATAATTCATTAAATAATAAACATTTTTATGATTTAAAAAAATTATAAAATCACTTACTATTTTTAATTGACTTAATAAAGGATTTTTAATTTCTTTTTATTGTGTAGTGTACTTATGTGCACTAATGGGAGACGGCTGAGGGTTGACCTCGGTCAACTCCCTGGTCCATGTAGCCCTGCATTTGTCAGATGTAGACAATCTCGTTTCACCCAATTTTGGACACCAGTCCTTGAATCCATTTTGGTTGATTCTAATAGTACATCTATTCCTCAATTGAAGCCCTATCACACCCGATCATTTTCTCAATCATTAGACCTCTTAATCGAGAACGATTCTCCAGCCAACCTCCTCCTGTACATAACCCCTCACCAGAGCCCATTTTGATTTTGATCCCCACTTCCTCACCGAAACCGTCAGATCCTTAGCTCGATGAGTCGAGGGTGACAGGCTCCTTCTTCTCTTCTAATTTGCAGCGCATTGTAGGTGCAAGAGCGATCGATCCGAGCATCACCAGCCAACTCCGCCGCGAGCTCTTGGCTTCCAGTTCTCGACCAGGTTCGAGCCCCTTTCTTTTCTTATAACTAGATTTTCATGCCTTGGTTTATTTCCCTCATTTTATTTTGTGTTTTATTGCCCGAATTAGCATAGTTTCCACATCTTACATTCACTAGATCTCTAAGATCCGACCAATATCTACACTATTTCCTCCCATGTTCCAACCTGTCGATGCCACCACCTCATTTGCCTTCAATTTCTCCGTGAACCTGAACACCTATCCACCATTGAATCTTTCTGGATCAAAGAATCAAAGTCTTCTGCTGCCTCTGCCGGACTTCATCACCCCACTATATCTCGCATCGATCTTCACTAAATAATAACAAGGAACCTTCGCCTTCATCTTGCCCTGATTCTGCACCACTTTGCAGGTCCTAAAGTCTTCATATGAGGAGTATCTACATTAAGGAACAACCTCCAAGTAGCACAGAGGTCCATGCCCTCTCTAACGGGAACCAAACACTTTTGAGGCACACTATACCTACGAATCTCTCCAACATTTTTACAAGCATCTCAGCATCTAATTTGAGCATCTGATAGAGGAGATTCATCTGAGGAAGCTCACATAGGAAGAGCTTCTTACGAGTTCATTTATGTACCCTACCCGTCATCCAATCAACCTCGAGCTCCAGATTAGACACAAGCCGTTGGATTATGCTTACAGTTCATCGTCAGATCGAGACCTCGATCTAATCTCCCGTGTCCATTAGTGAAGGGGTATCAGTCGTTCAACAACCGACACTCAGACAACTACATGGGGGTATTTTGCACTCCCAAGCCCTGCATTTTTGTATTTTATTTTTAATCCAAAAACATTTGTATGTAGTTATAAATTGTTTGTAAAATTTGGACTTGGAACCCTAGGTTTTTATTAATTATAGTTTGGTCCCTTGACACATCACCTCACATGCTCGTGTGCATGAGGGGGCGGGCATTTTGTAGGGGGCCATGTCCTTTTTGGTATTTCAGTTCAGTCTTGTAAAATTAAATTCTAGTATTAAACTTTTTGGATATTTTACAAAGAGGACCTGCCGCATTTTATTAATTGCATTTATACCCCAGCTAGTGTTTTTAATTAAATATATTATGGTTTTTGCATGTATGCCCTTATATTTACGTAGGGAGTTATGTATTGCATTTAAAGTTTCTGTAAATTGCGTTTAGGTCGCTGCCAATGCATTTATTTTAGTCCTCTCATATACATTATTAGAAATTCCATTTTGAATCCAGAAATTCAAAGAAATTTACTTTAAGTGCCATGACTTATTTCACATCACATATATTTTCCTTCGTCAAATTAAAACTATTTTATTTTTCTAAAATACAAACATTGCATTTTCTTCCTGCTTGTGTAAAAAAATCCAAAAAAACTATAAAACCATTTTGAAAACTTCTAGAAAAATCAAATATTGTTCATTATTTTATTTTATTACTATAGACCAAAATTCCCTGAAAATAACAAAGAAAATCTCTAAAAATTAAAAGGCTCCAAAATTCTTATAAAACTTTAAAAAATTCTATAAAAATACAAAAAACATTTATCTTTGTTTCTAAATTTTGTTTATTATATCTATTATATTTTAATAATATTTTTGGAGATTTTTGAGATTTTTAGCTATTTTTAAAATCCAAAACAATCTTATGATAAATTATCGCTCACTTTTTTTCAAATTTTATTCAATTAGAAATAGAAAAATTATAAAAAATTTTATAAAAAAATACGAAAATAGGGAAAAAATATAAAAAGACAAAAACATTTTATTTCCTCATTTTTGAAATATTTGTATCAATTTTATAAATATGAAAAGGACACATATATTTATATAGCCATATTTACTTATATTAGTAATAATATTAATATTATTATTCAAAATACCAAAAATATTTTTAGTACCCTTAAAAAAATAAAAGGACTATACATAAGATTATTTTCATGATTTTATCTTTATTTTGTTTAATTATTATCTATATTATCAATATTAAATTTATATATTATATATACCTATCTTATATCTAATATAAAAATAGAAAATTAAAAATCAGAAAATATAAAAAAATATAAAATTATAAAAATTTAAAAGATACACAAATATAAAACTCAACAATTTAAATAATTAAAAACACATTAAAAATTAAAAAATATTATAAAAACACTAAAATAGTTATTATCTTCTTTTGCCAATTTTTATTACCTAATCCCCTTGCTCCCAGTGTTCGATACCCTATATGTACTTCTACTATATATCTATATATGGTTATAATAAATTTTAACTTCTCATTTTGATTGATTTTTTAATTGTGTGGGTTGATTGTTGATTTAATCGAGACTTAAGCAATCGTCTCAATGACAATGTGTCTGGCTTTGTCAGATACATTTATTGGCTCTCGATTTTCATGCTAATCAAATGGCGCCGTTGCCGGGGAGTAATGTATAGTATAGATTTTTGGTGTTATTTTTCCTTCAGTATTCTGATTTTATTTTCCTTCTTTATTTGAGATGATTGTTATTTATGCTAATAGCTTCTCTTCTATTTTTCTTGTGATGGACCTCGAGGCGAAGGCGACTGCTTAGGTGGTTGGAGCACCCAAGTTACGAGGAGCTTAGTCATTCTCTTTGTTGGTCCAAAGGAGAGAGAAGGAGAGAGAGGATTAGCATAGTCAATTTCCTTTTATTTTTGTTAGAGAGAGTGTCATTTTTATTTTCATTTATTAATTTGTAAGAATACAAGCGAACTGGATGTTGGGCACTCGGGCCTATTTTACCAAGTGTTTGTATACTTTAGGGTTCACTGTGTTTTATACATTTTCATCGCCTTTATTCTTTTTGTTTTCCGGATTTTGTGATTTTCACCTTATTTTTATTTGTTTTGTTAAATGAGCCCTTAATATTTTAGGATTGCTTGCTTGGTAAACTAGGTACAAACACCTACTAGAAGCATGTACATGTAACTATTTACATTTGGACTTAGTCAATATCTAATTGTTGATTGCTTGGACTTAGAACTGTACGTCGTGAGAGACTCTACACAACACTTGCAGGACCCATTGTGACGAGCACCGAAGAATCTCCAAGATACGATACTTAGGTTCTATTTTTGAGTAATTAGCATTGGTTCTTCACGATCAATAGCAATATCTATTTAGGATGATTTCCTTCATTTTCATATCATGCGTATAGATTAGGTTTATATATTTCTTCCTTGCTTCCCGCATGGAGAGAGTTGGGAAGCATCGTAAGTCTTCTAACTGAGCTTTCATCATGTAAGATCAATGGTGAGATTTCTATCTTTGATCCACCTTGCATCGCTTTGTCGCTTTCTCCCTCTGATTTTAAGAATCTAGGACTTAAAAAAATCCAAAAAATTCATTAGACACTTTGCATTGAAAAATACTAAAAAAACTAAAAATAAAAAACTATAAAAGGGGACTGCTAATTGAACTTAAACCTAATGAAAAATCGTAATGGACATCATTATTTTGAGTTCATAAAGCCACATTATATTCATGTATATTCCAGAAAAGCGAGACATGACCCTTAAGGAATAGAGCCAAAAACCCGATTTGTGGTTGCCTCAACTATCACCTTGGTGTAGTGAAGTATCAGTGCTTCCATCATACATGGATGAGTAGGGTCTTGTCAACGATGGCTCTCTCTCCTTGAGTAGAGCATCCGACTTGATCTAAAGTATTAAGCATAGACCACGCCCTCATAGGTGTGTCTCTCTCATTGTCTTACGTATGGGTACCTTGCTAACAAGGGAAGTAGTGGTTTCGCCTATCGGCTTCCTCTATCTTTTTTTAGCTGACAAGGTCAGTATCGAGGAACTCAAAAGGTACAGATCATATGATACAAAGGAGGTGTAACAAATATGAAAATAATTTCCTGGCAATACATGCTCTCCTCTAAGGCTAGACGTTAAGGACTCATGATAATTTTTTCCTGAATCATAACTCTAAAATAAAAAAGATAAAAATAGCCGAACTCTTATATCTTCACATGTGTTGAGTTGTTGAACCCAAATTTTTATTGGTGTTTGTTTGATTTAGAATTAGGTCAAACGATCAAAGCCCCATGCACATTTGCGTATTTTATCATTCTTATTTTCTTACTTCCTCTTTGATCCTTTCTCGTCGTGAGCCTTCTACTGTTTTACATTCCATTTATTTCTTGTTGATCACCATATCCTTCATCCAAATCGATCTTATTTTCCTTTCAAGATGTCGACTCCAGGACGACTTGTCAAGACTTCGTTGACACCCACATCGACTCCTCGAGTTCGACATCTCTAATAATTTAGGGTGATTCCTAGGTACCTGGTTTAGACTTTGTAAACCACCCTCAATACTCCTCGCTTCTTCTTCCTCTCTCAGATCATGAAAACTCTCTTTCCGAGTTCTGTCTTTTTTGGAAATGATTTCACTCCTTATACCTCTCCATCCCTAATAATATTTAGAATGCCCCAAATTCTGATTTATTCTCTTTATCTAGTACCTACATGCAGACTGGTCAAGGCGTCTTTCCCATTGCAGATCATGACCTCGATCTGGAGCCACTTCCTTCATAGACAGATTCAGAGATGGCTCCCACAACTAGAGGAAATGGATCACGGTTCCCTAGATCTGAGTAGAATACAGAGAAGGGTACGAACCACAATGAGGTTAATAGTCAGATTCTAGCCTCCATTCAAGCCATACAACAACAGTTGACCGATCAAGCTCTTGCCCATGTCGCCTTTCAGGAAATGTTAAATGACTTAAGGAGAAGGTCAGAAGGAAGAGGAGGAAACCAAAGAGGAGGTGATGATAAAGTCCATGGTGATGATGATGACAATCACTCAGTATATGGACCTTGCGGAGGCAAGGGTGAAGTAACGAGAGGTTGACCCAAGCACACTTTGAAGCAGACCTACAACCCAGGGGTCGGTTGCATCAATGAGTGGATCCAAATCCCATCGGTCCATAAACACTTCGAGCTGAAACCGCAGCTCCTTTCGCTCCTCCCCAGCTTCCACTGGAATTCCAACGAGGAGTTGTATATCTATCTAAAATAGTTTGCCCGCATCTACAACACAATGCACTACCCCAAAATTTCGTTGGGCGTAGTCACGATGATTGCCTTTCCATCCAGCCTACAGGGAAAAGCACCCTATTGGATCTGCCACTTGAGAGAGGTGGTGATGACTTGGGAGGATCTAAATCAACCTTCTTGCATAAGTACTATCCTCTCGGCCCTCTCAATCTCATGCTATTTAAGATTGCTAGCATATCTCAGGGACTTAAGGAGTCCTTTCATTAGACATAGGAGATGTTCAATGATCTCGTTGAGAAGTTCCTACATTACGATATACCGAAGACCAACTTTGTCCAGCTTTTCTTCGAGGACTTCACAGAGAACAATCAACGTCTGGTTGACACCGCATGTGGAGGATCCCACTTAAACAATGACGAGGTCACAATTTGGAAGATCTTTGAGGAAATGGCAGAAGGAGAGGCTATGCTTTCCTCATCTCCCTCCTTTTAGATTCAATCACCATTAGAGGTCCTCCACAAGAATGTGAGCATGGAGGATAACTAATAAGTTGACAGGTGCAACAACTCTGACTTGAGCATCATTGGGAGTCACCCATCGAAAACAAATATTATTGAGAAGAGGTCACAAGACCTAGAGAAGCTCACCGAGATCGAGCAAAGGATGAAGGTCCTGGATAAGCTCGACATTATCACCAAGGAGCTGGAGCTACTGGTGAACACTATTAGTGCCTGCAATGTAGTGACCACTACATCTGAGCCTCTAGTTGAGAAGAAGGAGCAGACACAACCACAACCACCTCAGTCGAGTCTTAGTCAACCTCTGGTCCAACATGTATACTACATGCATGCCCTGAAGCAGCCGTAGACGTAGATGGTTGTTTATCAACCATCTGAATTCCAACCACAATATCTCGAGCCTTGTTCTCCACCTCCTTAATCATTCAAGAGGTGAATGGCATATGGAACTACGATAAGCAACTGACCAATCCTGAGGGACATCCACATGGTTAGAATTATGTCAGCCGACCATATCATCAACAATAGAGAGTGCAGAACTACCATCCCAACTAGGCCCAACAGCAGCCTCCGCAGCATGGTTACGACTGGAGGCAGAACAACTATCAATAACCGTCTGAATACCATCACCAACAGTATCATCAATCAGCTACTCAATATCATCACTCGTACTCCTCCCAACTCTACCAGCTATACCTTTCTCTTCCTCCTCCTCCTCCTCCTCCTCAGTACTCATAGGGTTACCAACAACATCCTCCCTCTCACCATCAAAATCAACGGTTTGACCAGGCCGAATCCTCTAAGGTTGCTGTGGTTAACTCGATCCTTGATTGCTATCTTAGTGAGTGAGGAACATGGATGAGAAGAGCCATAAGATAGATGAACTAACAACCATGAAGATTATCATACTGGCTCAGGTTAAATCCGATCCGAACAACTTCTGTTACAAGGAGCAGGTATTCTACAGTGCCTCACCTGATTCATGTGAAAATAATTTCTTTTATCTAATGCTGTAACTCGCAGGTGTGGTAGGACACTCCAGCCATCTGCGACATCGAAGGGGAAGAGAAAAGCGTCTGACGGTTAATCATCAGCCAAGCCCACATCCGGTTCAATCCCATTCTTTGGAGTAGCACCAAATATAAAAACACACAAAATGGAGAAAATTCAAAAATACAAAACAACACAATAGTCCTAGTGAATACATTCCAACCTTGGAAATGCCATCACCTGCAGTAGACCCCGAGCCAACTGATGGAGCCATGCTTGGTATTTTTGGTCCACATGATGTAGATGAATATACACCTTTTTGCCATCTACCAATAAAGAATGATATGAAAAAAATATTTGAATGTGAATGAAAATATATTAGATGATGTACATATGTCTTTTCCTTCTGCACTTAAATCGAAAACAGTAAAAAGTTGAAAAATGCTTTGTCTGATCCTAACATCATTGAAATATTGCAAAACATTATGCTTGAGATGCCTCTTCTGAAAGCCATGGAGTACATGCTTAGTGTTCTCAAAGAAGCATGTAGAACAAAGTATCAACCCCCTAAAACCAGACGCAGAAAATATAAGAAGCATATCCTTACCATGGATACAATAAACGCCATCAACAATCTCCTACACAAGAAAAAAGACAAGGGAACACCATTTATCAGATGCCAAATTTTCAATCAAGAGTTCGAGCGACCTTGCTCGATAGTATGCCATCTATCAATCTTCTACCATCGTCACTACTCAGAATTTTGGTTAGAATTGCTCAAGCCATCCAAAATGATTGTACAGTTTGCAGATCGATCTGTCAAGCAGCCTAGGGGCTTGTTGGAGGATGTGATCCTCACCCTTCAAGGGATGAGATTCCCTGTTGATTTCATTGTCCTGGACATGGACACTTCCGCACCTCTGCTCCATACCCCGATTATCCTTGGATGGTCGTTCCTTCAAACAACAGAGTTGTAGTCGACTATGGCACTCGAGAGATTACTTTCCTCTCTAGCAGTGATGAGATACAAATAGAGATTGTGCTTGAACGGAAACCAATAGAAGTCGTATCTGAGATGAGCATGCTTGTACCTCAATGTCCTAAGGACTGTGAATTTTTAGCAAGGATTAGAGATACAGATCTATTTCTAGACGACAAAGAAACCCTGGAATTGCTCTCCATGGAGGAAGTATGGAAAAGCACGATCCATTTATTCGTGTATTCAATGATGAGATTTTTGCTGATGTGCAAATGTAAAGATTTGAACAATACCCTTGTATGAGCATGAGGATTTCATTGCCAGTCTTTGAAATGTGATGAAAGAAGAAGCTGAATTATCAAAGGTGGGCAACCAACAGTTGAAACAACTAACACCTACAGTGGTTGTTGAAGTCTTTATAGAGTTGACTCCAACCCCACCATTTCTTAAACCCTTACCTTTTAATATGAATATTCCTTCCTTGCGGGTGAGCCAATATGAATTCGATCATCATCAATTCTCATTTGACCAGAAATTAAGAATCTCGTCTGATGGAGGTTCTTGAATGAAACCGCAAGTGATAGGTTAGAAGATGTCAGATCTCCATGGGATCCATCCATCATTGTGCTCACGTCACATTTACCTCCAAGAAGATATCAAACCTTCTCATGAATTCCAATGCAGACTGAACCCGAACATCCAGAGGTTGTGATGAAGGAAATTCAGGAATGGTTTGATGCTGGATTCATATATCCCATCTCTGACTCCAAGTGGTTGAGTCCTTTGAATGTAATACCAAAGAAATCTGGGATCACCATCATAACCAATGAGAATGGTGAGGAATTCCGACCAGAGTACCGACATCTTGGAGTATTTGTGTGGACTACACATGCCTTAATCTAGCTACCAAGAAGGACCATTTCCCACTGCCCTTCATCGACCAGATCCTCAAGAGGATGGCCGTGAAGGAATATTTATGCTTCTTGGATGGTTACTCTTGGGATAACAAAGATGCCATCGCTCTTGAGGACCAAGAGGAAACCACATTCACTTGTCCATTTGGGACGTACGCCTTCTGACGGATGTCGTTCGGGTTGTGTAATGCCCTCGTTACATTTCAGAGATGTATGCTGGCCATATTATCATACATGGTGGGCAGTTTCCTCGAGGTTTTCATGGATAATTTGATCTACGGAGACACATTTGACAAATGTTTGAATTATTTAGGCTGAGTTCTACGGAGGTGCTATGAAGTCAACATTGTGCTCACATGGGAGAATAGTCACTTTATGGTGACTGAAGGAATCGTGCTGGGTCACATGGTATCAAAATGTGGCATGGAACTGGACCCAACCAAGGTGGAAGTGATTTCGAAACTCAAGCTACTTACAAGTTTGAAACAAGTCTGGTCATTTCTGGGGTATGTTGTTTTCTACTGAAGATGCATAAAAGACTACGGAAAACCTGCCCGACCATTAACATAACTTCTTGGTAAGGAGACAGATTTTGTTGTGGATGATCATGTTCTCTAAACCTTCAACAATTTGAAAGACCTGATCACACATGCTCCTTGTCCTGCAGCCAACTGATTGGTCTCTACATATTAAGAACATGACAGAAACACTAGACTTCGTAATTTGTGTTGTTTTAGGACAAATAGAAGATGGGATTCCATTTTTGAATCATTACACTAGAAGAACACTTGACGAAGCCCAGAAAAATTATATGATAATAGAGAAAGAGATGCTAGCTATAGTGTTTGCTTTGGAGAAGTTCATATCACAAATCCTCGAATCATGGGTTATCATTTATACTGACCATTCTGCCATCAAGTATTTACAGAGTAAGAAAGATGCCAAGCCTCATTTGATTCATTGAATTCTTTTACTCCAAGAATTCGATTGGAAATTCATGACAAACCATGCATCAAGAATGTGGTGGTAGATCATTTTTATAAGATAATTGATGCACCGCCTCTGAGCAGAATTTCATTACAATAACAAAGACCTTTGCAGATGGGGCATTCTTGTCTTTATCCTCTCTCCCCTGGTACATCGAAATCGTGAACTATCGTGTCTCCAATGAGACTCCTACAGACTGGCCCAAGATTAAAGTTGATAAATTCTTGGTTGACATTCACTTATACCAGTGAGAGGATCCATATATCTTCAGAGAGGGCACATATGGCATCTGGAGGAGGTGCATACCTCAGGAGGTGGTAAGGGGTGTCCCAGACCACTCTCTTATGCTCGAAGCATGTGGAAACCATTATGGAAAAATGACGGCAACGAAAGTTCTTCCATGTAGCCTTTGGTGGTCAACTTTATTGAAGGATGCCGACGACTATAAAAAAATGTACTGACTGTCAGCGAATGGCTGGGAACATCAGCATGCGCGATAGAATGCCTCTAAAGTATGTTCAAATATCAGTCATCTTTGTTGCTTGGGGCATTGATTTCATGAGCACATTCCCTAATAGTTAGGGTTTTGAATACATCTTACTCTCTATCGACTATGATAGAAGATGGATGGAGGCAACCCATCTTGAACCATAGACAGCCGCACAGTCTGTCGCTTCCTGGATGATAACATCATATCGCAATTTGAGATTCCCAAAATTCACATCTCTGACTGAGGGAGTGATGAATCTCCATTTCATCACCTTTATTCTTTCATTTTGGCCTTTAAACCCCAATTAAATTCATGTATATATATATATCATTATTTTGCATAAATCAAGATTCATTATTTATTGTATAAATATTGTATAAAATATTGTTTAAAGCCAAAATAAAAGAATAAAGAACATAAAAGAAAAAGAAAAGAAAAATAAATAAAATCCGAAAGGTATTTTATGACCCTAAATCATGAGACTAAGTCAAAAATTTACTTGGTCGACCGGGAATAAAGTAGGGAGAGATAATGCTAATAACTACACTAAGATACACACAAATATGATCAAACTTCAAATGTATGCAATTAATTTTTGCAACTCTAATTCATATTATTTCTTCTGTACTATTTCAATAAAAATGTATCGAAAAATATAAAAATATTACCAAAATATAATCTTTAATATTTGACAAAAGGAGCAACAATAATTTTTCCCATGTGCATGCAATCCAAATTTTATATCTGGAGCATATGAACTCCAATTAACCCAAACTCACTTTTAGAGTTCATCATTTTAAAACATATAAAGTCTAAAAAATACTTTGAAAGCGATCATGGCTCTTTTGTGAAAAGTCGATTCTGGGACCCATTTGTACAATAGTTTACAACTTTTTCTTTCTTCTGTATAGATTTCATTTTAACTCCTTTTCTTTTGATGTCAATTTTATTTGGTTAGTTGTATATTCTACTTTCTATTAAAATTATAAAATCAACTAAAATATACAAAATCAAAAAGATACAAAATATGTCTTTTCTATACAAGTCAACTTGACTTGTATTTTATCTTTAGTATTTTTATATCTTTTATTTGTTAAATAAAAAATCAGCAAAATATTTTTCTAAGTATCTTATATTACATACTATAATATAGTAATATGATTAACAAGAAAACCAAAACAAAAATCTTAAAACTAAAAAATGGGTATATTATGCCTAAAAAATATGTTTTTACTTTGTATCTTTTATTCAAAACATATTTTGGAAATAAACATTCTTCTGCAATACTTTAGATAAAATTATTTTGTGAAAATTTTGTATTTTGATTTTTTTGATGTCTCCCACTATCTATTTCATGCATATTTTCATTGGGAAAACTCCTCTTTTTTGTGATTGGTCGACATAGACCATGAGGACACCCACTAGAATCCATTTTTTTTGAAATAACCTACTCGCATTGGCCACACCACCTTACACCTTCCTAACCTCGATTAGACCACCTCGAATCACCATCCTCTCTTCCATCTTCTCCCCCACAATAAAAAGAGATTCAAGCCCCATTTTTGAATCCATCCACCATAGTTGCAAGTATTTTCTAGCTCCCCATTTCCTTTGTGATAGAGAGGTTGTGGGCATGAGACACGACAAAATCTCCTTCCATTAGTGTGATCCCTTGGTGTTCTATCTCCATTGTATGACAGAGTTTGTCTCTGTCAAGCCTCTTTACCGCCAGAATCTAGGCGAAGATCGACCATGCTCGTCGGAGCGCATGTCATCCTAGACGACTTCATCCACTTGCTGCATTTTTCTTGTTCTAGTGTAGATGTAATTTAGTTTTTAAAATTAATTACTTATTGCTTTTAATATTTTTAGTGTAAGACTCACCATCACCATTTCCACCATCCTCCTTCGTTGCGGCTAACCACCTCACCGTCGCCTTCATCCACTCCTTCGTACTCTCTTCACGCAACCTCAACCAACTCTTACCACGCACGATGGTCAGAGACTTTTTTCTTCTCCCCATTTTCGTAGGAGAAGCATACATCTCATATATTTTATGTGCATAACGCAAGACGAGCCCATGCTCGATCTCTCATTTTTCATTTTAGGTCTCCATCAGAGATCGCCCTCCAGTCGCAACACCATTTCCAACATGTAGCTCTATGCCATCGTATTTCATCAGCTCTCGATTGGTCTTCTTGTTGTTGCTATCCAAAGGAAGAAGAAGAGACAGGGGATATATAGCAACCACCATTGGATCCACCGCTCTCCTTCTAATCTCAGCCATTTAGCCAAGGGGTAGAAACATTATGCACTCACCCTTTCATTTTTTGTATTTTTCATACGTGCCCCAACCATCCAAGAGAAGTTGAACGCCACATGGATTAATGGTGAGTTTTGCATCCATAGCTTCGCATTTTTGGGATATTTCATGAACTTTTCAAGCATAGTTCTTAACTGCAACTTCGTTTTTACATTTTCATCTGTATCCCCGCACTCAAACACTCATTAAGCATTCATCTGAACTACATTTTTTGTGGAATTTTTTATTAGAAAGCTTCTTTAAAGATCTATGTCATATCCAAATTTTAAAATATTCTGGTGTATGAATTATTAATAGTGAATTTGTGAATTCAAGGTACTAGTTTGGAGTATTTTGTTAATAACCCTTTGAATACCTGATATCACTTGCTCATTTTTGGATATGTTATAGGAATTAGTTAGACAAAACATATTTCCAAATTTCATTTACAAATCTTTTGATTTGTGACATGTAGAATTTCTACAATATTTTGAATATTTGATTTATTTATGGAGCATCTTTAATCTGCTAGAAAATTCAAAAATATTGTTATACACCCTTGATCTTGATCTATATCCATAGTTTTTTATTTTTATCTTATTGTTTGGTGAGCTTATAAAATCAAAAATACCATTTCAACATGCCTACTACCTTTTATTTTTAGTCTATTTATTATATCTCAGAAAAATACCCAAAATGTTTTTAGCTTTCCCTTATTTATATCTATATCATATCCGAAGGGCATTCAGTGAAATTAGGTCTATTGTACAAAAACTCAGACACACTTCAAAACTTACCAAAATCACTAAATATTGAAATAGTGTCAAAAATCCAAAAACAAGGTCATGTTTTATATATATTCTTTTCAATCTAGGAAAAATATAGATATAGTTGTAGGACTTCATTTTAAGCTATTGATAATATTTTTTTGAGTGTCCTATTTGCTGTTTTTTTCAAGTGTAGGATTTGCATGTTTTACCTAATTACTTGCATTTTATTATTTCTAAAAATTCTAAAAATATTTGCAAAATTAATTAAAGTACCAAAATTATTTTAGTCACCTTATTTTAACTTTATTTGACCTATTCCAAAAATCCAAAAATGCTTTCTCTACTTTATTTGTTTATCTCTCTCTTATTATCTAAATATCTATATATTCTGTCATTATTCTTTATATTTGTATAATAATAAATTTATTTATAAATATAAAATAACATTTGAATATTTAAAAATAAAATCAAAAATAAAAAAATAAAAAACCCACTAGAATAACACGAATACATAAATAAGAAGAACATAAATTTTGTGCATCATTGCCCGATATATCTAGTTTGCTCCCTATATTCAACACTCTACACATACCTACACTTATACATACCTTTGTTGTATAATTATAATAAATTTTAACTCTACATCTTATTTTTCATTACTTGATTTATATTATGCATTAGTAGTTGAAGTATAGGGTTTTGTGAATGGTCTCTTCGACGACTGTCGGTCCACCTTATGGATTGACAAGTCCCTCACAAAACCCTTATTTTCAAATGGCTCCTTTGCCTTGGCGCAACTACCCATAGATTAGATTTCTTTGTTTTTTCCTTCTTGTCTCTTTTGTCCATGTTTTCTTTTATTTAATTTCTATTTTATTTGATATTATTTTGTGAGCTGTCTAACCACCCTCTTTGTTTGACTTGTTGCGAGGAACATGGATTGAGGGAGATACTCCTAGAAGCACCTACGCACCCACATGAAGAAGGCTCATCCTTTGGACCTAACAACAGAAGAAGACTTTGAGGATTTTTGAAGATAGTGCACCATGCTCTGTATTTTAGTTTATTTTGTTTTATTTGTAATTTAAGTGAGAGAGATACTTATTACTGCAATAATTGAGGACTTTCCAGGACACAACTACACTTCGTGAGGTCCAATGCCCGAGAGATTGTTCGCTTGAGGGCCTCATCAGTTTTGCCACATTTTCATCGCCTTCTTTTCATTTATTTATCGAGTTTTTACTTTTCTTTGTTTTGTGTGATTGAGCCCAAGAATTAGGATTTTCTTGACGATAGATTAAGGCCAAACACTTAATTAATATTGCATGTACTTATAGTTCACATCTAGACTTAGTCAAATTTTGAATTAACCTTCACTTAGTTCTGGAACCGTACGTCATGAGAGTCCTCTAAGTAGCGTTTGCCGGACCCACTGTTGAGGGCACCGAGGAGGCTCCAAGACCAGACCCTTTGGTTCTTTTCTAGGTGATTAGCATATTATTATTCACATTAATAACAATTACTATTGTAGGGTGATTTCATCATCTTTGCATTTGCATATAGGTAGGTTTCAATTATGCTTACCATCCTTGCATGAAGAGAGCTGAAGGCAAGGTGAGTGTTTCTACGTAGCATTCATTGCTTTCACATGCATTGCATTTTCCACTCTCTCCCTCTGATTTTGAGCACCTAGGATCTAAAATAATTGACTCCTCATTAGGTTCATGCATTTCTATTAAAAATACAAAAAAAGTTATAACCACTAAAATTGTGATCGCTAAGTTTACTCAACCCTAAAATTAAAAAGAAAATATTTGTCTTGGTGGGAGTAACCCCGTCATGGTATTCACATTTAATTTGTCACGTACACCCTAAGGATCAATGCCCCAATCCCAGGCCTTCCTAAGTATTCGTCTAATTTTGTGTTTATCACCTAACTCTAAAATTCGAAAAGATAAAAAGATGGAACTTTCATGTTCCTCACTATGTTGAGTAGGTGATTTAAGGGGTTTGTTGTGTGTATAATTGCTTGTGAATGATTTTGTGCATACTCGACCATCACTACACATTTGTGCCTTTTTCCTCGAATATCTTGATTTGACCTTTGTGCTCTCCCGATCCATTCATCTTATTTCGAAGATGGCTGACTGAAGTGATTTTTATCTGGACTTTGCGGATCCCTCGTATCCTCCAGCCGGTCCACCTCCATTTTACCAGGAGGACTTTGCTCGTTATTTTTCTTTTTGTACATTGTTGGAGAATGTAATAGGTGGGTAATAGGATCTTTCTAAGATTCGATTACCCCACTCATGTTTAGTCCCACATGGATGAGCGTGGGACTCCGATCTGTCTGGTGGGGGCTATATAAAGAGCCCCTCAACCGGTGTACTTATTAAGAATTCTAATAGGATATCTACCCCTTTGAGGGCTTCTCCTATGGTTTCATACCACTCCTTAGGGAGTAAGGTTCCAAGTTAAAACCTTCTTATTCTCCATGTTTATTTCTCTTGATTGATTTACCACCTATGCTTTTCTATTTTAACATGGTATCAGAATGGGTTCTATTCTCAGGGATTATATTTTCGTTCATTATTTTGTTCGAGATTCAGTTTTTGATGTTATGAAGATGATTATTATTTTTTTATCCAAGATTCTAGGGTTTTCATTGAAACCGTAATTTATGCCCAACAAATCATAATCAAACTGTGTAGGAGTTGCAGAAATAGAATTCTAATTATACAGATCACGAGCCCTAAGACCCTCGGTGACGTCACCTCCAGTCGCATCGATCCAGTTGATGGCAGCACTCAATTCTCCATCTTTGACGGCATCTACAGGCTACAGTCTCCCCTCCAGGCTACAACACCTCCTCCTCATGCGATGATACATAGTATCACCCCTCCTTTAGGTGGTGCATCCGATCAAGGCACCACCAGTCTGCATCCTTCTTAGATCAGGGCCTCTGAGCCCTATCACACAGCCCAATAGGATTCCAAAATGCATCGGGCTATATCCTATAACCTCGAGGGCTCTGCCTCGAGCTTCTCCATGCACGTCCTAGAATACTCAACCATCCCAGGTGGCACACCACCTCGAACTTGCTCCAGGCTCCGCAACCCCCTGACAGATTGAGCCTCGCCACTTCTGTACTCTCCCTCTCGTGCTGCAACATCTAGACTCATCAGGTCGGTCGGCCTCCTTCTCATTACGTGTTGCATCTCTCTACTTGAACATTACGTAGGTGCATGCATATTGGAACTCTCTCCTACCGAACTGCTCCAACATCTCCCCTGGCGGCTGCTCCCGACGAAGAGAATCTCCAAGCGACGGTTGTGACACATGGAACTTGGAACCCATTGGGGGAATGGGGGTTGCAATTGAAATCCCTAAGTAGGGTTGGGTTGCATTATTAAAAAAGGAAAGAATAAAAAATGCCCAAGTGAGCTATTGGCATGATTTTTTTTAAACAAGGGGCTACGTACAAAAAATAGAAGCCATACGAAAAAAATGATTTGTGAAAAAAGGAGAAGCACAAAAAAATTTGTATGTTCCTTTATTCTCATAACTTAATTCACACTCTTATTCTATCAAGTACAGGAGAAAGGTGTATTCAGAGATGCATTCCTCACAACTTCTACAACATGACCACGACTGACAGACCAGTACTCTAAATTTCGTCGATCAACCATCTTGATCGAGCATCAAATTCTTCATTAGGGTGTATACTTCTTTTTCCACAACCCAATCAGTTTCCCATGCTGGACTTCTTCTGCAATGATTCTTCTCTAGGCACAACAAAGGTACGTTCCGATGACCTGATATCACATCGAATCTATAGGCATGGAAAAGATGCATTCTAATGTCCTGAAAGCTGGAGACCCGTCCTCATGTGAGTTCTTCTACCACCAGCGGTTATGTGTTCTTCTTGTGATGTATCGTTTTCAGATGTGTTATATACTTTCTTTTTGTTGCAATCTGCAATTTTCTCAGCTCCAGTTTAAGGGGGAGTGTTGGAGAATGTAATAGGTGGTTACCCCACCCATATTTACTCCCGCATGGATGAGAGATGGGACTCCGGTCTGTCCGAGGGGCTATATAAAGAGCCCCTCACCCCTTGTACTCATTGAGAATTCTAATACAATATCTACCCCTTTGAGGGCTTCTCCCGTTGTTTCATCCCGCTCCTTAGGGAGTAGGGTTCCACGTTAAAACCTTCTTCATCTTCATGTTTATTGCTCTTGATTGATTTATCGTTTTCGATTTTCTATTTCAACATACATATGTTCTTAATCCATTATTTCAGGCATCAGATTTTGAGTTCTACCCACCACCACCTTCAAATTTTGATAATTCACTTTTCCAAGAGGACTTTGCTCCGGATTTAGATTCTTGCCCACACCCACCACCCTCATTCCACTTATCTGATATGAGATTTCGGAGTCATTTCTCTTGAAGACCGCTCTTCAGTACATGGCCCAATTAGTGGGTCAAATGAATTCGAGGATTGACGAACTCACTAGACTAAATAAGATCTACATTGATGATTCACCTTCTGGATTTATGGACTCATTTGAGGATTCCTGTGAAAGCTTGCAATCGCCCAAAATATAAAAAATCAAGAAAAATCAAAAATTCAAAAAGATATTGGGAGACACACTGCTGATTCAGCTTGTGAGGAGAGGACACCCATGCCAGATCCTATACTCACATAGAGACACACACCAGTTACTGCCTTCGACCCTAAGGATGACACTGTACTGACTGCTCTTAGTCATCCTTGTGTAGATGTTGATTCCGATCTCCTCGCTTGTATGGAGGAGATCCATAGTTTCAAAAATATTGATTGAACCTGAAGTGGTGGAAACTATTCATGAGATTATTGAGGCCCCACATCGCTAGGCCATGGCCCAACTACATGCTTTTAAACCCAAGAAGAGAAAGCAAAGAATCAGATCTAAGCAATACATGTTGACCATGGCCACAACCCACGCCATCTCTCACCGTCCACCCACTAGGAAAGGGAATACTGTCACACCTCTTATCAGTTGCATGGTTTCTTACTTTCTTGTGATAACACTCTCCTTGACGGCGGTGCTTCAATTAATATAATACCCTTCTCACTGGTATAGTCTCTTCATCTTGGGCCTCTCAAGAAAACCAGAATGATTATCCAATTTGCTGCTGGATTAATCAAGAGGCAGAGGGGTATTCTAGAGAATGTTGTCATTCAGATTCAGGGCATGAGCTTTATTGCTGACTTTGTTGTATTTCCCATGGAGTCCGCCAACCATTTGGAGCTTCCTCCAATCATCATGGTATGACCTTTTCTAACCTATGCAAGATCCATTATCGATTATGTATCTGGAGAGATCCGCTTTCACTCTGATGTTAGGTGCGATGTGATGATTACCACACCCACCACTGTTGACTAGAGACCTACATCCCACGAGAGCATGCTTGTATTAGCCGACCCCGAGGACTATGACCGTGATGATAATATCAGAGAGTTTTGTTGTATGTTGGATGACATTGTGACCCGAGAATTCCTCTCTAAGGAAAAAGACTCGGAAAGCATAGACCTTGGAGTTCCCTCTTTCAATGAGTGGCGATGTATTGATGACATCTGTGGGATTTACACCATAAACACCATAGAGCGGAGGACCGACATAGTAGAGATTGAAGTGGCTGAATTTGATCATATTGCTTTCGTCGAGGAATTTATACCTTTTGATGATGACTTAGTTGAGATCTCACAAGACGAACCCAACCTGATTACTTCAATAGATGAGTTCTTTCCTTTTTATTTTGACACAGCTGAGACCCCCAAGGCCGAACACGACCACAATACGTCCATAGACCAGTTCGTACCTTTCTGCTTTGAGGTTGTTGAGGATTTTCATCAGGTCGATCCTGATCGATTTATGACTGCTGATGACCCCCATATCGACCTACACCTTGTTAGATCCATTCTTCACAAGAAGTTTCACTTTCGACCTTTTTGATCATTGTGCATCCACCTCTGTTGTATATTTGTTGTCATTTTTCTTCCTTCCATCTACCGTTTTTGCTCATCCACATCAGTCTGTGTGTTTTGCCTTGCTTAGGACGTAATAGGGGAGGTGGATGGGTTGAGTGATCTTCCTTCCTTTTCTTCTTTTCTTCTTTTTTTTCATTTGTCTTTTTCTTCTAAACATGTGTCACCCCTTCTTCATTTCTATACTTAGGACGTGCTTTGTCCTAAGTATAGGGTGTTGTGCACCCTGAGTGATTCATTCATTGGTCCCCTCCATTGTCTCCACTTCTTGTCTATAGTTAGGTATATCTTACCCTAAGTATAGAGGGAGACAACCTGAGTTGATCTGTTCTTCCTACCCTCGACCCTCCCTCCCTTGTGTGCAGTTATTAGGATTATTTCATCCTAAGTATAGGGGGACAATCAACTTCTTATTCTTTTATTACTTCATTTTTTCCATTTCTTTATTCTTTAGACTTTTCTATACTCAGTACGAGTTATGCATTCTCCTTTTCTCTTTGGTCTATGAGGACATAGATCAATCTAAGCATATGAAGGTCATATATACTCCTTATATATTTTAGCCATAAGTTTTACTTTCTTATTTTCAATAAATATGGCTAAAATACTATATACATATACAATTCATAAAATCAATTGATAAAAGTGATGTATATATTAATAAATCTTGTAAAAATGTTTTACAAAGTTTCTAAAATTAGTTTGGAAATCTATTTGAAAATCTTTTGAAAACTATTTGAAAAATAATTTGTAAAATGTTTTCAATCTTTGTAAAATTGTTTTGCTTGTAAAATTTTTTCTTTGTATGAAAACAAAATATTGTGAAAATCTATTTGCAAATAGTTTTAAAAATGGTTGCAAAAATATTTGAAAAATCTCTATATATTGTTTGAAAAATCTTTACAAAATGTTTTTCAAATGTTGGTAAATATTTTTAAAATTTATTTGCAAAAATGATTTTGAACTATAGTATTCAAAATTGTTTGTAAATTATTTTCAAATAAGTTTGAGGAATATATACATCATCTAAATAAATAAACATTTTTTCACCAACTACATATATATATAACTATCAAATCTCTTGTGTAAATCCTTTAAACCTCAACTCTTGTAAATAATAAAAGCACTCCCATGTAAATATCTATACTCCCTTTCTTTTCTAAAAATCATTTTATTTTGAAAAGTCCCTAAAAATTTGCATAACCAAAAATCCCAAAAATATTTTCAAAAACCTTTTTGAAAAATTACATAAAAATTTGCAAAACATTTTTCAAAAATCCATAAAAAGTTCAAAAATTGAATCACAAAAATATAATCTACATTGTGCATAGCATTTGCATTTTTCGGATTGAATTTGATAATTAAACAAGTCTAAGTAAAATTCGAAGATTGGAGCCTTGTTGGACCTTAAATATATTTAATCACACGAACCTTATAGGAATTGGAATTTAGGTACTTTAGTTCTATAGACTTAATTCTTTGAGATCACGAGACTTGGTTCAATGTCTTCTTGACTGCCTAAGTAGAATTTTGCAAAGCACACGCATGACTCTTGTTGACCTACTCCTTTCTCTTTGTTCATTTCAGTTGAAGTGGTAGAGGGCTAGATTTGTCGACATGAGACACAAGCAAATGGAAACATCGGAGTCACATATTTGTGGCCATTATACCACAACCTGATCCTGTAGCCATGGGGTCTAAAGAGAGAAGTTGTGGGTTATAATAAATATTTTAAAGAGTGATAGTCTGCTGGCTCAAGAAGAAAAAATCCTTATGTAAATGTTGTTGTATATAGTTTCAAAAAAACGGAAAAACCAAAACTCCAAAAAAGTGGACATGCCTGATTGAAAATAAAATGCCTATCAGAGTGTACATATTTGTATAATCAATAAGCAAGCTTGAGCTTCAAAGTCATACGTATCTGAGCCTGCAGCCGGGTGACTTAGCCACACTAATCAAGCATCCTAAGATTGGTAGCTACATTGGATACCGTCCATTCTTCTATCCACCTCCTATTTTTGAGCAGGTTGTCAGTTGAACTTAGAAGAAAATACCCTGCTTCTCGAGGAAAGACTTGTTGGATTGGAGAAATAGGATCACCATGTTGTGGAAGATTGACTTTTACCGCTTTAGCCGAGGAGAGATACATATCTCAAACACTGTCCAAGATAGATTCATAGTCATAAGGGTTTGTATATGAGTTGATTTGTTCTGACTTGGCTATTGAGGAGACTTGAGCAAAGTTTGGTGATTTTCAGAGGTTGTTGTGTTTCAATTCTGTTTCCCAACAAGGTTCCAACTGCACCTAAAATCCAAATGTCCGACTTATCGTCCAAACTTTGATTTTGTGAAGACACGTTCAAGAATTAAAATCAATCCACTTTGTTTTCTTTTTCTTTTGTTTGTTTTATTTTCTGCACTTATTTCATAAGTGTTTGGTAGGAACTATCAAAGGTAAGTATAGGTGGGTGATGAATCTTCATTTCATCACCTTTATTCTTTTATTTTGGCCAATAAACCCTAGCTAAATGCATCTATATATCATTATTTTGCATAAGTTAACATTCATTATTTATTGTATAAATATTGTATACAATACTTTGCTTAAAGTCAATAAAAAAATAAAAGAAAGAAAAGAAAAATAATTAAAATGCCAAGGTTATTTTATGACCCTAAACCTCGAGACCAAGTTAAGAATGTACTTGGTTGACTAGGAATAAAGTGGGAGAGACAGGGCCAATAACTACACAAAGATACACACAAATATAATCAAACTTCAAACGTATGTAATTATGTTTATGCAACTCTGATTCAAATGATTTCTTTTGCACTAAGTCAATAAAAGTGTACAGAAAAATATAGAAGTATTACAAAAATATCACCGTGAATAATTGACAAATGGAACAACATCACTTTTTCCCATGTACGTGTATTCCAGATTTTATATCTGGAGCATATGAACTCCAATTAACCCAAGCTCACTTTTAAAATCCATCATTTTAAAACATTTAAATTCTAAAAGTACTTTGAAAGTGAACATGGCTCTTTTGTGAAAAGTCGATTCTGAGACCCATTTGTACAATAGTTTACAGCTTTTTCGTTCTTCTGTATTGATTTCAATTTAGCTCCTTTTCTTTTTACTTTAATTTTATTTTATTAGTTGTATATTATACTTTCTATTAAAAATATAAAATCAACTAAAAAAATACAAAATAAAAAATACAAAAAACATGTCTTTTCTATACAAGCCCCATTTTTGAATCCATTCACCATAGTTGCAAGTGTTTTCTAGCTCCCTTTTTCCTTTGTGACGGAGAGGTTGTGGGCATGAGCCACAATGAGATCTCCTTCCATTGGTGTGATCCCATGGTGTTCTAGCTCCATTGTTCCATGGAGTTTGTCTCTTTCAACCCTCTTCCCTATCGGAATCGAGGCCATGACCGACCATGCTCGTTGGAGCGCGTGTCATTCCAGGCAACTTCATCCACTTGATGCACTTTTCTTGTTCTAGTGTAGAGGTAATTTAGTTTATAAAATTAATTAGTTATTGCGTTTCATTTTTTAGTGTAAGACTCACCATCACCATTTCCACCATCCTCCTTCATCGAGGCTAACCACCTCATCGCTGCCTTCATCCACTTCTTCGTACTCTCTTCATGAAACCTCAACCAACTCCGACCACGCATGTTGGTCGGAGACTTTCTCCTTTTCTCCATTTTCATAGGAGAACCCATACATCTCATATATTTTATGTGTATAACACTAGCCAAGCCCACACTTGAGCTCTCATTTCTCATTGTAGGTATCAGTTAGGGATCGCCTTCCAGACACACCACCATCTCCAACGCGGAGTTCTACATTGTCATGCTTCATCGGCTCTCGATTGGCATTCTTGTTGGTGATGTCCAAAGGAAGAAGAAGAAAGTGTGCGGATAGGAGCCACCGTTGGATTCGCCCCTCTCCTTCTAATCTCAGCCATCTAACCAAGGGGTATAAATTTTGTGTACACAACATTTTATTTTTGCTATTTTTCATATGCACCACATCCATTCATGAGAAGTTGAACGCCACATGGAGTAGTGGTGAGTTTTGCATCCATGCCCTCACATTTTTAGGATATTTCAGGAACTTTTCCAGCATAGTTTTTGAACTGCAACTTCATTTTGTGTTTTTATTTGTACCCCTGCACTCAAACGGTAATTAATCATTCATCTGATCTGTTTTTTGTGAGATTTCTTTGTTAGAAACTAAATTGTGATGTAGGAATAATTAATGGTGAATTTTGATTTCAGAATACTAGTTTCGCGTATTTTGTTATGAACTCTTTGAATACCTGATATCACTTGCTCATTTTTAGATATTTTGTAGGAAATAGTTAGAAAAAACTTGTATCAAACTTCATCTAAAGATCCTTTGAGTGTGACATGTAGAATTTATATAATATTTTGAATAGTTAATTTATTTCTATAGCATCTTTCTTCTGCTAAAAAAATTAAAAATGTGGTCTTGTGCTCCAGATCTGGCTCTATATCTAGGGATTTTTGTTTTATTTTTATCTTATTGTTTTGTCAGTTAAAAAAATAAAAAATATTGTTTCAGTCTGCCTACTATCTTTTATTTTTAGTCTATTCATTATAACTCAAAAAAATACCAAAAAAATAATGTAGATTGTTGTCATCTATATCTATATAATATGTGAAAGGCATTCTAAGATATTAGGTCTAGTGTCTAAAAACTTAAAAATACTTCAAAACTTGCAAAAATCACTAAAATTGAAATAGTGCCAAAAATCCAAAAACAAGGTCATGTTTACTTTTATATAGTCTTGTCTATCTAGGAAAAATATAGTTATAATTTTAATAATTCATTTTGAGCTATTGGTTGTATTTTTTTGAGTGTCCTATTTGCCTTCCTTTTCCAAGTGTAGGATTGCCTGTTTTTATCTTATTACTTGCATTTTATTGTTTCTAAAAATTCTAAAAACATTTGCAAAATTAATTAAAACAACAAAAATATTTTAGTCTCTTTATTTTAACTTTATTTGATCTATTTTAAAAATCTAAAAATATTTTATCTATTTCTTTTATTTCTCTCTCTCCCTTATTATCTAAATATCTATATATATGTCATTATTATTTAAATTAGTATTACTATAATTTTATTTATAAATAAAAAATCACAAAAAATATTTGAATATTTAAAAATTAAATATAAAATCAAAAATAAAAAACCAACAAAAATAACACAAATACATAGACGGGAAGAAAACAAATTTTGTGCATCATTGCCCAATCTGGCTAGTTTACTCCTTGTGTTAGACAATCTACACATACTTACACCTATACACACCTTTGTTGTAGAGTTATAATAAATTTTAACCCCACATCTTATTTTTCACTGCTTGATATTTATTATGGGTTAATTATTGAATTATTAGGGTTTCGTGAGCAGTCTCTTCGATGATTGTCGGTTCGCCTTATGGATTGACAAGACCCTCGCAAAACCCTAGTTTTCAGGGAGCCACTTATTAAACAAGGATGATAAGAAGTTGACTAAATGTACGCTATTGAGTATAGTGTTGCAGCGTCATACTACCCATAATCAAATAGCTTGGTAGATTGCTCAAACATGGAGACCAAACCATATTGCGGAATCTTGTATGTTCGGATCTTTTATGGCAAGCCTTTCCACCTGCTCGTTGAGTTCCAGCGACAACTGAACCCGAATCTTAGATATGTGGTCATGAACGAAATATCAAAGTTATAGAGCGACGATTTTATCTACCCCATCTCCGACTCCAAATGGGTTAGTCCATTGCATGTGGTACCCAAGAAGACATTTATCACCACAGTTTTGAGAGAGTCTAGAGAGGAGATAGCTACCTAAGTACCCACTTCTTGGAGGGTCTATGTGGACTATATACGATTGAATCATGCTACCAAGAAGGATCATTTCCCACTACCATTTAGTGATCAGATTATCGAGAGGCTTGCTGGGAAGAGTGAGTAGTGTTTTCTTGACGGGTACTCAGAGTACAATCAGGTGGCCATTGCACTCGAAGATCAGGAGAAAAAGGCGTTCACATGTCCGTTTGGTACATATACTTTTAGACGGATGCTCTTTGGTTTATTTAATTCCCCGACTACATTCCCAATGTGCATTCTTTCCATTTTCTCGGACATGGTGGGTGAGTATTTAGAGGTCTTCATGCATGACTTTTCGATCAATGGTGATGGGTTTGATGCTGGTCTTGACTGCTTAGACCGTGTACTTCAGCATTGCATAGAGGTCATTTCATGATGACTCATGGGACGGTCCTTGGCCATATCATCTCCAACAGGGGCATGGAGGTCGATCCATCCATGGTGGATATCATCAACAAACTCAATCCACCATCTAATTTACGTCAATTGTGGTCTTTTCTCGGGCATGTTGGTTTCTACCAATGGTTCTTACAAGACTTCAGTTGTATTGCCCGACCGCTCACTGATTTGTTGACGAAATACACCGAGTTCATTGTAGATGATAAGTGTCTCACATTATTTAAGACTCTCAATGGACTAGTTATCCAAGCTCCTATCTGTCAGCCACCTGATTGGTCTCTCCCATTCGAGATCATGACGGATGCTTCTGATTTTGCCATAGGGGTTGTTCTAGGACAGAGGAGGGATGGATTGCCATATGCCATTCACTACGCTGGCCAGACTTTGGATGCCGCTCAGCGAAACTACACCATAACTAAGAAGGAGATGCCAACTGTAGTCTTTGCTTTGGATAAGTTTCGATCATACATTCTTGGATCTATAGTGACCATATAAACAGATCACACTGCCATGTAATACCTCATGGCTAAGAAGGATGCCAAAGCCAAATTGACTAGATGGATCCTTCTACTCCAGGAGTTTAACATCGAGATTAAGGATAAACATAGAGTAAAAAATGTGGTGGCGGATCACCTCTCCCGCTTAGAGAACCTTGAGGATTCTGATTAGATTGCACCTATTATAGAGACCTTCCCAGACTAGGCGATTCTTGCTATCACCTCGCTTCCATGGTGCACTGACATTGTGAACTATCTTGTTTCTAAGAAAGTTGCACAAGGTTGGCCCATGCAGCGACTTGAGACCTTCCTGGCGAAGACCAAGTCGTACCATTGGGAGGATCCTACCCTTTATCATGAATGGGGGGATAGTGTCTGGTGTCGGTGTATTCCTCAAGAGGAGCACCACAACGTCCTCACCAACTGCCACAATGTTGAGGGAGGAGGACATCATTCGGGGAGACATATAACACAGAAAGTTCTCCAATCCGACCATTGGTGGCCTACCCTCTTCAAGGATTCAGATGAGTTCGTGAAGAGGTGCACTGACTATCAGAGAATGGGAACTTGTGGACAATGTGATATGAGTACATTCACTAAGAGTCAGGGAATTCATGGGTCCATTCCCTAAGAGTCAGGGATTTGAGTACATTCTGCATGTTGTGGATTATGTGAGTCGTTAGGTTGAGGTCATACCCTCCCGAGCCGTAGATGCTACGACCGTGTGCAGATTCTTGAGGAAAAATATCATTTCACTGTTCAGGGTACCTAGAGTTCTGATTTCAAACGAGTGTGGGGGGACTCATTTTATCAACGACAAGGTAAGGGCCCTTGCTAACCACTTCAGCATTAACCATCGAGTTGCCACTCCATATCACCCTCAAACTAATGGTCTTACTGAAGTATTGAATAGGGAGATCAAGACTATACAACAGAAGGTTGTCCGCCCATGTCGAAAGGATTGGTCACAGCTTTTGGACTCTGTCTTGTGAGCCTATAGGACTTCCTTCAAGACACCTTTGGGCACATCTCCCTTTCATCTCATTTATGGCATGCCATGCCATTTACTTATGGAAATCAAACACAAGTCACTTTGGGAAGTTACAGAGCTATTATTGGATCCCAAGAGTGTAGGAGATAAAACGAAAGCAGAATTGGCAACCCTGGAGGAGTTGAGAGATACAACCTTTTCGAGTAGCTTACAATATAAGGATAGAGTGAAAATATGGCATGATTCTCACATTATTCATGAACAGTTTGAGCCGAACCAAAGAGTATGGTTATTTGATGCTAGGTTGAGATTATTTCCAGGGAAATTACAAAGCAAATGTAAGAGATCATACATGGTCAGAACGATACACGACAACGAAGGCATCGATAAATATGAGTTGTCATCTGATTCCACCTTTCGAGTTAACAATCAATGTCTGAAACCATATCTTGATCATGATCCGCTGATCGTTGACGTTGCCCCTATTCATTTTGCAAGAGATATGGTCTTTGACTCACATCAATTGCATCTCATGCCTGATTGTCACTTCTCCTCTGCAAGTGTATAGATCCAGATTGCATATATCATTCATTCTTTTTATCTAATACCCCATCTTCATCTTATTATTATGCTATACTTAGGGTTTGCTCTACCCTCAGTATACGGGGTATCAGACCTGTGATTATCCATTTGATTTCATTACCTCTGTTTTGATGCCTATACTTAGGAAGATTTTACCCTAAATATAGGGGTGGTAATACCTGTACATCCTATTCTTTTGTTTTCCCCTTGTATACAGTCTTCTGTACTTAGGATTACTTGATCCTAAGTATTGGGGGATCACCGACCCCCATTCATTACATTCTTTCATTCGACGTTGCAATATAGCATTTTCTTCAATTCCCTAAACTCAGCATGGGTTATATATTCCTTTCATCGCTCTTTGATCACTCTGAGGACATCGTTCGAGTAAGTATAGGGGGTGCCGTATATATTTTATATATACTTTAGCCATGGTTGCATCGATTTCATGAGTCCATTCCCTTAGAGTCAGGGATTTGAGTACATTCTGCTTGCTTTGGATTATGTGATTCGTTGGGTTGATGTCATCCCCTCCCGAGCCATAGATGCTAAGACCGTGTGCAGATTCTTAAGGAAAAATATCATTTCACAATTCGGGGTAACTAGAGTTCTGATTTCAAATGGGGGGGACTCATTTTATCAATGACAAGGAAAGGGCCCTTGCTAACGAGTTCAACATTGACCATCGAGTTGCCACTCCATATCACCATTACACTAATGGCCTTGCTGAAGTATCGAATAGGGAGATCAAGACTATATTGCAGAAGGTTTTCTTCCCAGGCTGAAAGGATTGGTCATAGGTTTTGGACCCAGTCTTGTGGGCCTTTAGGACTTCCTTCAAGACACCTTTGGGCACATCTCCCTTTCATCTCGTTTATGGCAAGCCATGCCATTTACCTATGGAAATCAAGCACAAGTCAGTTTGCAAAGTTACAGAACTCTTATTGGATCCCAAGAGTGTAGGAGATCAAAGGAAAGCAGAATTGGCAACCCTAGAGGAGTTGAGAGATACATCCTTTTCGAGTAGCCTACAATATAAGGATAGAGTGAAAATATGGCATGATTCTCACATTAGACATAAATAGTTTGAGCCTAATCAGAGAGTATTGTTATTTTGTGCTAGGTTGAGATTATTTTCAGGGATATTAGAAAGCAAATTAGAGACCATACTTGGTCAGAAAGGTGCACGACACCAGAAGCATCGATATATCTGAGTTGTCATCTCATTCCACCTTTCGAGTTAACGGTCATCGCTTGAAGCCATATATTGATCATAATCCGTTGATCATCTACGTTGCCCCTTTTCAAATTTGTATGAGATGTGGTCATTGACTCACATCAGTTGCATCACATGCCTGATTCTCACTTCTCCTCTACAGCTGTATAGATCCAGATTGCATATATCATTCATTCTTTTTGTCTAGTACCTCGTCTTCATCTTATGATTATGCTATACATAGTGTGTGCTCTACCCCAAGTATAGGGTGTTATAAGACGTGATCATCCATTTGATTTTGTAACCTCTATTTTACTTCCTATACTTAAGGAGATTTTACCCTAAGTTTAGGGTAGACAATACCTGTACATCATATTCTTCGGTTTTCCCATTGTGTACATTTTCCATACTTAGGATTACTTGATCCTAAGGGGATCACCGACCTCCATTCATTACATTCTTTCATTCGTCGTCGCATTATAGAATTTTTTTCACATCCCAATATTCAACACGAGTTACGTCTTCCTTTCATCGCTCTTTGATCAATATGAGGACATCGTTCGAGCTAATTATAGGAGGTATCATATATATTGTATATATACTTTAGCCATAACTCGTACTTTATTTGAGTTTGTTGATAATATGGCTAAAAATCACAAAAGTAAAAATCACAAAAATTTTAAATTTTTTCGTGTACATAAATGTTTGTAGATAGTCTTTTATAAAAACTATTTTTGTACAAACTTTTTTAAAATGATTTTGATTGTATTTTTTGGGGATTTTTACCCAGCAGACCCTATAAACTTTTTAAATTACATGTATGACCTTTTACACAACGTAATTACCCCTAGACCCTGTAAATTACCCCAAGAACCCCCACGAGCTTCAAACAGATTACCCGGAGGGTTCATGGGGTAAGAGTTGGCAAGATTATGGGGTTGAGGGGGGAATTAGGTTGTTTCAAAGGTCGTAGAGGTAATTGGCAAAATTTATATGGTCTGCCGGGTAAAAATCACAATTTTTTGTAAATATTTTTGTATCAAAATTATGCATATAGTACAAAATTTTTGAAAAATGTTTGAAAAATAAAGGTTTGTGAAAATTGGTTTGTAAATGCTTGTAAAAATATTTTTCAAAACTTTTCCTTCTTCCCTGCATTCAAAAACTTCTATAATAATTTGCATATTTTGAAAAATTATCCACAAAAAGAACTTTGTATATATTTGCATGTACATTCTTTTGAATCATGATTGACATTTAAACTAGTCTGGAATTAAATTGGAAAATGGAGCCTGGTTAAAACTTTAATCCACGTAATTTCAGAGGAACCTTATAGGATATGGGGTTAAGACTTTTCAGGTCCATAGAGACGGTATTCTCTGAGTACACTAGTCTATGTTCGCATGTCATCTTGATGAGCCTAAGTAGAACACTTAACAACACACACATGACACTCAGAGACAATGGCCTGACTTGGACACACACCTTACATGTAGCTCAACACGGATGAGGTAGTGAGGAAGTAGAATTCTTTGGCTTGGAGTAGCATACGAGGGTGGTACAGCTACCCAGAATCTCTCGTCTTCCTCTAGGGAGTGATGTACATCTCAACCTGATCTAGTGGCATTGAGTCTAAAGATAAGAGTTTGTGGGTTGTAATAAAGCTTCAAAAGAGGGATAGTCTAGTGTCTCAAGAAAGAAAAACTCCTTATGTACATGTTGTACCTTGTAAATATGTTGTATAAATGCACATAAAAAAGTGCAAAATATGAAAAGCTACAAAAAAGGGGACCTGCTTGATTGAAAATAAAATGCCTGTCAGAGTGAATATAGTGAATAAGAAAAGCTTATGTATTCCACCTTTTTATCTCATGGAAACTTGTAGCCGGAGACTTAGCTACACTTGTTAAGCTCCAAGGGATACATGGCTACACTGGTCACGGTCCATTCTATTCTTTTCCCCTCTTCTTGAGCTGGTTGTACATGAACTTAGAAAGGAATACCCCATTCCTCATGGAAAGAGCTGCTAGACTGGGGAATTAGAGTTACCTTGTTGAGGGAGGCTCTTTCTTTATCATTTTTGAGGTGGGGAGCTACATATCACTTACACAGTACAAGGAAAGATGCATAGTCATTAGAGTTTGTGTATGTAGACTTGTTCGGACATGGTTATTAAGGAGTTTTGGTCATAGAACTGTGGAACTTGGAGGTCGTTGAGTCTTAAACCTATTCCCAATAAGGTTCTGCCAAACTAATAATGCAAAGGTCTAACTGAGCTCCATACTCCAATTTAATGATGATAAGTCTAACAATAAGCTTTGATTCCTCCTTTTTCTTTTCTTTTCTTTTCTTTTTCACTTCTTTTTAAATAAGGGTTTGCTAAGGGACTTACAAAGGTAAAGTGTAGGGCGATGATGATCTACGATTCTCATTCTTTATTCTTTATTTTAGCTCTTTCTTTTAGCAAAACCACCTATAAATACCTGTAAATAGAACAACTTAACATTTGCATGCCTTTGTTAATAATGCTAATTAACACATATTTCTCAAAAATAAAAGAATAAAGAAAAAAGAAAAAAGATGGATATATTTATAATAAACATAGAGTGACCTAAATCCCAAGAGAAGGTCAAGCCTTGACCTGATCGCAAAAGAAAATAAGTAGAGAGAGATAAGGGTGTACTATGTGCTGTACATATCATTTATATTTATACAAATTATATATTTTTGACAAAATAAAAAATATTTTATTTTTACACACTTGTATATATCCTTAGAAATAACATAATAAAAATGGAACAAAAATCATAAAAACCAAATAAGAATAAAAATAAATTAACAAATTCCTTGTATAAAATACATATGTATATAATATAATCCCTATTAATTTTACAGCCCTAACTAATTTACAAAAATCAAATAAAAAGTGTTTTGTATTACTAAAATTATTTTGTAAATAAATAAAATATATTATAAAAAGAATTTTTTAAAAAAGAATAAAATAAAAATACTTATATAAATGACATAGTTATATTATAACGTGTATATAATACTATATATTGTATATACACTATATTATTTTTTATAAAAATAATTAAAAAATCATAGAAAAATAACTTATTAAATAATAAACAAATTTTATTTTATATACTTTTTTATTTAAAATCATTTACTGTTTTTAATTTATTATTCTATCATTTCTGTAAATATTGATTTTCTTTCGGGCCATGCTCGATTGTTGACCTTGGTCAACGTCTCCTGCTAGTCGGGTCGGGTCCTCCCTCACATCGTCGGAGCTCCTTCTCGAATTTCTACTAATCGGATTCGACCTCCGATTGCTTTGATTCTTACACCCGATTAAAGTCCTAATATCCATGATCCTCGCGGATCCCTAGGCGCAGCCGGATCGCCATATGGTTCTACCCCACGCTCTGATCTTCTTGGACCCTCGAGCATCCTATAAATACACTCCTCCTGTGCTCTCCGGCTCATCCCTCGCGCCACCATTCTTCCGTATCCACCTTCAATGAAGTGACAGTGACCTAGAGCACAGCTAAGGGAATTCGGAGATGCCTGGAGGCTTGTAGCTCGCAACGTGGCCGGAGCTCAACCGCGTGAAGCCTCCCAGCCAGCCACATCTCGGTTGAGGCCAAGACCAAATCACCCACCTTCACTTGGAGCTTGAGTTTGCCCGAGTCCTCATGTAGCTTCCCTTACCCCCTGTATTTTTCATTTTCTTTGATTTTCCATTTCGTCCATCGCCGCCAGTCCTCTGCTTCGACCAGCTGGTATGAGCTCCGCTACCACCATCTTCTACATAGATCAAACCCCTACTCATCGTCACCCTTCTTGCATAACCTGCCCCTTTAGAATCGGCCATCATGTCGAAATTAAGGTCGAGATCTCCTCGTGCCTTTGCCGTAGGTCGATTCCCGTTCACCATCGCTTCCATTTATCTATCCATGTAACAACCATACCAGAGCCTTGTCCCTGAGTCTCTTTACCCTTTGCAGGTGCCCGTGTGTGCAAGGAGTCCCATTTGATAGCCCAGCTGCTCCGGCAGAGCAGCTCCAAGAGGAGCTTCACCACCTCGTGCATCCGACCGTTATCTGCCCCATCAGAGCCCTCCACCAGATGCGAAGCACCTACACGGCAGTGCTAGACTCCCCCGGACCTTCATCGGAGCGCCGGATCACCCTCTACTCCAGCGAAGTTCGCTAGACTGGAGTTCTTCCAGCACCCTTTGTAGCCGCTTGATCAGAAGATCTGCTCCAGATTTGATCTGAGCCCTTGTTTACGTCGTATCCTCACACTTGGATTGGGTTTGGACCACCTATCCGCATTGCATGACCACTACAGTCTGTGAGCCTTTAGATCAGAGCCCCGGTGCATCCGACACGCACATCTGCGACATGATTAGAACCATCAGACGCTTGTAGAGGATAATCAGAGCTGTACGTCCTGGGGCTTCTGCGCGCGTGCCACGCACACCTCTGCATGGGTATATTTCCTTTTGCCCTTGCATGTTTCAGTATTTAGCTTTAGTCCCAGTAAATAGAATATGTAGTTAAAAATATTTATAGTTTGGACCTTGTACTTTTATATTTGCATTTTAGTCTGAGTTCAAGTCACGTGTGTCCCCACGTGCTTGTCTAGGATATTTGTAACATTTCACCTGCACTTTTATGCTGTTAATGAATGAATGTTATGTTTTTAAATTTGCATTTATAACCCTGTGATCCTAGATCATGTGTGACACATGTGTTGGTTATATTAATCGCATATTCGACCCTATGTTTTCTTAGTTTGTTTTTTATTTGGTCTACTAACTTAAACTAATTACTTTTAGGTCCCTGTGAACTGTATTTAACTCGACTTTTATTGGACTTAATAAATATAAAATAACTTTAAAAATTACCTAAAAATTACAATTAGCTCCTACTAGAGTTTAGGATTTATGGTAATTTTCATGAGTTGATTTACTTGCATTTTATATTTTTAGATATTCAAAACCTGTAAAAAAGACCTTGTTTGTGTTACAAAAATATAAAAATTCGAAAAATATTTTAAAAATCCCACAAAAATACTTGTTTTTGTCTTTTTTTGTATTTTAACTCCAAAATTAATTTTGTTTGAAAAATCTTTATAAAAACCCTAGAAATCACAAAACAACTAAAAAATTATATAAATTGTATACTATCAAAGAAAATTTCCAAAATTGTATTTTTAGATTTTGTTTGTATATTTTTGTTTATATTTTATCATAAAATTACCCTCCAAGACCTTTGGGCACTTGAAGTATTTTTTAATTTGCAACTTGGTCTTGGATGTGCATTGTTTTGCATTTTTGGCATTGTTTGATTTTTAAAAATTCATAAAAACATTTGAAAACTCTCAAAAAATTACCACAACACTTTAAAACCCTTAATACCTAAAAATATTTTTACTTTAATTTTCTGAGCATTTTTTTTTGAAAAATCCAAAAAAAGTATAGTGTGTGTTGTCTTTTATTGCGTGCTTGCTTTAATTTATTGAAAATTAAAAATTTAAAAAATAAAAAAACCTCTGAAAAATGCTCTTCTTAGAGATTTGACTACTTATTTTTAAATCGTGCTCCTTGTGTTCTACCCTGATCGTTATACCAGGTAAATAAACTAGCAGATCGCTTACATTTGATTACTTGATCTTCTTTAGTGGCTATTTTTCTCGTTGACCAAGCCATGTGATTTAGGTCACAATGACCATTGTTTTATTTTGATACATAACTCTAGTCCCTTGGTCGCTAATCAACACTCCATGCATAAAAATGGTGTATGGACCCTTGAGGATCCACCTAGAGGGTAAAACCCATTGGCTGTAAATGGATCTTCTGGAGAAAAAGGGGGCATGTTGGGAAGGTAGAGACCTTCAAGGCACAACTCATATCCAATGGCTACACAGAGAAAATGCATCGACTATGATGAGCCATTCTCTCATGTGGCTATTCCTAAGTCCATCAAGGCACTGCAAGCTATGGCTACATATCTTGACTATGACATCTGGTAGATGGATGTCAAAATGACTTTCCTTAATGGATACCTCAAAGAGGATATATATATGTGTATATATATATATATATATATATATATATATGGAGCAGCCCTAGGTCTTCATAACCGAGGAAGGCAAAGCATGCAAGCTAAAGAAATCCATCTATGGTCTCAAGCGAGCTTCTCGTAGTTGGAATATCATATTCTACGAAACCATAATGAGTTATGATTTTGTTCAGAATCCTAATAAACCGTGTGTGTATAAGAAGCTTAGAGGGAGTGCCATTGTGTTCATTGTTCTTTATGTAGATGACATCCTTATCATTGGGAGTGATACATGGATGATGACCAATGTTAAGATTTGGATATTCCCATACCTTCGAGATGAAAGATCATGGAGAGGCCTCTTATATCTTAAGTATGAAGTTATTCAGGAAAAGTGAAAAGAGGATTTTGGTATTGTCACAATATGGGTACATTAAGAAGATTATGGAGCATTTCCATATGGAGAATTCCAAGAAAGGCTTCCTTCCCTTAAGACATAGTATCCACCTATCTAAAGGGATGACTCCTTAAAGTGTTGAGGATAAGAAAGCCATGGTTGGATGCCATTACACATCATCTGTAGGAAGTTTAATGTACGCCATGATGTGCACAGACCAGATATATACCATGCACTAGAAGTGGTAAGCCATTACCAATCCTCCTATGGAGAGCAACACTGGAATGTAGTGAAGAACATCTTCAAGTATCTAAGATGGGCACAAGATTACATCATGGTCTATGGAGATGGTGATCTCCAAGTCTTAGGATACACAAATTTTGTCTTTTAGTTTGATATCGATGATCGAATGTCGAAATCAAGGTTTGTGTTCTTGTTGAACGATGGCATTGTGAGATAGAGAATCGAGAAGAAGGACAATACATTTGATTCAACAATAGAAGACGAATACATTGCAGCATCAGATGCTGCAAAGGAGGTGATGTGGTTGTGCATTTATCTTGGAGCTAGGCATAGTTTCCTCTGATACTCCCATCCTGCTACTCTACGATAACATTAGAGCCATAACTCATGCGAAGGAATCCAGATGGCATAAAAAGAGAAAGCACGTGGAAAGTAAATACCCCATCATTCGGGAGACTAAAAAGTGTGGTGACATCGTCATCACCAAGGTGTCCTCTACTGACAACGTTGTTGATTTACTTACCTAACCTTTGACATAAGATTTTCAACTAGCATGAAATGAGTATGGGTTTAAGGATTGTATGTGAATGATTCTGAGGGCTAGTGGTAGATGGTTAGCCATGTGTGCCTGAGGCAAACCATTTCTAAAATAAATGTTATTGTAATGTTTGATATATCAATAAAAGTTATTGGTTTATTTCACTCCCTGATTGAGATTAAATGAATGAATACACTTTAAGATCCCTTAATACAATCAGGGTTATGTACCACTTCCATATTAATGATCACACATCTATTGATTCAATTGTTGAATCATAGATGCCAGTGCTTGGATGAATATCCAAAGAGTGAGATTGAGGACTCATTAAGCACTGTCAAATGATTATTAAAAGATGATCTCCAGCCTGAGTAGGAGATGACAAACCTTTCTCTTTTTGGTTGATATCTGAACAACCTCTTGATGCAGATCCTCCGCATAGGATAAATATTCACATGTGTTAGATAAGTTAGGTCAAAGAGTTGACTGAGCAAGATTAACATAACAAAGACATATGTCGTATGCTGCCACGATATAATCATGCATCCTTTGATCGAAGATATATTATTACTATATATCTAATTATGTAATTTAGCAGACCAATAGGTTGATGGACTAATCCAGATCTATGCACCTGCGAGCTGGTGTGCATACAGGGGAATATGAGTAATACAATCTCTCAAAGGGATCATAACGGCGCGCTTGTGAACTGGAAGGCATGAGAGCTCACTCATGAGGTATTTGGGACGAATCAAATTCCATGCATGATTGTCTTACTTTGGAAGCATGACAAGAATTTGTAGGTATGATATATGTTTTTTGAAAGCATATGATCGATACCGACTCAAAGTGACCGAATGAGAAACTTTATGATAAACCCTGATGATAATGTGAACAGAAGCAATTGTATAACCATGACGCTTCCATTTTGAGGGAGTGATGAATCAGGTTTGGATTTTAGTGACTCCTCTCATTAGAAAAGTGATATAATGTTAGTCCAAATGCTGAAATTTATCGGAACAACTCACCTTGCAGCTTGACTTGGTCGGAACTAAGGAGCACAGAAACTCATTTGAGTTGATCTCCAGCGATGACCAGATCTCAATTTAGCTGCTCTTTCTCCTTGCTGACAACTAGGTGATTTCCTACTATTACTAGGATGCTCAAACACTACTAGGATTGGGGTTACAGAGGGCTAAAGAGGACAAAATAAAATGGAGAAGATGAAATTTACTTATATAAAGGGAAATGACAATCTCGCGACTAAGATTGCGTGAAGGTGAACGATCATTGGTGGAGGCTATGGTGTGGGCATGGAAGAGGGTTGAGGGGAGTGCATAGAGGTGGTGGTCTCAAGGGAGATGGAGTTGTGGAGGAAGAGTTGAAAATGGAGAAGGTGAGGGGTTCAACGCTCTAACTCTGGTTAGAGGGGCATTGGTATAGTTGACCTACGGGTCAATGAATGCTGGATTCTCATTGGTCCACGTCTGACCATATGACACAAAACAAATAAATGAAACATCATTAATTCAATAATACATAATAAATGATTTTATTAAATAAAACGTACAACATCAAAAATGAACATTATTTTTCAGACTATTTTTATGTGATTTATATTTTATTTTACAACATTATTTGTTAGGCGTTAATTTTAACATGTATGTCTATAGGTATATATACCTATAGTTTACATATTATATTTTTATTTTTCATTCAGTTACTTATTCTCATATTTACAAATTTTATATATTTATAACATTGATAAATACATATTTACATATTTTTAATATATATTTATGTATTGTTTATATGCATAAATAATTGTATGTATATTTATTATAGCTATTGTATACCTATATATTATAATTTATTATTTAGATTATGTGTATTTTAGTGGCTTCATTTTTTTGTTTATATTTTTAATTTTTTAAATAATATATACAATTATTTTAAAATGTAAATAGAGTAAAAATACAAAAAATAAAATATATGAATATTAATATAGATGCATTGTACAATAGTATGCCAGCAAGCCATCTTTTATATCTTAATTCTATTTTTAATGAATCCACCTTCATTAGATAGATAATTTAGTTTGAAATACAATGGAGTGAATTTGGTTCAATTTGAGTTTATATGCAGAAGATATTGATCTGTGGAATTCGATTTACGAGTTTTTCATCTATGTGTACAAGTTGCATTGTACATGATTTTTATTAGCTATCATTTTTATAATTTTCTATATATAATTATCTAAAGGTTTGTTGACAATTTTTTTATTTAAGGTGCATTTAAGTGTAAATAAAATAATGTAAAAATGGTTATTTGTAGTATATGAAATTAGGGTTTTATGTACAATGTATTAGCCCTTATCTCAACCCACTTTATTTCTTATCGTCCAAGTCAATATTAACTTGATCTCTAGGCTTAGTGTCATTAAATATCTTTGATACTTCAGGTATTTTTCTTTTTTTCTCTTTATTCTTTTATTTTGGATTTAAATACAAGTTTTTATGCACTAACTACATATGAATAATGAATGCTAATTTGTACAAATTAGCTGAATTTACTTGTGTTTTTCAAGAGATTTAAAGATAAAATAAAGGAATAAAGGTAGATGAATGGATATTCATCAGTCACCTTAGCGGTGGTGGGCTCAGGTGTCAAAGACCGAATTGGTAAATGCAAGTTGGACTTTCAAGGTGGAAAGAGTTCTCGCTTCCTTCACACAAGTCACATTTTCTCATATTATTGGGGTGTGACAAAGGTGGAAGGGAGATCCCAGATCTTGCATGAGGTACTTTGGTTAGCATACCTCATGCTTTGAAAGTTCGAAAGGAAATGGACTTTCAATGTAATAAAAAGCGAGACGACATTGATTTAAAACATTAATAACCTTAATCTATGTAAAATATATTTATGCAAATTGTCTTATTTTAGATAACCTTCACTAAATATACTCAAAACTATACTCAGTCATAACCTGTATCATGGATTGAATCCATGATCAAGATGTAGTACTTGTGGTTGAACACAGATTGTATGTGGTTGTAGTGTGCAAGTTTCGTCATGAAGGTGAGGAATGACAATTAAATAGATAGTAGGACAACATCCTAAGGTTTGTATGTCTCTACAATCTTGATCTCACATCAAGTGTACTTTGGAAGTAACATGTCAATGTTCATAATTGTCAAGATTCTTATAAACATCAAGAAGATGTTTTGGCAAACAAATTTTCTCTCAAAATTTAATCATCAATGACATGGTTCATTGCATTATGCAAGATGGTAGATCCATATGAGTTAATGTACTCAAAATGTATCAGTTCCTACATGAACCAAAGTCTTTAAGAGTTAAGATGTATGTAGATATAATGTATGTCATCATTCCACTATCTCAACTTATCTCTTCCATTAAGCTTCATAATATTCATATTATATGAATAAGATAAAGCAAGGATAAATGTTGAAATACTCTTATATTGAAGTCCATTAGGGACTTGTTTAATTTAAGAGATCCTTTATCTTAAGAAATGGTTGTTTATAGTTCAAGGAATCACAGTGGAAGCATGTCTCTAACCAATGTAAGAATGAGAGTCAAAGAGTTGACTATACTTCTATGAATTCCACACATATGACATTCAAAGAGTTGGATGAATGCTAATACTGGAAAAAAGATGATATTTTAATATTCTGACTATCCAGACAATCTAGAATCCTTAGAGAAGGATTCTGATAGTGCATTGTCATATCCTACATCTACATATCTTCATTAAATCATCTTACTTATTGTACAAGATTAAAGTCTAATAATTATATCTCCTTCTTCTACTAACACTTCCAATCGATTGCATATGTTTTAGAAGACAAGAAAACTTGATCTCCATGTTTAACAATCATTCACATGGAATTTGACGCAATTGTTATGACGATCTCCATTGGATAAATAGACTACTTTTTCCAGTGGAAAAGCTCTTATTCTTAGAGAATGTCTCTATGACTTAGATACCAGAATAGATTCATTGATTATTACTAAACTTGTTAGAAGTTTACACACATTATGAGATAAATCAATCATAAAGACTTATGGTGGATACATTTCATATGGTAATCTAACACCTTGAGGATGCTACTAAATTAGAATATTAATGAGCGATTCATTGGTGTTTCTAATACTGGAAACTAAACCTCAAAAGATCAATAGAAGGATGACGATTATTTGACAATATCTATCATCATGGGTTGGACGTAAGTCTATTGATTTGATCAATAAGGCTAGTAAGAGATAGAACATTAGATTATCTGAAAGTTCAAACCTTACATACTTGTAAATATTGTATAAAAAGTAAAATGCATGATGCGCCCTTCTCTGGGAATGGTGCAAGATGCAGAGTTATTCAAAACCTCATACATATGTGAACCCTCTACCATAATAAACCTTAATGATATTTGATATCCATTTATGATTATTTGTAGCATTTGATTTCTTCTTTACCTATTAGAAACCATTAAAATGTTCAAATATTTCACAATTTTGGCTGAGAACAAAAGTTATTAGGGAGACTGATAAAATTCAATCTAACAAAGGTAGCCAGTACCTATTAGATGAATTTAAGGAATACCTTATAGAGAATGGACTGTTGTTCCTATCTCACTCCTCCTAATTCATCTCTACTCAATGGAGTTGTTAGGAGATGAATTTGAATCATGTGTTACATGATATGATCAATGATGACCCTTAGCATAATTACATTTTAGTTTCCTATTATATGCACTAGAGACTACAATGTATATACTTAAATAAGATTCCAAGAAAATCTATACCAAAAATTCCTCGTGAGCTATGGTTTAGAACATAGCCTGGTGTTAGACACTTAAGGATTAAGGACTGCTTGGTCCATGACATAAATATGGATGCAAGTAAGATGGACTCTAAACTAGAGAGTGCTACTTCATTATGTATATAAAAATAGTATTGGATACCCACTTTATAACCTTGAGATTCTTAAAAAATTTCATCTCTAAGGATATTATTCTCAGAGGATGATTTCCTTGAGAATCAAGATAAGATCGAATTAAAGGGACTCATCGAAGCCAAGCAGGATAATGTGGTCCCTATAATAGAAAACCAAAAGAATAACTAAATATGAAACTTGCATACGTCTTAAAAAAAGTTCGAGACGGTAAAACCACCTAGAGGGTATGGATTCCATGTGTTAGAGAAGTCTGATAATGATCAGACTTCTTATGATGAAGCTTGTAAGGAACATGAAATGGAGAGATATAAAGTAGACTTCATGCACCAGTGTTGTGTATCAACCCTCGAGGATCCACCTATATGGGTCGAATCCATTGGGTGTAAATTGATCTTCAAGAGAAAGAGGGAACCTGATGAGAAGGTAGAGACTTCCAAAGCATGGTTCGTGCAATGAGAAAAGACATCGCTTGCGATGAGACTTTCTCTCCAGTGACAAAGCTTGTACCCATCAGAATATTGATAATTATAGCTACAACTCTTGACTATGACATCTAGAAGATGGAAGTCAAGATTGCATTCCTATAAGAATACCTCAACGAGGATATTCATATGAAGTAGCCCAAGATCTTCATAGTTGTGGAAGGTAAGTTTTGCAATATAAAGTACTCCATCCATGGACTCAAATAAGCTTTTTATAGTTGGAACATATTTGATGACATTATAAAGGTTATACTGTAAAACAGAATCTTGATGAATGATGAAGGCAAAAATCGAGAGGTCCAAAATGAGCCTCACAAGGCAATGACTCAGTTGTTGTGATGACTTCTCCACGATTGCGTGTAATCAACAATAACCCCACACAATGAATAAATCAAGCAAACAAGTATGAATCAAAATTTAGAATACCCTACTAAAGATGTATAGTGACAAGCAAGTAGGGATCGAACACATGAAACAAAGTTGTAGAGAAAGGGGAGATACAATTATAAATCTCAAGAATTTATCTTTTCAAGCACTTAGCCAAATTATGGTTTTTTATGGGTTTTTGATTTTATAATAATTTTTTGTTTTATATTTTTATTTTTTTTTGAATTTATATTTTTGTACTTTTTTTATATGTTTAGAATGTTTTTTAGTCTCCTTTTCTTTTTATAAAAGAAAATATATAAATATAAGTAGATATAGGAAATATATAGATAGGATATATAATAAATAGTCAAAAATCACGAACTGAAGTGTTTTTTGTTTTTAATAATTTTATACTAATTTTTTGATTTTTGGAGAATTTTAGCAAACTTTTAAGGACTTTTAATTGGAATAAAAAGTCAAAATAATGAAAAGGCAAATAATTAGGAGTAGTCTTGATTTTAAAAATAACAAATCTTCACTAGAAAATCCCAAAAATATTTTTAAGTCAAAGTATACCGCAAAATACAAAATCCTGAACAGAGAACACTATTTTTGGATATTTTATAGATTTTTGAGAATTTTTATAAGGTTTTGGGTTTTTTGAGATTTTTAGGGTTTTTATATTATTTTTGTCTAGTTTTTGGTCATATGATAAAATAAAGTAAAACACACATAAACTACTTTATTAGAATTTTTCAAAATAATTTTATATTTTTTTGGATTTTTCTAATGTAGACAGTGATAAGTAGTACTATTTTTTATTTTACAAAAATAGAAAACTAATTTAAATCACTCCATTAATAATATATATGTATATAATCAATAAAGTAGTAATGTATTTAAATAATTTTTCCTTAGATTTTTCGACACTTGGAGATATTTTTCATAAAATGTAGTCTATAAATAAGGAATTCATACGGACAGGGGTGTTTCTGTAATGAAAATAAAGTTCCTAGGCCAATATCAAACCTTCAAGCTAAACTAAAAGGTCAAGCATGCAAAATTAGTATGTAATAAAATATAAGCATCTTGGTAGGGACCTATTGGCAATATTCAAAACATGCAAGGGAAAACATGAAATCTTGCCACAAAATAATACATGTGATTTTTTAAAAATGTGACTGACCCAATATAAAGTAAATCCACAAGGGTTTCAATGCAAATTCTCCTAGGTCTGTCTGAGCTGGCGGAAGATTCAAGTGCAAATAAAGTTAAGTACAGGGAGTTTAGTGAAAATATTATAAGAACTTTTAAACTCGAGATGAAAGATTGAGTATCAGATATTAAATACAAAAATGTGTGCGGGAAATATGCAATGTACCTAATCGCTTGCTTACGGACGGTGGAGATGACTCCACTTGACACACGTCGATGATACAATGGCTGGTGACGGTTTACTGATTGTTGGCTCCAATTAGAACCCCATATGGGATCCAACAGCTTTGGGTTTCTTCGATTAGATGAGACCTACGCACCGGGTCACTCCTTCTTGATTGGACAACGAAGAAGGCCCTTAGAAGAACTGGGAAGAACGACATGTTGGGTGCTCCGATATGTCGATTCTTTATGCTCCGATGCTCTCTGAGGTTGCCGAGGGGTGGAGTTGCTGAGGTCGATCTGTAGCTCAAGGAGGTGTCAAAATGGCCAACGACTCACCGAAGAAGCTCTGGTGAGGTCGAGACACTATTACAATGAACCCAAGAGAGGGGGACTGCAGGGTTGCAGTGGGAGACCAAAAGCAAAGCTGCAAGAGGCTTCATATGTTGTAAATGAATGAGGATGGGTCGCGACGAAGTCCTCTAGGAAACGACAGATAAGGAGAACTCGATCTACAGATCTTTGCAAGATCTGGGTGTCTGGAGGTGTTGGGGGCGTAGGACTGAGGAAAGGGAAGAAGATGGTGTGATTGTGGAGGTGGATATTGAGTAGAGTGGTTGGAAACAAACGGTAAAGCCAGAGCTCTACCAAACTAAGGATGTGGATTTTATGATGAAATTGACGTAGTTAAAAGAAATAAAGTGCAGGGCTAAACTAGTGCTAACCCTAAGAATGAAAGGACGTGAAACGAAAAAGCTATACCTAACCTAGACCAGCATGGAGCGAAGCTTCGGGTGGAGCAGGAGCGGAGCTAGATCACTCGATTCAACACTCCAAAAAGCTCGTTGAACCACGGAAGAACTGCCTCTTGTCACTAGGTATCTTGTTCCACACTAGGGGTAGGGTTCTCTGGAGAAGAAGAGGATCAAAAATCAAAGTTGTATGGAGGCGAGGTTAAGTAGGGGTGAGTGGTCAGCTGGAAAGATCGAGGTGGATCTGACGATGTAGTGTCCCATAGCTCGAGAAATCGAGCGGACCTGAATCACCAATGATCGAGGCGTAAAAGTCACAAAGAAATCGACTCATTTTGATGCTTGAATCGATATGAGGGAAAAGGTGAAAATGGGTAAAAACTTTGGTTCTAACAAGGCACGTGTATGTCTAAGGTGTTGACCGAAGTCAACTAGCAGGGTGATATGGTTGGTCCACATGGACCAACTAGAAAAATCTGACCTGAAAATATTTCTAAATTAGTTATAAATAAGAGATGACTTTATTAAATTAAAAGTAAAAGCAAAAAAAGTTTATTATTTTCTATATTATTTTATTACGGTTTTTTTTTATTTTTTCTAGGTATTCTATTACAAGTTAATTTTTAGGGTTTTATTTATAGGTATATTTACTTATGTTTTGATTCCTTTATGTTTATTTTGTATTTTAGATTTTATTATTATATTTTCTTATTTTATATATTTATAACTTATTTATATGTACATAAATATATTTTTATTTCATTTTTTGATGTAATATTTACACTTTAATAAATAAGAGTATAATATATATAGGTATAAGTATTGGTATTTTGTCTGTGTATTTTATATACTTATTTTATTTTAATGTTTTATTTTTGGTATTATTTTATTTAAATATGTATATATTATAAGTAATATTTACAAATTTATAAAAATATTAGAATTTAACAATAATAAAGAATAAATAAAATGAATATTTTTTCTCGTATATATTACAATGAGGGTCCAAAACCTAACTTTCACAAATTAACTCCAAGAAATATAAAATCACCTTCATTATATAGATTATTAAAAGTTATATACAATTAGAGGTTGATTTTGATAAATTTTGAATTTTTATTTGAGAGATATGGGTTTGGGAAGTTTGGATTTCGGAAACTTATTTAGATTATAAAAAGTATACTGTATGTTATTTTTGTATGAACATAATTTTATATTTTTCTATATATTATTATCTACAACTTTCATGTACAAAGTTTCTTTATTTGAAGTATGAAAGTATAAAATAAAATAGGTCCCAAAAATGAACAAATGATGAATTAAAGAACACAAATTATTGGTGATTTTTATCCCTTATCTCCCCCTACTTTATTCCTCATCGACCCAGTCATCAGGATGCCTAGGTCTCGGAGTTTAGGGTCATAAAATACCTTTATTCTTTTTTTCTTTTCTTTTCTTTATTCCATAATTTTGGCATTAAAAACAATATTTTATACAGTTGTTGTACAACAAAGAATGAATATTAATTTATCCAAATTAATGTTATTTACATGCATTACCTGGGGTTTGTAAGGCCATAATGATAGAATACAAGTGATGAAATGGAGACACATCACCCCACTATACTTGCCTTTGCTAGTCCTTAGCAAACACTTATTCAATAAGTGAAGAAAATAAAAACAAAGAATATAAAAAGAAAGAAAGTGGATTGAATTTATTTCTCAAACTTGTCTTCACAAAATCAAAGTTTAGAGATCAAGTCAGACCTTTGGAAATTTAGTGCGGTCAGAACCTTATTGGGAATCAGATTTAAAACGTAACAGCCTTCGAGAATCCCAAAACTGTGCTTAAGTCTCCTCAATAGCCAGGTCAGAATATTTCAAGTCATACACAAAATATTATGACTATGAATCTCACTTGTACAGTGTATGTGATAGTGGCTCCCCTCAACTGAAATGATAAAGAGACTGACTTCTCCATCGTGACAACCCAATGATTCCCCAATCCAGCAAATCCTTCCTCGAGGAGCAAGGTATTCCTTTTTAAGTTCAAGTGACAACCAGCTCAAGAGGAGGATGTGAAGAGAAGAATGGACGGTAGCCAGTGTAGCTACCTATCCTAGGATGCATGACCATTGTAGTCAAGTCATCGAGCTGTAGGCTTCACATGATATGACTTTGAATCTCAAGCTTGCTTATTGACTATACAAATATGTACACTCCAACAAGCATTTTATTTTCAATAAGGCCTGTCCACTTTTTTGGAGCTTTTGTTTGTTTTTGAAATACTATATACAACAACATTTACATATGGAGTTTTTCCTCTTGAGATAGTAGACTATCCATCTTTTTAAGCATTATTGCAACCCACACTCTCATGTCCATAGACGTCTCTACTTCTAGATGGTTTAGGGTGCACTTACCTCCCTTGAAATGTTTCCACTTGTGTGTGTTTCATACCGCCAAATCCAATCTCCTCACCACTCCAACTGAGTTGAGCCAAGTGAAAGGTGCAAATGTCCAAGTTAGGTCATTATCAACAAGAGCCATGCGTGCGCATCAAAATACTCTACTTAGGCAGTCAAAAATACATTGAACCAAGTCTCTCTATTCTCAAAGAATAAAGTCAACTAGATCTGAAGTACCTCAATTCCAGCTCCTATAAGTTTCCTGTGATTAGGTAGATTTAGGGTCCAACATAGCTCCAATCTTCAGATTTTACTTAGACTTGTTCAATTATCAAACTCAATCCAAAAAATGTGAATGCTATGCAAATGCTATGTACAATGCAAAAAATATTTTTGTGATGCAATTTTCAAACTTTTGAACATTTTACGGATTTTTGAAAAAGGCATTGCAATTTTTTATGCAATTTTTCAAAATGATTTTGCAATTTTTTTTGGATTTTTGGTTTTGTAATTTTTTTTGATTTTTGAAAACAAAAGATTTTGGATATGACTAGGTGCGAATATTTACATGGGGATGCATCTTATATTTACAAGAGTCAGAATTTAAGAACTTACAAGGGATATGTGATTATTTTTATAGATATGTATATACCGTTAAAATAGAATTCTAATGTGATGTATATATTCTTCAAACTTATTTGAAAATGATTTACAAACAATTTCGAAAACTATAGTCCAAAAAAATTTTTACAAATAACTTTTACAGACATTTACAAATATTTTAAAATCAATTTGCAATGATTTTCAAATAGTATATATAGATTTTTTAAAATATTTTTGCAACCATTTTTTTAACCATTTGCAAATCGATTTTCAAAATATTTTTATTTCACACAAAGAGAAGAAATTTCTACAAACAAAATATTTTTCAAAGGTTGAACATATTTTACAAAACATTTTCTAAATAGTTTTCACGTTTTTTCAAAAAGATTTTCAAACTATTTTTCTAACATTTTGTAAAAAATATTTTTACTTGATTTATTAATAATTAAATAGAAAAAGAATTTGAGGAATAACACACATCTTTTATTAAGGAATTTTAATAAATTGTATAGTATATATAGTATATCATACAGAATTTTAACCATATTATTATTAAAAATACAAAAGTACGAGTTACAGCTAATATATATATATATATATACAATAATACGACCCCCTATACTTAGCTTGAGCTATGTCCTCATAGATAAGAGAGAAAAAGAGAAGCCATAAATTGTAGTGATAAATAAAAGTCTAAAGAATAAATAATAGATAGATGAAGGAATGCAAAAAATGAGAAGTTGACTGTCTCCCCAATACTTAGGATGAAATAATCCTAAATATATCAGATTGTTCACAAGGAAGGGGAGGGTCAAGGGTGTGAATGTACGAAATCATCGACTCGACCTGTCACCCCATACTTAGGCTGCAATATCCCTAAGTATAAGTGGAGTGTCAAAAATTGAGGGGACATGTGAGGGATAAGAAAAAGAACAGCTCGGAGTAGTCACCCCTCCATACATAGTATAAAGTACATCCTAAGTACATCAATGATGAAGGGGATGAGACTTTTTCGAAAGAAAAAGAAACTAAAGAATGAAAACAAGAGAAGAATAAAAGAAGAAAAATCATTCAAAAATGTTTTGATGTCGTTTGTCTTCTACTGCATCTATGGAAGTATTCGGCTCATCATCAAAAATCACTTGGATTGAGTCAACGATAGATAGAAATGTTTCATGTTCAAGATACGGTTTCAGAAGCTATCCATTGACCACAAATAGTTGTGCGTCAACTGACAAACCAGATATCATCACGCTTCCATTGTCATGCACATGCCTCACTATAAATGGCCATGTCCAATTGCTCTTCAACTTAATTAGAAAGATCTTTAATTTCTCATTGAACAACCACACCTTTTGACCTGGCTTGAAGGACTTGCGGTGGATATGCTTGTCATTCCACTTTTTGACCTTCTCTTTGTATATAAGGATGTTTTCATATGCATAATCTTTGAATTCCAATAATCTATTCAGATCCACTTTTCGGTTCTTCTCGGCTTTCTCAAAGTCCAAGTTGCAGTTGTTGATGGCCCATAATGATTTATGAATAAATTCAATAGGAAAATGGCATGGATTTCCATAGGCAATGCCATAGGGAGACATTTCTAATGGTGACATGTACATAGATCTGTAATCACAAAGAACTGAATCAAGTAGCTGAGACCAGTTCTTGCAATTAGGATGCACAAGCTTTTGCAGAAGTGTGTTTATCTCCTTGTTAGAATATCCAGCCAAGCCATTGGACTACGGGTGGTAAGATGAAGCGACATGATGTTCAATACAGAATTCTTGTGTTACTTTCTTCACCTCTACGTTGATAAAGCGGCTTCTCCCATCTGATATGAGAATCTTGAGGATCCCAAATTGTGCAATGATGTGATCCCTTAAGAATCGATAGACAGTCCGATTGTTGGCAGTTTGGGCAGAGATAACCTCCACCCAACGATTCACATAGTCGGCAGCAAACGGAATATATTCATAGTCCTAATTGTTCGAAATTGGCACCATAAAATCAATTCCCCATACATCAAATACATCTGAAATCTGAATAAACTCCAAGGGCATTATGTCTCGTAGTGCAATGTTTCCACCCATCTTCTGGCAATCAGTGCAACGCTTCACATATTCGGTTGCATCTTTGAACAAGGTTGGCCACTACTGGACGCTTTGGAGGACTTTTGTTGCTGTTTTCTCTAAATTTGGTGTCATGATGATTCTTTATCATGACAAAGTGGAATGACACTCGAAACTTCCTCCTGAGGAATACACCTCCTCCAGATGCAATTTTCCACCTCACGGAATAGATATGGATCCTACCACTAGTAGAAATGGATACTAAACAAATATTTGTCCACTTTCAAATTGGCCAATCTTGTGGAGTTCTCTTGGACACAAGATAGTTCACAATATCAACATACCAAGGAAGCGAGGTGACTGACAGATATGCCTCGTATGGAAAGGTTTTTGTAATAGGCTACAAGTTCAACTCAGGAGATTTACGCCCGGAAGACTAGACAAATGGCCCGCCACCACATTCTTAACTCTAGGTTTATCTCGGATTTCAAGGTCAAACTCCTGGAGGAGAAGGATCCACCGGATGAGGCGTGATTTGTCATCCTCCTTCTTTTGTAAATACCAGATAGCTGGGTGATCTATATAGATTATAACCTTGGACCCAAAAAGATAGGATCAAAACATCTCCAAGGGAAAAACTACGGCTAGCAGCTCCTTCTCATCACTATGTAATTCCTTTGGGCTCCATCGAGCGTTCAACTAGCGTAGTGAATAGCAAATGGAATATTATCTTTCCTCTATTTAAGTACAACATCGATGGCATAATTTGATGAGTCTGTCATTATCTCGAATGGTTGAGTCCAAATCGGTGGCTACAAGATAGGTGTCTGAGTGATGAGTTCTTTCAACTGATTAAAGGCAAGGAACACACGCTCGTCGACAATAAAATCATTGTCCTTACCTAGCAGCTCTATCAATGGTCTGGCCAACATGATAAAATCTTTGATAAACCATCAGTTGAAATTGACATGGCCCACGAATGATCGTACTTGTTTGAGAGTTGTTGTTGGATCTAGCTTAGAAATCGCATCCACCTTGGCTGGGTCAACTTCCATGCCACATTTATATACAACATGACCCATCACAATTCCTTCAGTCAGCATGAAGTTGCTCTTCTACTACAAGAGCACTAGATTCACTTCACAACACCTCCTAAGAACTCAGTATAGGTAATCAAGACACTGATCAATGGAGTCCCTGGAGACCGAAAAATAGTCCATGAAAACTTCCAAGAAATTATCCACCATGTCGGCAAAAACTACAAGCATACACCTCTGAAATGTGACTAGGGCATTGTATAGCCCGAACGACATCCGTCTGAAGGAATATGTACTAAATAGACATGTGAACCTAGTCCTCTCTTGGTCTTCAAGATCTATAGAACCTTGATTGTACCCTAAATATCCATCCAAGAAGCAAAAATATTCCTTCGCAGCCAGTTTCTCAAGAATCTGGTTGATGAAGGCCAGTGGAAAATGCTCCTTCTTGGTAGCGAGATTGAGTATTCTGTAATCTACGTACCTCGCCAAGAAGTGGGTATTCTGGTCACGATCTCCTCTTCTTTGTCATTCTTCATGATGGTGATCCCTAATTGTTTTGGCACTACATGCAGAGGGCTCACCCATTTGCTATCAGATATGGGATATATGAAGCCCACGTCACATCATTTCTAAATCTCTTTCATGACAACCTTCTGAAGATTCAGATTCAGCCTTCTATGAAATTCATGGGACGGTTTGTTGTCATCCTCAAGGAAAATGTGATGCGAGCAAAGTGAAGGATTGATCCCATGGAGATCCGATGTTTTCCATCCTATCGCCTTTTGGTTACGTTCAAGAACTTCCATTAGACAAGATTCTTGGTCTGCGGTCAGATGTGCATTAATGATGACTGGGTACATGTTGGGTTCAACCGCAAGGAAGGTGTACTTCATATTGGAGAGCAATGGCTTTAGCTCAGACAGAGTGGGGTCTACTTTAGTGGTGACTTCTGCGATTATTACAGGTGGTGGTTCTTTTATATATTATGCGTCCACCCTTAGAGGTTCAACTTCTTCATGCAAAAAATTCACATAAGTTTTCAATAATATCCTCTTCATTATAGAATTCCTCAATGGTATGTTCTTGGTCTTGAAGGCACATGGCCTCCATTAAAACCTCATCATGTAATTCAGCAAAAATCGCATCGTGATTGACATGGGGAATATTGACTGCACTATCCATTTCTTCCTTGGGGCAAAGGAATTTACGGTTCTCATTGTCATCTATAAATAAGTTGGTGTCTTGAATTTCATCTAGAAAATCTCAGTCTTTGGAATGGTCAATCACCCGCACACCCGCTGCAAATGTTCCCTCTGTTGGCTTTGCATTGGATACAATCTCTATATTTACTTTGTTTTCGCTAGAGCTGAATGTAATCTCTCTAGTGTTGTAATTCACCACCACATTGGCCATTTGTAGAGACGATCGACCAAGAATGATAGTGATGAGGAGCAGAGGCGTGGAGACGTCCATGTATAATACAACAAAATCGATAGGGAATTGCATCCCATGAACAGTGATGATCACGTCCTCCAACATGCCCCTAGGTCACCTGACGGATTTGTCTGCAAATTACAGAATCATTATTGTAGGTTTGAGCAGTCCTAACCCGAAAAAAGTGAGCAGTGAAGCTGGCACTAAATTGATAGAAGACCTGCTGTCGAGAAAAGTACGTTCAAACTCATGGTTAAACATCTGACAGTGAACGAGTGGTGCTCCCTTGTTTGGTTTTTGTCCGGGATATTGCCGATGGCATTAACTGTAGCTATTTTAAGAATACACTTTTCGGACTTTCAACCTTCACTTCTTGCATTTTAAGGATGATGTCGGCATTGTGTCGTAAATACATTTTTTAGTCCTTTCTTCATAGCAGGAATGCACTCAAGAGATTTTATAAACGACATGTTCAAGAACAAATTTTGAATAATTTCCACAATGGAAGGATCGAAAAAACATTTTTCAAAATTTTCATTTTTTTTGTTTTTTCATTTCTTCTGCGAAAGGAATATTAATGGAATTTGTAACTGTATCATTCAAAATTTTGTCCCTATCATTGTTTACATGTATATGGCAAAAATGTGTACAATCATCTATAAACTGTGGGCTAAAAAGTGTACTTGACTTCATGTGCTGGCTTTGGATCTGCTGCATGTGTAGGATTCTTCAATACTGGTGTTGGGTCTGCGGCACTTGCAAGCTTCTCCAATGCTGGCTGGTCTTCACCAGGTATGTTGTTGTCTTTTTGTATTTTCTTCATTTTTTGTAGTTTTTTTGTAGGTGGTGTTGCTCCAAAAATGTTACTTTGCCCTAGTGCTGGTTGGACTAACTATTCCTCGTCAGATGCAAGATGTTTTTCGTCATGGATGCTAATGATTATGGTGCTCTACCACTCCTGAGAGTAACACCATTAGACATAAAAAAATCATTTCTACTAGAATTGGGTAGATCACTATATACTACCTGCTTCTTGCGGCGGAAATTATTCTGATTAACCTCGACCTGGGCTGGTATGTCAGTCTTGGCAGCTGCCAGGTCGTCTATCTTTCGGGTCATCTCAACCATGTTCTTCACTAATTGCTCCAAGAAAGCAAGGGTTGGGTTCATCGTTGCAGCCTCAGAAGAGTCATCCAGTTGGGGCCTCTGACTCTGATAGTGTAGGGGAGGTTGCTGCTGGTAACCCTGTGGAAAATGGTGAGTGGGAGGTCGATAAGAGTATATTGAATACTGCTGAGAGGTACGGAAATTTTGATATTGTGCAACCAGTTGCTATAGAGACAAGCCCTGATGGCGGTAACCAGACTGCTGTAGTTATTGATATCCTTGACTCCAGGTGTTCCCATATTACGGAGGCTATCGATTATGGGGTTGGTAGGGCTGGAAGTTCCTTCCTCCCTGTTGCTGCTAGTGGTGCAGCAAGTTGGTGGAGTTCTAACCCTGAGAGTGTCCCTGAGGACGGGTCAACTATTGCTCATGCTCCCAAACATGATTTGTCTCTTGAAGATACAACATGGGTAGAGGAAACTGCTCCGGGTAAGCTAGCAACAACTCAGGTTGATAAAAAACCATCTGGGTCAGGGACTGCAGGTGCTGCTCCTGGACCTACACGTAGTATACGTGCTGGAGAGGTGGGGGCTGCGGGGGACTTGGCTGAGGAAGCTATGTCAGTGATGGCTCCTTCTGCTTAGCGGATGTTTCGGTAGTGGTAGATACAGTGTTGCAGGTAATGTCATTCAAGAACCGAGCGAGATGCTCCAGCTGCTGGGAAATCAGATCAAGCTTTTCAAAACTCTGGGTTCTCTTCTTAATGATTGAGATTTTTTCAAGGTCATGCAACTTCTTCTTAATAATTTCCACCATAGACAAGTGGCTCCCAGTGATGCTAAGGTTGGAGCTGTCATCCTTGTCTTCAGCATGAGTAGCCATGTTAACATGCTTGTGGCTTGTGACAGGCATTTTCATATAGGCACGTGATAAAGATTGAGTGGCCTCTCCTTCGACCATCTCCTTAAAAATGTCCCAGATGACAACTTCATCCTTGTTAAAATGCAAGCCACCACAAGCAGCATCGACGATCTCTGGCTTTCAAGTGTCAACCCACCAAAGAAATGTTGTACGAGGCTGGTCTTTGGAATCTATTGGTGGGGACATTTTTCATGTAGATCCTTAAATCTCTCCCACGCTTCATGTATCATCTCATGGGGTTGTTGAATTATGTTGGAGATGCGAGCACACATCTGGTTCAGGCGACCGAGAGGGTAAAATTTGTGGAGAAATGCATACTTTAACTCCTCCCTGCTCGTTTCTACATTTCCCAAATGATAGATCCAATACAAGGCCTTGTCTTGGAGGAAGAAAGGAAAGGCATTCATCTTGATCACCCCCAGCAGGATATTGGGGTAATGGGCTGTGGCGTAGATGCGGTCGAAATTTTGCAGGTGGATGTATGGTTCCTCTGTAGTATTCCCATGGAAAGTATGGAATGAGGATAGAAACTACAGCTTCATCTCGAAGTGGTAATGAATTTGTGGAATTTGGATCCACACTGGGATACAGTATGCTCTAGAATTGTAAGTTTGTTTTAGCATAGGCTTCGGCTGATGTAGACTCCCCTGCCTTCTTTCATAACAGGGTCCACCTATTGTCAGGTCATCTTCTGCATCTCCTTCATGAAAATCTGGTCCTTTCTTTTTGCATCTCTCTCACCAGTTCTCCTCCTCAAGTCATTCAACATATCTTAAACGGCGGTCTGGGCCAAGGCTTGATTGGTTAGATGTTGTTGGATTGCATGTATTGATGCGAGGAACTGACCCTTCCCCCTGATTTTCTTCTTCGTCTGGCTGGGGTTGCGGTCCCTTTCTTCTTCCACCGTCCATTTCAGATTCTGCTTGTGATTTTGGCTCGAGATCGAGTTCTTGGTCTAACATGGAATAATACCCTGATTAGTCTAAATTGCAGCACCATATGTAGAAAAGTGTTATGTATTCAGGTCAACACAAAACTTTATTAAAGATGGTGATATATATAGAGTGAAATCAATGGCCATCCAAAACAGGCAGAGTTCAGGACAAGAGTGATCCTGGATTATTGGAAAAGATGGGGAGTCTGGGTATCAGTTCGCAGAGTTCGAACTGGGTTCTTGGGAATCACCCTGAATTATTATAGAAAGAGAGTGTATGGAGCTAGTGTAGGTGTCGACAGAGTCTTTAATAAGCCATCCATGCATCACCATCTCAAAGATCAAGAGGAAGATCGATATGGATGAAGGATACAGAGTTAACAAGAAACAAAAGGAGTGTAAAACAATAGAATGGCTCAAGGCGAGTAAGGGTCAAAGAGGAAAAAACAAAAATGGCACAAATGCATAATATTTTTTATCTTGACCTTAGTAGAGCTAATCAATTAAAAACAAAGCAATGAATTCACCAACTCGATCCATGAAGCTACGAAGGTTAGACAATTATCTTTGTAAATTTTAGATTTGATCTTTAGGCAATTATCTTTGAATGAGTCCTTAGAGCGCTATTCCTATAGGAGCAAGAGTACTGCTAGAAAAAATATCCCGTACTTGTCCTCCTCCATTGTAAAATGCAGTCTACATATTTTAAGGTCCTTGTAACCCTTCATGAGTCCCTGCTCAACCAAAGAAATAGAGGGAGAAAGCCGATAGGTGAAAACACTACTTCGGACCTCGCTTGCAACAGAATCACCCGTGAGCGTGCAAGGACCTACTTGGACACAAGATAATGAGACAGACACCCCCATAAAGATGTGGCCTAAGCTCAATACTTCAGACAAGGCCGATGCTCTACACAATAGAGAACATTGTTGTTGACCAATACCTACTTGTCCACGTACGATAGAAGAGTCAATACTTCAGAAATCTAGGCGATACTCAAGGCAACCACGGACTAGGTTTTGAGCTCTCTCACTAGGAAGGAGACCTTCCAATGCTACTTGATAACAAATGAGGGCTTTGCTCACCCAATGTAATGAGTCCTATTAATAAGTTTTGTTTAGGTCAAGTATTTTTAGCATTCCCTTTAAATTTTTTTATGTTATCACATTCTTTTAGTCGATTCAATACAAACGCCTAATGTTTTTGTATTTTCTTGAATTCCTATGCCATCAAAAAAAACAAAGGGAGATAGCGACAAAGCAATGTAAGGAGACACTAAGATGGAAAGCTCACCTTAGTGCCTAAATGATGAATGCTCAGTTAGAAGACTTATAGTGCTTCCAAACTCTCTCCATGCGGGATGCAAAACAAGAATTTTTAAACATATGCTATATTCCAATATGCACACCGAAATCACCCTAAGCAGGAAATTGTTATCCATCAAGAGCCAAATGCTAAACACCAAGAATAAAACCTAAAGTCCAGTCTTAAAGCCTCCTCGGTGCCCACCACAGTTGGTCCTGCAAGTGTTGTATGGAGTGATCTCACGACACGTGGTTTCAAGACTAGGTGTTCAACAATTAATTAGACTAAGTCCAAACACGAAGGCTATAGGTGCATGCAAATATAGTTAAGTATTTGTCCTTAGATTAAACAACCAAGCAAGCCTAAAAACTAAGATCTCATTCTATAAAACAAAGGAAAATAAAGTGAAAAACTCAAAACGTGAGAAATAAAATAAACAAGACCATAGAAAAACACAAAAAAATGGTGAGCCCCCAAGTGAACAAACACTTGGAAATTGGGTCTGAATATTAAAAGTCCAATGTACTTTATTATTACAAATTAATAGTTCAAATAAATGACTCTTTCTCTCACTCACAAAAATCCTATGCCACTGTCCTCTCTCTAGGACCTCCTTCTCTCTACTACAGGCTAGGTCATAATAGCCAATTCCTCATCCCAAGATTGCGTAGGACCGCCTAGGCTATCCTCCTAGGTTCATGGTCCCTCACAAGAAGCCAAAAAGAGAAGATGCCAGACAATTCGAAAATTGATAATCAAATGAGAGGATGTAATTTCAAAAATGGCTAAGCAAGTAAAAAGACAAACTACTCTACAAACTGATGCTCTCGACAACGACGCCATTTGATGAAGGCAAGAAATCGAGAGGTCTAAAATGAGCCTTACAAGGCGAGGATTCAGTTGTTGTGACGACTTCTCAATGATTTTGTTCAATCAATAATCAACCCACACAATGAATTTATCAAGCAAGAAAGTGTGAATCAAAATTTAGTATACCCTACTAAAGATGTATAGTGACAAGAAAGTAGAGGTTGAACACAGGAAACAAAGTTGTAGAGCAAGGTGAGATATAACAATCAATCTCAAGAATTTATCTTGTCAAGCACTTAGCCAAATTATAGTTTTTTATGTGTGTTTTATTTTATATTATATATATATATATATATTTATTTATTTATATTTTTTTAATTTATATTTTTGTATTTTCTTTCGATATTTTTAGAATGTTTTAAATTTCTTTTTCTTTTTATAAAAGACAATATATAAATATAAGTATATATAGGAAATATATAGATTGAATATATAATAAATAGTAAAAAATCAGGAATTATACTGTTTTTTGTGATTTTCGGAGAATTTTAGAAAATTGTAAGGATTTTTAATTCGAATAACGGGTTAAAACGGTAAAAAAACAAACAAATAGGAGTCTTCTTGATTTTACAAATATCAAATCCTCATGGAAAATCCTGAAACTATTTTTAAGTCAAACAACAAAATACAAAATCCAGAATAGAGAAAACTATTTTGTGTCTTTTTATAGATTTTTGAGATTTTTTATATGATTTTGGAGTTTTGAGATTCTTATGGGTTTTCGTTTTTATTTTTATCTTTTTTTAGTCAGATTCTAATTAGAGTAAAACACACAGAAACTAATGTTTTAGAATTTTTCAAAATGATTTTATTTTTTTTGGATTTTTCTAAGTAGGCAATGAGAAATAATAATGTTTTTTTAATTTTATAAAATAGAAAAGTAATTTAAATCACTCCAGGAAAAATATATAATCAATAAACGGTAGTGCATTTAAATAAATTTTCTTAAGATTTTTAGGCACTTAGAGATATTTTTCACAAAATAATGTCTATAAATAGAAAAGTCATAGATGAAAGGGGAGTTTCTGTAATGAAAATAAAGTTCCTAGGATAATATTGAACCTCCAAATTAAACTACAGGGCCATGCATGCAAAATTTTCATGCAATAAAATACAATTGACCTGATAAGGACCTATTGGCAATATTCAAAACATGCAAGGGCCAACGTGCGATCTTGCCACAAAATATAACATGTGATATTTAAAAAATGTGATTTATTGACATTAAAGTAAATCCATAGGGATTTCAATGCAAATTCTCCAAGGTCTATCAGCTGTGCTGGCGGAGGACTCAAGGGCAAATAAAGTTAAATGTGAGGAGTTTAGTGAAAATATTGCAAGACCTTTTAAACTCCGAATGAAAGATTGAGTATCATATATTAAATACAAAAATGTGCATGGGAAATATGCAATATACCCTCTAATCACACTCTTAGGGACGTCGGAGACGAATCCACTTGCCATGCCTCGACGATCCAGCAGCTGATAACGGTTCGCGAATGGTTAGCTCAAATTAGATGCTCAGATGGGATCCAACAGTGTTGATCTTCTTCGATTAGACGATGGAGAAGGCCCTTGGATGAAATGGGAAGAACGGCGTGCTGGGCTTACTTTGATCCGTCGATTCTCCATGCTCCAACTCTCCGAGGCTGCTGAGGGGTGGAGAACATTGCTGAGGTCGATTCGCATCTCGAGGAGGACTCAAAATGGTCCAAGACTCACCAGAGAATCTCCGGTGAGACTCGAGACCTGAATGGTGGTATCCTGCTATTATGACCCCTGGAGAGGAGGCTTTACTTACTGGTTCCTGTAGGGTTAGAATGGGAGACAAAAAGCGAAGCCACTAGAGGCTTCAGATGTTGGAAATGAGAGAGGATCGGGTGCGACGAAGTCCTCCGGTGAATGACTGATTAGGAGGACTCGATCTCCAGATCTTTGCAAGATCCGGGTCTCTGGAGGTGTTGGGGGCATAGTACTAAGGAAAGGAAAGAAGATGGGTGTGATTGTTGAGGCGGAGGTTGAGTGGAGTGGATGGAAATAGAGGGTGGAGCCAGAACTCCGCCAAAGGAAGGTTGTGGATTTTATGATAAAATCAATGGAGTTGAAAGAAATAAACAACAGGGCTAAACTAGTGCTAATGCTAAGAATGAAAGGACATGAAAAGAATGTGCTATACCTAACCCGGATCTATTTATAGCTAAGCTTTGGATGGAGGAGGCGACAGAGCTGGATCACTCGATTTAACACTTCAAAAAGCTCGTTGAACCATGAAAGAGCTGCCTCATTTTACCATGTATCTTATTCTACACTAAGGGTAGGGTTTTCTGGAGCGGAAGAGGATCAAAAATCAATGTTGGATGGAGGCGAGGTTTATTATGGGTGAGTGGTCAGTTGGAAAGATTGAGGTGGATCTGATGATGCAATTACCCACAGCTCGAGGAATCAAGCGGGCGTGAATCACAAATGATTGAGGTGAAAAAGTCACGTAGAAATCGTCTCATTTCAATTCTTGCATCAATCTGAGGAAAAGATGAAAATGGGTCAAAACTTCGGTTTTTAAAAGGTGCATGTGTAAGTCAAAGGAGTTGATCGAAGTCAACTCACGGGGAGATCCGGTTGGTCCACGTGGACCAACAAGAAAAATCCAACCTGAAAATATTTCAAAATTAATTAATAAATAATAGACAATTTTATTAAATTAAAGTTATAAAATAAAAAATGTTTATTATTTTCTATATTATTTTATTATGATTTTCTTTATTTTTTTGAGGTATTTTATTGCAAGTTAAATTTTAGGGTTTTATTTGTAGGTATATTTACTTATGTTTTGATTCTTTTATTTTAATTTTTATTTTAAATTTTAATATTTTATTTTAATATTTTATATATTTTAAATTATTTATATATACATAAATATAATTTTATTTTACTTCTTTGATTCAATATTTACATTTGAATAAATAAGAGTATAATATATACATGTATATGTATAGGAATTTTGTCTATGTATTTTATATAGTTATTTTATTTCAATGCTTATTTATGGTTTTATTTTATTTTAAATATGTATAAATATTATAAATATTATTTACAAAATTATGAAAATATAAAATTACACAAATAATAACGATTAAATAAAACAGATATTTTATTCCGGTATATAGTACAATGAGGGTCCAAAACCTAACTTTCACACGTTAACTCCAAAAAATATAAGACTACCTTCATTAAATATCTTATTAAAATTTATATATAATTAAAGGTGATTATGATACATTTTGAGTTTTTTTTGAGAGATATAGGTCTGGCAAGTTGGGATTTTGGAAAGTTATTTGGAGTATAAAAAGTGAACTGCATATTGTTTTTGAATGAAATCAATTTTATATTTTTCTGTATATTATTATCTGCAACTTTCATGTACAAAGTTTCTTTATTTGAGGTATAAAAAGTAGAAAATAAAATAGGTCCCAAAAATAAACAAATGATGAATTAAAGAATGGAAATTATTGGTGCTTTTTGGCCCTTATCTCCACTACTTTATTCCTTGTTGACCCAATAATCAAAATGACTAGATCTCAGGGTTTAGGGTCATAAAATACCTTTAGAATTTTATTCTTATTCTTTTCTTTTCTTTATTCTATAATTTTGGCATTAAAAAATCTCTTATACAGTATTTACACAACAAAGAATGAATGTTAGTTTATCCAAATTAATGTTATTTATATGCATTAGCTAGGGTTTGTAAGGTCAAAATGATAGAATAAAGGTAATGAAATGGAGATTCATCAATGAACCATAAGCATAGTGAGAGTGCCATTATGTTCATCAGGCTAAATGTTGATAAAATCCTAAATATTTGGATTGATATAAGGATGATAATAAAGTTTGTTATATTTTGGTTATTACATACATTGAGATAAAATATCTCAAGGATTGATAAATCGTTGATTTATCATCACAATTATTATCCCTTTTACTTAAATGTTTCAATAAGATTGAACCCTTATTAGCTAACTTTAACAATTAACTCTTTGAATATAATTAACCCTAACTCATTTATGTAAATTATTCTATTAATGTTCTTTGATATCTGTATTTTATAGTTTATCAAAAATCCCAAAAAATAGGTTAATATTGTAAATATTTATTTTGGCATTAAAGACAAAGTAAAAATACAAAAAAACATATATCAAAATAAATAAATAAAAAAGAGTTTTAGTACCTTAGAAATATTTCAAAAATTTTATTATGTACAAATGACCTATTTTGACTTTGTGTTCTAAATGAAAATTGCATATCTCAAAAAGATCCACAATTTCATATTCAACATTTTTTTCATTTGTCACATGTACATATTTGTTTTTTTATTTTTCTTTGTGTTATTGTTTTTCTTTTTTTTCCTATTGGGTCACATGTCTCTCTTTGGAGAAGCCATGTAGCTGGTTTATGAAGCCCCATTTCATTACCTTTATTATTTCATTTTGGCCTTTAAACCTAAGCTAAATGCATTTATATAACATTATTTTGCATAAAATAGCTATTCTTATTTATGTTGTAAATATTGTATACAATACTCTATTAAATGCCAAAATAAAAGAATAAAGAAAAGAAAAGAAAAAGAATGAAATAACATAGGTTTTGAATGACCTAAAACCTCGAGACACAGGCATCATGATAACATGATCAACAAGGAATAAAGTAGGGGGAGATAAGGGCCAAAAATACAATAAAAATCCTTATTTTTTATTCCCAATAATTCAATTTGGGACCTATTTTATTCTTTATTATTAGTACCACAAATTAATAAACTCTTTAAATGAAAGTTGTAGATAAAAATACATATAAAAATATAAAATTTATTTCACATAAAAATAATGCACAATGTGTCCTAAACACTCAGAATAAAAAGCCAAAATCCAAACATCACAGACCTGTATCTTCTCCATACTATATCAAAATTGACAAAATCATCTTTAAAAATATAAAATTTAATAATTCAATGAATGTGGTTTCAATCAATTTGTAGTTAATATGCAAAAGTTAGGTCTTGGGCCCCTATTGCGCAATTTACCTAAATAAAATAATCATTTTATTTATTATTTATTTTTCCAGGCTTTTATGTTTTTATAATTTTGTAATAATTTTTATTATATGAACATAATTATATTAAATTAAAGCAATTAAAAATATAATAAAATAAATAAGTGAATATATATATATATATATATATGAATTATACATACAAACCTATATAATAAATACATACAATTACTTAAGTATACATATAACTTCAAAAAAATACAATAAAATATATTTGTGTGTCTTTAATAAAGTAATAAATATATAAACTATGTATATAACATAATACAATCTAAAATAAAAATTTAAAAAATACTTAATATATAGGTAAGTATACCTATAAATTTACCTCCGAAAAGTAATATATCACAATTAAACTCGAAAAAATAAATAAAAATCATATTAAAATACACAGTAAATAATAAATAATTTTCATTTTTAACAAAAATTTTATTAATTATATACTATTTTATTTTTATTTAATATCAAATTTTATCTTCAGTTTTGTCTCTTAATGGACATGTAGACCAATGAGCGGCCAACCTTGGTTGACCTGCATGTCAACTAGCCCCTCTGATGCCCTATGTCTGCTAACCTCGCTGACCACCCTTATTCCATGATTTTTCCACTCCGATTTTTTCATTATTTTGTTTCTATTCCTTCTTTACTTTTGACCCTCAATCCATGGACTTTCACGCCAAATTCATTCCTCGATCCGAGGATCAAAGCATTGGTTGTTCTTCCAAAATTAAGAAGCCCCTTGTATAAAAATAAGTCTCCGACCTCCCTTCAAATTTGATCCCCATTAGCCCATGAAATCCTTGACTTCTCGTGCGTTAAAGCTTCCTTGTGACAGTGGAGTCTCGACGGACCCGTTGGCGTCGACGAATAGGTATGTAGGCTGAGATCTTAGCATCACCGGCCATTCGCAATGAAGCTCGTCTAGGCTACTTTATTTCTTGATGTAGAGTCATAATTGTAGCTCTCTTTCTGTTCCTAGGTAGGTTAGAGTAGTTTAGGATTTCATTGAAGTTAATTTCGTATTGTATTTCATGAAATTTCAAATTCATAGTTTGCCAGAGCTTAGCTTCGGCAACCATTTTCATTATGCCTTGTTGTTCTCCGCCTCGTCGTTCATCTCCACTTCGCATCCCCTTCATTTCAGCTACATGCCAGGCACATCTAACCCCCTCGATCTTGCTTTGATTGAGGTATAATCTCTCCACCTCCGCCACCTCACCATAGAGCTCCTCCCGACTCCACTTTCACCCATCTCAACATAATAGTCCCTCTAGAATCCTCTCGCATGTGTGATTTTACTTCTTCTGCATGTGGAGGTCAAAGACCCCTTTGGGATCAGTTTTGGTTCAGTCGAAGGTATCTGTAGCTCCAAAACTTCATCGACCATTGAGGTCCACTCTGGTGGCCCTCAGACCCATCACAAACATCCAATTGTCGCAGGCGACCTTCTGGAGCATTTTGGCACTTGCAGCCTCACTTGAGACCGACAAAGGGGGAGGGAGTACCCTATCGAATCTCGCCCGACATGTTATTCTTCCCTATTCTTGGTGAAGAGCAGTAGCCATTCGATCTTCCTTGGCCTCCAGTTCTCATCGTGACCATGGGATCCAGTCTTCCGTGACTGCACGATCAATTGTTGGGTTCTAATCTGGGACACCCATCTCCGAAGCATCATTGGCCATTGGAACCATGATGTGTGGCAAGTGAAATCAATCTGATCATCTGCTAATGCCTTAGTGGGGATATTTTGCATATCCAACCCCTACACTTTCGTCTTTTCTTTTTAGTCCATAAAGTTCATGTTGTAGTTAAAAATATTTTGTATTAATTATAAAACAACTCTCCAAGCTTTCATTTATTGAAATTAGGTCCCTCGCCATGTCACCCCACTGCTTGTGCACGTGAGGAGGAGGGATTTTTACTGGTACCCCTTACTTGTTTGGGTTATTATTTAGTACATAAAATTTGTAATCCAGTTCAATACTTTTTGGATAATTTTGATGTATGCCCAGTTGCCTTTTGAAAATTACATTTATACCCATGCCATCATTGTATTATTTAAATATTTAAGGAAAATTACGTAGAGGCCCCTAGACTTTGGATTCTTACTCTAGATTGTATTTTTATCTAATTATACTTGTGTTTCAGTCCCTACCATTACTTGTGTTTTTATTTCCTTTATTTCTTGTATTGAAAATATCATTTTGCATCAAAAATTTGTAGAAAATTTATTTTAAGTGATTGACTTGATATTAAATCACATATATTTTTTACAAGTCTATTTTAATTTTTTTTCCAAAATATAAAAAATCAAAATTATTACATTTATTCTCTGTTTGCATAAAAAATACATATAATAAGAAAAAGGTTTTGATAAATTCTAAAAAAATAGGAGTTATCTATTATTGTATTTTGAAGCTATAGACCAAAAATCATTAAAAATACAAAGGAAAACCAAAAAATAACAAACCCTCTCTAACCCTAAAAAATCATAAAAAAATTCCCAAAAATTCTAATAATTCAAATTTTTATTTTGTATTTTATTTATTATATATAAGTATTATATTAAAAATAGTTTTGGAAATTTTTAAGTTATTTAGCTACTTTTAATTTCTAAAACAATTCTACCTGTCAGTATTGTTCATTGTCTTGACCTCTTTAAACAATTAAAAACACAAACAAATCAGCAAAAATTTAAAGAAAAACACCAAGAAGAAAGAAAAAATAAGAATCATAGAAAGATTTTATTTTGGCTATTTTGAGTATTTATATCTATATTTATATATATACTAGTATATAAAATATATAACTATATTTATTCATATTATTATTATTATTAAAAATACCCTATATATTTTTGAAAACCCTAAGAAAAATAAAAAAGACTATACTTGGGGTATTTTGTTGATTTTTCTATATTTTCTATATCTTTATATTATCTATAATATATTGTATATATTACTTACATACCTAATATACATATTACATATATTAAAAAAATAATATCAGAAAATATAAAATATAAAAATTATAAATTATGAAACAAAATAAAAAAGTATAAACTAAAAATTTAAAAATAAATAAATGTTCAATTTAAAAAACCCTCTAAAACACAAAAATCATTTATTATCATTTAGCCAATTTTAGTAGTCTATCCCCCTTGCTCCATGTGTTCGATCTCTACATACTTCACCTATACACATCCTTGTAGATTTATAATAAATTTTAACTCCACATTTTTATTTATGCGTTGCTTGATATCTATTGTGGGTGAATTGTTGTTTGACATTCAAGACTTATGAGTGGTAACCTCAACGATGGTGTTGAAGGATATTGGATAATCCTCAAGCGCATCACGAAAACGTGAGCGTCGTATCGAATACGACAAGGAACGACTAATCGGACTAGTTGTTCTATGCAGCGGAAATTAAAATTTTTTCATGTGATGAAACCACATGATCCAAGAACACTTCTCGGATTGTTTCATCTAAACAAGAAACAAGTATTAGGGTTATCTCTTGAAGCGTGGTTGCGATCGAGTCTCTAACAAAGAGACCTCCTGTCTCAAGTCCGATCTGATGGAGGAGATGCTTACGAGCGCGGGGATGAATCACGTGCTTCTCGCAATCCATGTTGATGATCGAAGCGGTGGATCTCCTGATCTCGACACACAAGATCCGACGTCTTCTTCACGAGCGAGGCACCCAAAGGAGATGGAGATCCACGAGCAAACGATCGGGCAACATAACGACGATGCTGCGGCGATGGAGACTCTCTCTAGGGCATCCATGGTGGACGGCCATATGAGAGGGAGAGAGAGTAGGCATGTAGAGAGAGGAAGAGAAAGAGAGACTTATGTTCTCATTGTTGTGTAGAGAAGAGCAAAGGGGTGCCCTTCTATTTATAATATTTTGGGTGCCCTTCTATTTATAATATTTTGGGATCCATGGATCTCAATCCATGGGAAACACAAATCGAATGGCTCTCATTGATTTGTATTTCTTTTAATGACCAAGATTTGGTAAAAACCAACAACAATTAATTTAATTTTGATTAATTATATATTGTTAAATCAATATAAATCAATCCTAAAATTAAATCATTCTAATATGAAGATCAAGGAGTAGAGATTACACCAATCCATGATTATGAGGGGACGACCACCTTTTCCTTATAGGAGTTGGTGGTCGTCCGCCATATATCTTTGATATGTAATCTCATGCAATCTCATAAGATTGCATTACTCCATGAAAATCTCCAAGATTTACAACAACAGTTGTTGTAAATTATTCAACAAAAAAAATTCATAATTATTTTGTGAATATTGCCATCTTGCCATTGGAAAATTGTGAATCACATTCACAACTCAAAATAAAATGTGAATTACATTTTCAATTTAATGTTCAATGTGAATCCAATTCACATTAATATTTAATTAACAAATATAAATTACAAATAGCTCACTCTTATATATTATAAATCACATTTATAATATATATGATTAATATGGATATTTCTATCCACATTATTCATAACCATGATAATTAATCACATTTAATCATCTTGGATCTCTTTCCTCTTGTGCCCAAATAATATGAATCCGATTCACATTATTTACATATTTGATAATCAAATCACATTTAATTATCTAAGTTAACTCTCTTTATAATATGAATCAAATTCATATTTATTCATGGTAATTAAATCACATTTAATAATCCATTTTCTCAATGCTCGGATACATATATCAACAATAGAATTATCCATGAACTCTTTCAAGGATAATGCACTCACTCCGCGAATACATGGAGATAAGGATAGGGCGATTGTATTGTTCCACGTATAGTGACTTAGATATTGAGATCATATCTCAAATCCAGATCTCGGGCCTCCCACAGATGCTTGATTAAATCAAGACCGCAAATCTAATCTTCTCATTGCATGTGAATCACATTCAGATTAATGCCTAATATTTGGAATAAGATCAGATTACTTCTCTACTGAGAGGAGTCACTAAAATCCAGACCCGTTTCATCACTCCCTAGGAATGGAAGCATCATGGTTATACAACAGTTTATGATCACATCACCCTCAGGTATTCCTAATACCTGTACATCCTGCATACTGGAAGACTCAAAATAAATCCAAAGTATAAGATCAATTTTATACTATCTACTTCAGGGATTTATCATTAAGTTTCTCATTCGAGCATTGGGAGTCGGTATCGATCATATACTTTCCAAAAGCATATATCATATCGAGGTCTTGATCATATACTTTGAAAAGTATATATCAAACCTTCAAATTCAGTCAAGCTTCCAAAGCGAGACGACCCTGCACGGAATTTGATTCTTCCCAGTATCTCATGAGTGAGCTCATGCCTTCCAGTTCAGTAATAAACCTATATGATCCCTTTGAGAAATCATATTACTCATATGCCCTTGCATGCACACCAGCACGCCAGTGTATAGACCTTTATTAGGTAACCTATTGGTCTGCCAAATGTACATACTCAGACATATAGTAACACATCTATCTCCGGTCAGAGGATGCATGCCTATATCATGACAGCATACAATATAGGACTTTGGTTATCTTGATCTCGTTAAGGAAACTCTTTGACCTAATTAATCTGACACCTCCGAATCTCTATTCCTATGCAGAGGACCTGCATCAAGAGGTCGGTCAGATATCAACCTAATTGAAAAAGGATTGCCATCTCCTACTCAGGCTGGAGATCATCTCTCAACAATCATTTGGCGGTGCTTGATGAGTCCTCAATCTAACTCTTTAGATATTCATCCAAGCACCAGCCTCTATGATTCAATAATTGAATCAACAATTGTATCTTCATCCATGGTACATAACCCTAATTGTACAAAGGGACCTATTATCCAAATTATTTATTCTTCATTTCAGATCAGGGAATGATATTCGCAATAACATTTATTGCATAATGGCTCGTCGTGGGCTCGCATGTCCAACAATCTCCCACTATCCCAAAGAGCCATTAATGAGCTTAGTCATTTAAGCCCATACACATGTGACAATAATAGGCTATTTAGAAAATAGCTACGTAAGCTGATCAGTCACTCTGTTCCCAAGAGACTATGCCAAGTCCTTTTACGACACTTGCATATCCCCTAGTAACAGTGCTCGCATCCAATACGAATGTTGCATCTCATGCAACCAATACTCAATACAGTCAAAGCAGTTATAGCGTCCGTGACACTACTGCTCAACAATTATTATAACCAGTATTACCTTAATCCTTATTAGAATACCCTTATTCCTGGAGATCTATATCTCCTAAGGTATCTGTAGTTAAGACCTTTTAGATCACTATCTTTAATGTCTTAATTTCTTGATGATAAGACTTTGAGATCACTATCTCTAAGTTTCATCATCTTTGATAATATTGATATTACTGTAATCAAGTGTTTTATCTCCGTAGTAGGATTAGTAACAGTTTACTACTCCTACTGCATGGCAGACATCTAGCTTTTGTACACATCTAGCATGCACTCGGTTTCTCAGAACTGATGCCCAAGGGCTAGCAGTTTTAGAATTCATATCCTCAACTCTTTGAGGTGCTATCCCTTTAGATAGGTTAGTACCATATCTTGAGGGAAAGAAGCCTTTCTTGGAATTTTCCAGAAAATGGAAATGTCCAAGGTGTACCATTAATGTGACGGTCCCAATACACTTTTCTCTTTGCTTCTGAACAACTTCAAAACTAAGATCTAAGAGGTATCCTTGAGATCATATCTCGAGGTATTGAATAACCAGATTATAAAACACTTATTACTATCACTATATCATTCTAAATGATCAGAATATTATCTACATTTAGCATGATGAATACAATGGCACTCCCACTAAGCTTCACATGGTTCACCAAGATTTTATCTGAAATCATAACATTTATAAATTCATCAAATCTTATGTTCCAACTACAAGAAGCTTATTTGAGTCCAAAGATGGAGTTCTTTAGCTTGCACACCTTGCTTTCCTCAACCATGAAGCCCTGGGGCTACTTCATATGAGTATCCTCAGAGAGGTATTCATAGAGGAATGCAATCTTGACTCACATCATGAAGATGTCCTAGTAAAGTTGTGTAGCTATAGTTAGCAATATTCTGATGGGTTAAAGAAAGGTCACTCGAGAGCAAGTCTCATCACAAGAAATGTCTTCTCTTCGGTGTGTAGCTCACGGCTACGAACCGTGCTTTGAAGGTCTCTACCTTCTTATCAGGTTCACTCTTTCTATTGAAGATCCATTTACACCTTAATGGGTCTTACCCATATAGGTGGATCCTCTAGTGTCCATATACAACATTTGTATATGAAGTCTACTTTAGACTTTATTGCTAACATCCACCTTTCCATGCTATGATCTTCAGAAGCTTCATCACATGAAGTCAGATCATTATCAGATTCAACTGACACATGGAATCTATCTTCAAACTTATTTGAAGAGGTATTAGTGTTTCATATTTTTTGTCTATTTAGTTTCCGATTTTAGGAGCATCATTATCATCTCAATATTAAATGAGTTCCTTCACTTCATTTTCATCTTGATTCTCAAGAGAGTCATCCTATAAGAATCACATTCTCAAAGATGAGATCTTTTAAGAATCTCAAGGTCATAAAGTAGGTATCCAATTAGATCCTTTATTTTCCTAATGAAGTAGCACTCTCTGGTGCTAGATTCTAGCTTTCTACGATGGAACCTTGTAAGGATATATAATGTAGTCTCTACCACATATATATACCTGGAAACTAAGAGATAATTATGCTAAGATTAATCATTGATCAAATCATGTCACACATGATCAATTGTATCTCCCTACAACTCTATTGAGTTAAGGTTCATTAGAAGGATTGAGATAGGAATGATATTCACATCTCCATAAGGTATTCCTTGAATTCATCTAATAGGTACAAGTTATCTTGGTTAGATCAAATTCATTTCATCTTCCTTCAAACTCTGGTTCTAAACCAAAATTGTGAAATCTTTGAACATTTCAAAGTTTTCTAAGTAAAGAGAAGAAATCTCATGTCACAAATAATAATCAATAGATATCACATATCCATAATGTTTACTATGATATAGATGATTCGCATACATCAATATGTATGAGATTCGGAATACCTTGACATCTTATACCTTTCCCAAAGAAGGGTGCATTGGACATTTTACTTTGAATACAATATTCATATGTATGCAAGTTTTGAAATTTTAGACATTCTAAAGTTTCATCTCTTACTTGTCCATTGATCTCATCAACAGACATATGACCAAAACATTATGCCAGATCATTGTCAAATGATCTTTATCCTACTGTTGATCATTAGAGGTTTAATTTTCAGTATCAGAAATCTTAATGAACCATTCATTAATTTTCTAATTTAGCGGAGTCCACTAGATGTTAGATTACTATTTGAAATATATCCATCATAACTCTCTATGATAGGTTTATTCCAGAATTCAGGTTTATTTCCAACATTTAGAAATAAACTATGAATGTATTCTAATATCTAGGTCACAGAGACATTCTCTAAGACTAAGGGCTCCCACTGAAAATATGAAGTCTATTGATCCAATGGAAATTGTTGCAACAATTGCATCTCTTCCAACATGGATGACCATTAAACCTTAAGATCATATATCTAATATTCTAATACAGATGCAATCAATTGCAAGTGTCATTAGAAGATTGAGATACGATTATTAGACTTTATCTTATCAAATAAGTAAGTCAATTTCAATGATTATATGCAGATTATTCTAATGTACTATCTGATTCCTTGTCTAAGGATTCTAGATAGATTTGATAGTCATACTATCTACACATCAACTTATTGTAGTATTGGCATTCATCCAATTCTTTGGATGTCATATGGAAGCCACATAAGTACAGTCAACTCTTTGATTATACTTCTTACTTAAGTCCAACCCATGCTTCCACTGCGCTCCCTTTATCTATAAGCAACCATTGCTCAAGACAAAGGATCTCTTATTTTAAAATCAAAATTTTCAATATAAGAGTATTTCATGCTTCATTCAATTCATACAACATGAATATTATGAAGCTTCATGAATGACTAGAGTATAGATAGTAGAATGATGACACTCGTCGTATCTACATCCATTTAAACTCTTAAAACTTAGGTTCAGGTAGGTACTCAAACAATTTGAATACATCATCTCTTATAGAGCCACCATTCTGCATAATGCAGAGAACCATGTCATTCATGATTAAATGTCGAGAGCACATATGCATGCCAAAATATCTTCTTAAATTTTATAAGGATTATTTGATAATTACGATCATTATGGACATGTCACTTCAAAAAATACATTCGATGAGATCAAGACTTATAGAGACATACAAACCCTAGAGTTTTAGTCATATTGTCTATTTAATTGTCATTCCTTATTATTATGCGGAAACTTGCACATTGCAACCACATACATTATGTGTCCAATTTCAAGTACAATATCTGGATCATGGGTCCAATCCATGATGTTCTACTGGTTATTATTGAGTATAACATTGAGTGGGATCAAAGAAGGATTATCTGAAATAAGAAATTTACATAAACATAAATAAATATATAATTTACTTTAATTTAGGAATTTTTATATCAAAGTTGTCTTTCCATGTCAACAATGAAAGTCCATTCCCTTAATAACTTTCAATGTAAGAGATATACTTACCATTATATTTCAAGCAAGATCTGAGATATCCTTCCTTATCTTTGCTACATCTCAATAATATGGGAACCTGTAACTCGAATAAAAAGAAGAGGGAACACATTCTGCCTTGCAAGTCCAACTTGCATCTCCCAATTCGGTCTTCAACACCTGGGCCCACCACCCCTAAGGTGATGTTGACCCGTCATTAATTGAACCAGCTGTCAACAGGAATACAACTCGCTATGCGCAATCCAATATCACCCCAATAATATGAGGACCCGATATTGGGGTCACTACGCATACATCCTTACTCTTTCGAGAAGTGACGAGCCCGATCCAAATGGATCGTATGCAGGACCTGTCACTTTGGACAAGCGTCTCCTACATACAATATCTGGCGACGGAATCCTTCGCCTTGACGGGAGACCATGGATGTCACTTATGTGATCCTCAATCTCTTATTCAAATTTTAATTAATTATTACGAATCACATTCATATAATTAATTCTTCCAAGGGAAATACACATCTATTCATAATAGAGTGTTTTTAATTGGACATAATTAATTTAATCATATTAAATTAATTATCAAACCAATTCAATCAACAAACTTAATTGATTTTACTTGAATATATATATGGTATTATCTTAAAGTACGTATTAATTCGAATTTTAATAATTAGAAAAAATATATCATGATTTCTCAGACATCATTTGTTCCCTACCCACTGCCATGGCCAGTACCGGTGGGAGTGGGACAGACCGCAACCGGTGCGACCCGCTACCCCAGCGATCCCTGACTAGACACCATATCCGCCTCGGGAAAAAATAATGTCGAGTCAATCGCTTTATACTTGAGATGATCATCGGTTCTTAAACCGAAATTATACCATATAGTAACAATCAAAATATTTTTGATTATAAGAAAATTAGCTAGACAAATTCCCAATTCTATTCAAGCAAGGAGTTTGATGATTGTGTTTCCAATTATGATCTAGATCAAATCTAATCTATTTATTTTTGAGGCCAAGTCAGTTAAGGAAATAATCATCACTCAATATTTCTCAAATATTTTCCATAATTATTTCATAATATTAACAATTAATTTCACTAATTGACAATCACATGATTCTTGTAATTTCAGCAGTGACCACTACTTACTAACATTGACATATCTCAATCAATTTAAATCCAAATTAGACAAAATCAATTTTCAAAGATTGCTAATTTGATTTAAAACAGAACCTAAGTGATATTTCACGCATTTAGAGGCAGATCAAAACAGTAATTAACTCATTAATCATGTTAAGATTCACAGTTCCCGCAACAGTGAATACATGTTCATGACAACGACCATATCTCGAGCAAACGATATCCAAATTACATACACTCAGATCCTATGTTTTCCTTATTTAACGGGGAACAAAATCCAATTTTTATTTTCGTGTTTAAATATTTAAACAGTGCCGACAAGAATAACTAAATAGAGATGCAAAAATGAAATGCGATAAAACTTTCGCAACCCTAACGGACCCAAGTCTCCTTCGGTTTTATGGATCGTATCCAAAACCTTCGACCTAAGGCTCTGATACCACTTGAAGGATATTAGATAGTCCTCAAGCGCATCATGGAAGCATGAGCGTCGTATCGAATACGACGAGGAACGACTAGTCGGACTAGTTGTTCTATGCAGCAAAATTTAAAAATTTTTCATGTGATGAAACCACATGTTCCAAGAACACTTCTCGGATCGTTTCATCTAAACCACAAACAACTATTAGGGTTACCTCTTGAAATGTGGTTGCGATCGAGTCTCTAAACGAAGAGACCTCCTGTCTCAAGTCCGATCCGACGGAGGAGACGCTTGCGAGCGCGGGGATGAATCGCGTGCTTCTTGCAATCAATGTTGATGATCCAAGCGGCGGATCTCCTGATCTCAGCACACGAGATCCGACGTCTTCTTCATGAGCAAGGCACACCGAAGGAGATGGAGATCCACGAGCAAATGATCGGGCAACATAACAACGATACTGCGACGATGGAGACTCTCTCTAGGGCATCCATGGTGGACGGCCATATGAGAGGGAGAGAGAGAGTAGGCGTGTAGATAGAGGAAGAGAAAGAGAGACTTATGTTCTCATTGTTGTGTAGAGAAGAGCAAAGGGTTGCCCTTCTATTTAAAATATTTTGGGATCCATGGATCTCAATCCATGGGCAACACAAATCCAATGGCTCTCATTGATTTGTGTTTCTTTTAATGGCCAAGATTTGTGTTGGTAAAAACCAACAACAATTAATTTAAATTAGATTAATTATATATTTATAAATCAATATAATTCAATCCTAAAATAAAATCAATCTCATATGAAGATCAAGGCACAAAGATTACACCAATCCATGATTATAGGGGGACGACCACCTTTTCCTTATAGGAGTTGGTGGCCGTCCACCATATATCTTTGATATGTAATCTCATGCAAACTCACGAGATTGCATTACTCCATGAAAATCTCCAAGATTTACAACAACACTTGTTGTAAATTATTCAACAAAAATATTTCATAATTATTTTGTGAATATTGCAATCTTGCCATTAGAAAATTGTGAATCACATTCACAGCCAAAAATAAAATGTGAATTACATTTTAAATTTAATGTTCAATGTGAATCCAATTCACATTAACATTTAATTAACAAATGTAAATTACAAATAGCTCACTCTTATATATTATAAATCACATTTATAATATATATGATTAATATGGATATTTCTATCCACATTATTCATATCCATGATAATTAAATCACGTTTAATCATCTTGGATCTCTTTTCTCTTGTGCCCAAATAATATGAATCACATTCACATTATTTACATCTTTGATAATCAAATTACATTTAATTATATAAGATAACTCTCTTTATAATATGAATCAAGTTCATATTTATTCATGGTTATTAAATCACATTTAATTATAAATTTTCTCAATGCTCGGATACATATATCAACAATAGAATTATCCATGAACTCTTTCAAGGATAATGCACTCTCTCCGCGAATACTTGGAGATAAGGACATGGCGATTGTATTGTTCCACGTATAGTGACTTGGATATTGAGATCATATCTCAAATCCATATCTCGGGCCTCCCATAGATGCTTGATTTAATCAAGACCGCAAATCTGATCTTCTCATTGCATCTGAATCACATTTAGATCAATGTCCAATATTTGGACTAAGATCGGATTACTTCTCTACTGAGAGGAGTCACTAAATCCAGACCTGTTTCATCACTCCCTAGTTATGGAAGAGTCATGGTTATACAACCGTTTATGATCACATCACCCTCAAGAATTCCCAATACCTGTACATCCTGCATACTGGAAGACTCATAATAAATTTGAAGTATAAGATCAATTTTATACTTTCTACTTCGGGGATTTATCGTTAAGTTTCTCATTCAATCATTGGGAGTCGGTATATATCATATACTTTCCAAAAGCATATATCATACCTTGGTCTTGATCATATACTTTCAAAAGTAAATATCAAACCTACAAATTCAATCAAGCTTCCAAAGCAAGACGACCATGCACGGAATTTGATTCTTCCCAATATCTCATGAGTGAGCTCATGTCTTCCGGTTCAGTAATGAACCTATATGATCCCTTTGAGAGATCGTATTACTCATATGCCCTTGCATGCACACCAGCGTGCCGATGTATAGACCTTGATTAGGTCATCAACCTATTGGTCTGCCAAATGTACATACTCAGACATATAGTAACACATATGTCTCCGGTCGGAGGATGCGTGCCTATATCATGACAACATACGATATAGGACTTTGGTTATCTCAATCTCGTTAAGTCAACTCTTTGACCTAACTAATTTGACACTTCTGAATCTCTATTCCTATGCAGAGGACCTGCATCAAGTGGCCGGTCACATATCAACCTAATTGGGAGAGGATTGCCATCTCCTACTCAGGGTGGAGATCATCTCTCAACAATTATTTGACGGTGCTTGATGAGTCCTCAATCTAACTCTTTAGATATTCATCCAAGCACCAGACTCTATTATTCAATAATTGAATCAACAACTATATGATCATTAAGACGGCCATGGATCATAACCCTAGTTGTACGAAGGGACCTGTTATGCAAATTATTTATTCTTCATTTCAGATCAGGGAATGATATTCGCAATAACATTTATTGCATAATGGCTCTCCATGGGCTCGCATGTCCAATAGGTGTTCGCACCTTGTGTAGAATATTAGACCCTCGCAAATCTCATGCCAATAAAATGGAACCATTGGGGGGAGCAATGTGTGAGATAGATTTTTGTGCACATTTACTTTCATTATATTTCTGCTTTTATTTTTTCCTTTTTTCTTAAGATAATTGTTTATCAGTACTAATCATTTTCTCTTCTATTTTTCTTACGAGGGACCTTGAGAAGAAGGTGACCACTTAGGTGGTTGAAGCAGTTGAGTTACGAGGAGAGTGGCCATTCTCTTTGGTGGGCCACTTATTCGGAGCAAGAGAGAGGGAAATTAGCATAGCTATTTTCCTTTCATTTTTATGTGTGAGAGAGAGACTCCATTTTTATTTCTATTATTACTTGTAATAATACAGGTGAACTCTGGATATTCGGGTATATTTTATCAAGTGATTGTTCACTTGGGGGCTCACTGAGTTTTTCGTTGTTCTTCTTATTTTCTTTGTTTTCCGTGATTTGTGCTTTCCGCCTTATTTTCATTTCTTTTGTGGAATGAGACCTTATTATTTTAGGATTTCTTTCTCAGTAAATTAGGTCCAAATACATAATATAAGCATGTACCTATAGTCATATTCATATGGAAAAATTTAATTGCTAATTACTTAGACTTGGATCCGAGCGTTGTGAGAGACTCTACACAACGCTTGCAGGACACGTTGTGGTGGGCACTGAAGAGTCTCCAAGTCTAGACATTTGGGTTCCATTTTTGAGTAGTTAGCATTTGGTTCTTTACGCCTAGTAACAATTCCTATTTCGATGATTTCTTTCATTTGCATATCGTACGTATAGATTAGGTTTATAAATTTCTACCTTGCATCCTGCATGGAGAGAGCTGGGATGCACTGCAATTATTTGTAACTAAGCATTCCTCCATTAGGTTTGAGGGTGAGATTTCCATCCTTGAACTTCCTTGCATCGCTTTGTTGCTTTCTCCCACTGATTTTGAGCACTTATGGCAAAAAGAAATTTCAAAAAAATCATTAGGAGCTTTGCATTGTAAATACTCAAAAAATTGAAAATGAAAAATTAAAACAGGGGACTACTAAATAAATTTTGACCTATCAAAAATCGTAAGGAACATCATTATTTGGGGTTCATAAAGCCCTTATTGCATTCAAGTGCATTCTAGACAGAGCGAGGCACGACCCTTAAGGATTAGAGCCGAAAACTCGATTCATGGCTGTCTCTACTATCACCTGGGACCGACGAAGTATTAGCGCTTCTATCGTACATAGATGAGTAGGGTCTTGTCGACAATGGTGGTCTGTCCTCGTGTAAAGCATCCCACTTTATTTGAAATTGAGCATAGGCCATGCCCTCATGAGGGTGCATGTCTTATCGTCTTGCATCCGAGTACCTCACTTGTGTGGAAAGTTGTGGTTTCGCCATTGGCTTCCTCTCCCTATTTCTTTGGCTGAGTAACCCCCCAAGACCGATAGTGAGGACCTCAAAAAGTGTAGATCATAGGATACAAATGAGATGGAACAAATACATGGTTACTTTTTTAGAAGTACACACTCTCCTCTAGGGCTAACCGCTTAAGGATATGTTACAATTTTTTATTGAAATGACAACTCTAAAATAAAAAAAGATAAAAATAGCTGAACTTTCAAATCTTCACATTGAGTTGAGTTGGTGAATCCATCTTGTTTGGTGATTGTTTGATTTAGCTTAGGTTCAAAGATCAAGTCCTGCACTTTTTGTGCATATTTGTCACTTCTTATATTCATACCTCTCTTTGACCTTTGATCATTGTGAGTCATTATACTATTTTACACTCCTTTTATTTCTTATTCATCACTGTATATTTCATCTATCATATGTCTTCCATTTTCCTTCAAGATGTCAACTCCAAGATGGTTTTGTCAAAACTCCGCCGACACACACATCGAATCCATGAGTTCGACATCTCCCATAATTCGGGGTGATTCCTAGGTTCATGGTTCAGACTACGCGAGCCACACTTAGAACACCCCATTTCTTCTACCTCCTACAGACTGGTAAATTTCTCTTCCCGAGTTCTTCCCTTTTTGTATGGAGATTGATTTCATTACATACACTTCTCCATCCGTAATAAGATTCAGAATTGACCCTATATCTGAATTTTTCTCTCATCTCGTGCTTGCATGCAGAATGATAGGGGTATCTTTTCCATTACAGATCAAGACCCCAATCTGGAGCCCGCTTCTTCACAGTCAGATACAAAGATGGCTCCCACAAGTAGAGGAAATGGACTGCAGCTCCCTAGCACAGAGTAGAACACGGAGCAGGGCACAAACCAGAATGAGGTTAACAATCAACTTCTAGCCTCCATCCTAGCCTTATAAAAACATTTGACCTATCAAGCACTGGACCATGTCGCTTTCTAGGATATGATGAACGAATTTATGAGAAGATTATAGGGGAGAGAAGGAAATTCGGGAGAAAGATTTGATGAACATCGTGATGATGATGAAGATATTTACTTTGTCAATGGACCTCGTGGAGGTAGGGGAGAAACAAGAAGAGGTAGGCCCAAGCCCACCTTGAAGAAAACATATAACTCGAGGGTCGACCACATTACTGAGTGGATCCAGATCCCAGCGATCTATGGACATTTAGATTTGAAGACTCAACTCTTTTCTCTCCTCCCAAACATCCATGGGACTTCTAATGAGGATATATATATCCATCTACAATAGTTTGGCCATATATGTAGCGCCACGCACTACCCCACAATCCCATTGGGCATAGTCAAGATGACTGCCTTCCCCTTCAACCTTCAGGGCAAAGCACTACATTGGATCAATCATTTTGGGAAGGTGGTGATGACTTGGGAGGATCTTAAGTCAGCCTTCTTACACAAGTACTATACTCTCAATCATCTCAATCTCATGCGATCAAAGATTGCCACCATCTCCAAGGGACCCCAAGAGTCCTTTTATGAGACCTAGGAGAGGTTCAGTGATCTGATTGAGATGTTCCTTCACCATGACATATCGAAGACCAGCTTGGTCCATCATTTCCTCGGGTGCCTAACTGAAAATGGTCAATGTCTAGTTGACACCGCTTGTGGATGTTCTCATTTCAACAAGGACGAGGATGCAGTATGGAAAATATTCAAGGAGATGGTCGAACGAGATGTTGTGCTTTCCTCACTCATTCCTTCTGTTAAGCTTCCTCCACAGATCCTCTGCAAGACTATCAATATAGTGGATACTCTGTAAAGTATACATGAATGACAACTCCGACATGAGCATCAGAGAGAATCACCTGTCTAAAGTAGACATCATTGAGAAGAGGTCTTAATACATAGCTAAACTCGTCACGATAGAGCAACGAATGAAGGGCCTCGAAAAGATTGAAATCATTACCAAGCAGCTGGAGCTGCTGGTAAATACTATTAGTGCTTGCAATGCAGTGACAGCTACACCTGATCCTCCAGCTATGAAGAAGGAACAGATAGTACCATAACCACCTCAGACAAGTCCCAATCAACGTCCGATCTAGAACGTATATTACGTGCAAGACCCCAAGCCGTACTAGCTAAAATCACAGGCACAGATAGTTGTCTACAAACCACATGGGTTCCAGCCATAATACCTCGAGCCATGTTCCCCACCTCCTCCACTCATTTAGGAGGTGAATGGTGTCTGAAATAATGATCAGCAGCTGACCTATCCTTAGGGACATCCATAGGGTGAGAACCACGCCAACCGACCATATCACTAGCAACAAGGAGGGCGAAACTACCGGTACAACCCGACCATAACCATCAACCTCCGAAGCAAGGCTACAAATGGAGGTAGAACAACTGCCAGTAACAAACCGGGTATCGCCATCAGTAGTACCAACAACCAACTACTTGGTATTATCAATACTCCTCCCATCCCTTCTAGCAATACCCATCTCTTCCTCCTCGTCCTCGATATTCTCAGAGATACCAACAGCGACCTCCACACTATCAGCATAGTCAACGGTCTTAGCAGTATCAATCCTATGAGATTGACTCTGTCGATCATGCCTTAGACTATCTAGCCCAGCTAATCAAGAACATGGCTGAGATGAGCTAAAAGATCGACGGCCTGACAACCACAAAAATAGCCATCTCAATCAATCTTGAAACAAATACAAATGACATCAATCATAAGCAATATGTAGTTTGTAATGTTCAACACGAATTAGGTAGAAATGATATTATTATATCTAATTATGTTACTCTTAGGAGTGGTAGGACACTACGAGCATCTGCAACTATTAAGGAAAATATAAAGCATCGAAAGGCAAGTCTTCAGCCAATCCTGTTGTGCGGTCAAAGATTTTTTGGATGCAGCACCACCTATATCAAAAATACAGAAAATTATTAAAATTCAAAAAATAAAAAAAGACAACATTAACCAAGGTGAACATGTGCCCGTGATGGAGATGTCAGAACCAACAACAGAACCAACACTAGCCGAAAGAGCCAAGACTGCATTATTTTTTGGTCCATAGCATGTAGATGATTTTTCACATTTTTCCATCTCCCAGTTAAAAAATATATGGACACAATTTTACAGCCAACAATTTCATTTGATGTACATATGCCTTTTCCTCAAGTTTATAAAACAAAAATCGTAAAAAAATGCAAATTTTTTGTCTGATCCTGAAATTATGAGCATATTGCAAAATCTTATTCTTGAAATGTCGGTTTTGAAAACCATGGAGTACGTACCAGTTATGAAAAGAGGACTTAAAGAGGCATGTGCCACAAAGCATTCAAATAAAAGAAAGAGACAAAGAAAAACCAAAGATGCGCGTTGTGACCATGGCTACAGTTAACAACATCAGCATCTCTTGAGCAAACAGAGAGATAAGGGAGCACCACTCGTTAGATGTCAGACTTTTAACCAAGAGTTCGAATGAACATTTCTCGATAGTGAATTGTCGATCAATTTATTGCCTTCTTCCCTACTCAAGGAATTTGGAGTAGGACCGCTCAAGCCTACGAATATGATTCCGCAGTTCGCAGATAGATCCATTAAGCGGCCCGGGGGTATGTTGGAGGATGTCACTGTCACCATCCAAGGGATGCAGTTTCCTGTGGATTTCATTGTCCTGGACATGGACACCACTACATCATTGCTCCACACTCCAATCATCCTCGATCGGTTGTTCCTCCGAATCACCTGTGTTGTGGTAGACTATATCACTAGAGAGATTATATTCTTCTTCAACAGTGATAAAGTTCTAATTGAGATGGTCCCTAAGCCAAAATCTACAGAAGTGTCAACTGTTACGGGAGTGCTTGAATTGAATGAACAAGAAGACTGCAACTTTCTAGCCGAAATCAGAGACACATATCTATTCATGGATTAAATGGAAACACAAGTATTTCTCTCCCTCGATGAAAGACTGGAGAGAACAATAGAATTGACCAAAGTCTTCAATGATGTTATCCTTGCCGATGGTTACACTATGATTCTTGAACATACATCCCCATCCGAGCAAGATGAATTCGTTGCAGATATGTGAGATATATTGATTTCTGAATCTTAATGCCAAGTGGTGGACATCCGATAGATGAAAGAGCCTACACTTGTCATAATTGTTGAACTCATCACGAAGCTGACTCCTTCTCCCCCATAGTTGAAACCTCTTCCATCCAACATGAAATACACCTTCCTTGTGGGAGAGATAGAGAAGCATCTGATCATTATCAATTATCATCTAATAGAACACGAATCTCATTTTCTTGAGGTTCTTGAATGAAACTACGAGGCAATTGTCTTGAATATTATAGATCTCCATGGGATAAATAAGTCATTGTGCTCGCATCACATCTATCTTGAAGAAGACAGTAACCCTCCCAGGAATTTCAAAGAATATTGAATCCAAACTTGCGAGAGGTGATTATGAAAGAGATTACGAAGTGTTGTGAAGCGGGATTTATCTATCCCATCTTTGACAGCAAATGGGTGAGTCCCTTGCATGTTGTGCCGAAGAAATCCGAGATCACCACAATCGCTAAAAAAAGGAGAGGAGATTTCAAGCTAAGTATCGACCTCATGGTGTATTTGTCTAGACTACAAATGCTTGAATCTAGCAACCAAGAAGGAACATTTTCCACTGTGCATCATCGACCAGCTAGTCGAAAGACTTGCCGTGAAGAAATATTTTTTCTTCTTGGACAGCTACTTTTGGTATAATCAAGTTTCCATTGCCCTAGAATATCAAGAGAAGACTAACTTCACATTTCCATTTGGAACATATGCCTTCCATTGAATGCACTTTGGATTGTGCAATGCACCTGCTACCTTTTAGAGATGCATGTTGTCCGTATTTGTTGATAAGGTAGGCAGTTTTCTTGATGTTTATATGGATGACTTCTCAATCTATGGTTATAGCGTTGATCAATGTCTAGGATACTTAGACCGAGTGCCGAAAAGATGTTGGGAGGAGAACCTTGTATTATATTGGGAGAAGAGTCACTTCATGGTGACCAAGAGACTTGATGAATCTCAGATTCATCACTCTAAATATCATTAATTAAGCTCAAATCCCTCAAAATCATTGACATTTCTTCTTTTATTCAGCATAATTAGCATTCATGCATGTTTTGATAAGAATTGCATTTTATCACTTATTTCTGCACAAAATAAGAAGAAAAAAATCCCAGATAAAATTGAAATGTAAATAGTTTAACTTCCCTGATTTTTAACTAATTCATGCTAACTCCAATTGACCCAAAACGACCTCCACTGTGTACATATCACTAACAAGAATAAATAAAAAATACAAAAAAAATCACTAACCCCAAATAAGTGGACCAAAAACCCAAACCCTAGTTCTAGGATTCCCAGACTAAAACACTCATATCTTCCTCATCCAGTTTCCGTTTTGATCCTACTCACTTTTCAACTAATATACATTCAAATACCTTCAAAACAAGACCAAGTTCAAGTGAATCAGAGCTCATATGTGAAAGTTGGATTTTGGATCTCTATTGTATAATTTGTATTTTAGTAGTTTTTGACCTATTATTTTATGTACATAATTAATCTATTTTATTTTATGTATTCTTTGATAAAAGTTTTATTAAAATGTGCAAAAATCCAAATCCAAAATGAGCTTGAAACCAAAGAAACTAACTGAGTCCATGTCTTGACAAACTGTCTGTACAAAATTGGTCTTTTCGTGTTTTACTTTATTTCTTCTTTTTCTTAACAAATAAAAATCCAAAAAAAATATATTAATGTGTAGATATTTATCTTTGATTTTACTATATTTTTTCTGGATATTTATCTAGTTTAAAGATGATAAAAAATTATAAAACCCAAAAATCAAGGTATTCTATGTACATGGATACCCCAAAAATATCACTTTATGCAAATGATCGATTTTGGTTTTGATGTATTCATGAAAGTTGTAGATCTCATCGAGGCGAGCAATTTTTGTGAAGAAGCATTTTCGATCCGAGGCCATTTTCTATTTACTTCAGATTTTCTTTCTATTTTTCCCCCGATTTTTGTGGAGCTGACACGTGGCAGCTCCTGGAGACGCCACGTGTCACCCAATTTTGGATTTAGTTTTCTTATTTTATTATTTCATTTAAAAAAACAACACAGGTGCATAGCACGTGCCTCCCGCGTATGTGCCACGCACGTGCTCCGTGAGCCGCTCCTTCATTGTCACGTGTCAAGATCACGACCGCCCGATCTCGACCGATCGGACGATCGAGGACCGTCATCCCCAATCGCCCTCCGTTCCCAATCCGCACTGCCCCTTTCTCTTTTGCTCCACTGCCTCTCCAAATTTTGCTGCCTCGTCGCGAATCCCGCAATCACGATCAACACCGCAAATCTCACGCCGTTACGCTGATTACCTCCAAATCAAATCTCTCATCATCCCGACCATCGTCGACCCCCAAATCACCCCAACTGGCTTCCAAATCCGACCGTGTCTCCGTTCCTATCTAAGACCCACCGGCCCTCCCTCAAAGATCCATCCGCCGATTTCAACGCCAAAGGAAGGGAGCTTCATCACCGGAGGTGACAGCTCTGTGTCCTGCTCCCCTCCTCGATGGTGCGGTGAGATCCGAGGCTTCACTCCTCGTCGTAAAGACCTTCACCTATGCATGCTACATTGATCTGACTCTGGTCGTTGAGCCAATGCCGCCATCTTCTTCGACAACTTCATTGCCTTCAGCCATCTCTGGGCTTCATCTCCAACCACCTCCGTCATCTTCCTCCATTAAGCTCTCATCCGACGACCTTCACCGACTACACCGTCGGGCAGAGATTCTACGTTGGTCACCATCAGGGGCAAGCTCCTCCTCTCCTAAACCATACCTCGGCTGGGCCCATCCAGAAGCGACGTCGGCCCACTGCTTTCCGCCGCACGGCCATCCACGAGCCAGAACTAAAGCCTAGCCCGTCGTGATCGCCTTGCCATACGTCATCGACGTTCAACCACCAACACCGCACCTCATGCACTCCGCAGTCATCAGCCGGGCACCAATCCCGAGGCCCCCGCGAGGCACATGTATCAGGGGAACGACGTCAGCATCCCCGGGGGTCACGTGCGTAGCACGTGAACCGCAACGTAAATTATGAAGAACCCCCTAAGGAGTTACAGATTTGTTGAGAAGACCCGCCACCCAAGGGTCACATGCCTAGCACGTGACCCCATGGGACTTTTGTAGAAATACCCTTAGGGGTTTAGGTAATTACGATTTAATCCTTGTTATGCATTGCCTTTATTAATTATTTATTGTAATTTGCATAAATACCCATGTTGCCCTGTGATTTTGATCCTCTGTATTGCACTATTTTATTCATCAAAATTTGGCACTATGTTCTACAACTAATTCTCTACATTATGACATATGTTTGACATTTCTATGATCCGTGGTTAATTAACATCTAATTGTTTTGTGGAAAATTGCATATTTTACCCATCTTATGCTTTGAAATTCATAATTAACTATCCATTGCTCAAAAAATTACCGAAAAATAAGGATAATAGAATTAATTGTATATTATATTGTGCCCAAAAAGAATTGCATTTTCATGCATTGTTTGCCTTGTAAAAATCATTTTGTATATTTCAATATTTGATTTTTAGTAGGTATTAAATCTCATGATTTTGAGGTTTAAAATTTTTCTGAGATCCATCACCTAGTGCTAGATCTTGGACAATTTTATCCCTTGAAAATAATTAGGTTTAATATTTATTATAATCAAATATTAAAATTCACCTTATTTGCATTTAAAAATTCATAAAAAAACCATCTTACATCCAAAAATTCCAAAAATATTACAGTGCACTCGTTTCATCATTCTTGTCATCAAGGCCAAATTTCATATTTTTCAAACGTAGTTAGATTGATATTCATTTTCTCGTCCTTAAAATCGGCCAAAATTTGCATTTTGCATCTTAAATTATAAAAAAAAGACCGCTTCAAAAATTGTGCACAAACTTTGATAGACATAATTCTAGGTTTTTCCTTTGCCTCTGTGTGTTCGACCTTGGGACTTGCCCAAGTAAAATAATCATAAAACCACGTGATTAAAAATTGACTAAAAATTATTGTGGTTATTTCTTGATCGATTGCGATTGCCCGCCTACAAAGAAACAACATATTTTTAAGCGAACGAAAATCTCAATCCAATCAAATCCGCAGATTTTAACACAGGCAATTTTCGATCCGTCAGATGGCGACGTTGCCGGGGAGACAAATAACTTAGTTTTTGTCTAAAAATTTTTTTGCTCGGTTTTTCATATTCATGTAATCTAACCCCCTATTTTTCATTGTAAATTCCATTTTTTTCGTTGCATTTATTTTTATTTTATTATCAGCATTTATTTTCTTGTTTTTATTTTTGAGTCACTCTCTTACACCATATCTCTTATTTTTCTTGCGAGGTACCCGGCGTATGTGGAGAATTTTTTCAAGAATTGATGCATCTTCATCGACTTCCGAAAAGTCAAAATTAAATTAAAATTGAATCAAGTCGTGAGAGAGCATAGAGTCTAGGATTTTATTTTCAAAAAGTTTTAAATTTCTGTAATTAATTACTCATTTATAGCAGTGTCTGTTCGTACTCTCGCATGTGTAAAAAGACCTTGAACTTTTTTTGTGGTGTATCGTGGTCTGTTTCACTCTCCGGTGAGGGTGGGGCTCGACTTGAGTGACGCTTAAGATAGACCTGCACATACGGCTCTTAGAGCATTTAAATTTTTGATTGTGCTCATAGGACCTAGGGCCACACTTCACTTTAATCGAGACGCACATTAGATCTTTCAATTTAGTCAAATTCAATTCAATTCTTCCCCGTTGATAGAACTTTCTGATGGGTGTGATTTTTATCAGCTTGCATTCATTTAGAATAATTTTTCAATTTCTGTATTGCATCCCACATGGAGATTGTGAGGAATCACTGTAAGTCTTCTAACTGAGCATACATCATCATTTTTCGCGTGTATCGGCTTTTTCCGAATTTCTCCCTCCTGTTTTGCTACATAATTTTATACGAAAATTTGGGACTAGACGGTAGACGTGTATTTGTGCTCACTTAGTTTTTTCAGTGATCGCCTATTTAAAATTGGGACTGCTAAATATAGCTAATTTTAAATTAATCCATAAAATCAAGAATTTTTGTGGGAGAGCAACCCCGACCTTGGATTCTTTTATTTTTCTGAGTGAGCGAGAGACGACACTTAAGGGTAGAGCCCGAACCCAGATTTTCATATTGACTATTGATTCTACCAAAAACGATTAGCTACTTCTCAGTGAGGATCTACGGGTAGCCGGTAAACGGTCTGGATTTTCTTAGCTGAGTATGTGGTTTAAAGGACACTACGTAAGGCTCCGTCCTTAAGTACCCAGCTGAGTGGCTGAAAGTCGGTACAACTAGTCGTAAGAATTCAGGCCAGTCATTACGAAAATTTTGACACCTAACAGCTTGCTAAATTCTTTCCAAGATTGTCATATCACCAATTAAAATTTAAAAGATAATAGCCGAACTCTTGTGCCTTCATTGAGTGAGTTGGTGAACCTGGGGTTTGATTTGTGTTTGTATTGGTGTGCGTGAACCAATTTCAAAGATCAAAAGCGGGGCACATTTGTGCCCTCAACCTCCTTGATAAAAAATTTCCTTTTAATACCCGTGCACTTGCACCAAGATCAACCATGTTGATTCATCATCAACCTCCTTTGACAAACACAGGACAATGGTTCGAGTACCCATCATATCTATATTATGAAAATGAATTTGTCTCGATCAGGCCCCAATCAACTAAATCCTCTTCTTTCAATAATCCTTCAACATTTGAGAGAGATTCTAACTTTTAGATGAATCCAATTCCCTCATTAAATTCCAAACCATTCTACTCGAATCATCTGACCACACATGACCACTTACCATCTTGGACTGAACCGTCTTATTCTCGGTTTCTTGCTAATGAAACATTTCAAGATCAAATCACTTTTGAGTCTCATGACTGGCTGAGAAACCAAACCCAATCACACCAGATGGAGAGGCTCGCACCTAAGGATAATCAGTGTTGGATTAACCGTGACAATCGAATCCCTATTGACCAACCTGAATACCACTCCTTCGACCAACCTGCACATACAAAGGACCAAATGGATGATATCGACACATATGTACCATGTATGACTTCATTATTTGAGGATACAATCAATCATGACCTTGGAAGTAGACTCTACTCAAACCAGCATTACATACCTGAATCACGGTATGCTGAGTACGAGACCTACAGATTCCAGCAAAATCCTTCCACTGAGCAGCCTACTTCCATATTTTTTCAGGAAAAAATTCCAGAAAATAACAATGATATATTAGATAATCGAAGAGAATCTCCTCCCAGCTCATACAGGAAAATGGAAGAGAAAATGACCGAATAAAAAATTCAAAAACAAGAATATACACCGACTGCTCCCATGATGGATCATGAACAAATTTTTAAGGCTGATATTTCGAGGATAAATAAGAAATTTGAATTAATGGAGGAAAAATTCTAAAAGTTTACTGACCGACTTAGTTTATTTTATGGGAACTCGGATATAAAAACGGATAAGGAAAAGATTGGATCTCATGTGAAAAATTATGAGAATATTTAGAAACCTAAAGAATATGTTCACCCTAGAGACGACTCTGACAGCGACAATTCTGCATATTACTCCCCTAGGGATGACTATGCCTCTGATTCTTACTCGGAACATCAAAGCCCCTACCCATCTACAAAAAACACCACATCACCACACCACGCAGAAAATACCAAAAAATCTGAAATATTCAAAAACTCCCAAAAAATGAAAATCAAGAAAATTCATAAAAATTGAGACTGAAGAAGATCTGAAGAATTTGGATCCTGCTTTACGGGAAGCACTAGAGAAAAGATTGATTTTTGAACTTCCCTTTATGCAGGCCATTGAACACTTCCCTGACCTTAAAGAATTTGTAATGGACAAATTAATGATGAAAAAGTTGGACAGGATAAGAACATAGACTGAAAGACATATTTTGTCAATGGCCTCCTCCTTGGTGTTGTGGAGAAAAACCAAGAACCGCATAGTTAAGCGGTTACCCAAATTTGACTATAGAATCAAAGACATTATATTTACCTATGCTCAAATTGATGACGATTCACCAATCAATATCCTACTGACCTGTGTATTTCATGAGCTCAAACTCAGACCTATTAGGAAGATACGAGAGATCGTTCAATTGGCCGACCGATCGATAAAGCGACCAAGAGGAATCATTTCTCTCATCATGACATTCCAAGGTGCTTCGCTCAAAGTAGACTTCACGATCATTGATATTGAGCATCAAGGTGAATTCACCCAGTCTCCAATTATTCTCGAAAAACCATTCTTAGCATTGGCTAAGGCAATTATTGAGTGTGAGACTCAGGAAATCGATTTTACAGCATTGGAAGCACTTCGATCTCAACAAGTCTTTGAGGAGCGACAATTTTCTAAGGTAACACACGATGTCCTCGACGACCATAAACATCAAGCGATAGAAGAGCCCTACCCCATTGCTACACCTGAGATAGCGGTTGTTGATGAGACTATTGGTTTAGAGACTCTCCCTCCTGCTCCATTCCCAGTTGCGCTCACCATGGAAAATCAAATATATGAATCATATGATCCAGAGACTTATGCATGGTCGCACCCTGGGTCAACCTATTCTGACTACCTTGATCACATCAACTCAATACAGGAATGCTCCAATGTCTAATCAATTGAGAACGAACATGCAGAGACTCTCCCAACTATTTCAATTCCAACAGATCTCACAATAGAAGAATGTTTCTTATATGATCCAAAGACATATGCATAGTCGCACCCTGGGTCAACCTACTCTGAATACCTTGACCAAATCATTCCAACTCAGGAGTGCACCAACATCCAGAAGACTAAGAACAAACACGCAGGACGAACACCGACCAAGGAGAAGAATTCCAATGGTTATTTATCTGGAGACTCATGTGGACCAACAACTTCACGAAACAAAATGACTGCTCCTTCATATAAAAAGAAAGTCACATTTGACCTTTCGGAAGAGGAATCATCTGATGATACCTCATTAGGTCCGAAAAAGGTAATCTACATGAGTGAAGTCTGTTCGGCGGTTCTAAAACCATATCTTCGTAAGGATCCAAACTTCGATTCCCGTTGGATGAATCTCGTTCCTCACTATTAATCATCCAAAACCGATGCCCATGCTCTCATCAAATACACTGGAATTATTTCTTATGAGCTGACTGAGACTGGTGCTTCAGAGTATTCATCCGAGGACAAACCGCTTGATCCCAAGAAGGAACGAAATCTAAGAAAACAACTAAAGAAACAAAAAGACAAGAATATCTGGAGTGTGTCCACTTTCAAATACTATTCCTCTAAGGATAACTCTGACGATGGTTACCTTTCATCTGACTCATATGCTTCATCTAATATCCAACATGATTTCTCCAAGGATAACACTGATAATAGTTCGGAATCATATGCTTCATGTCCTTCTCATCATTACGATCTCCCACCACAGGCTAACAAAAAGATCTACCGAAAACCGCCTTAATCATCGGCTACCCACCCTCCCTCCTGACCACATCTGCCTCCTTGTACATCTTCTTCCTCTACTTAGGACAAGGACTAAGTATAGGGGCGAGACCGACGCCATCTGTACATACCATTCTACCCATCTCACGATCGCCTCATTTCCACCCTTCTTCCTTCCTTCGGCTGACCAGAGCCTAAGTATAGGTGGAACCGATGCCCATTTGAATATACTCTCTTCATCCACATATCCCGACCACCTAATTTTTTTCGCTCTTCTTCTATACTTAGATTGTTCACAGCCTAAGTATAGGGGGCGGACCGATGTATCTATCTCTTTCTTTTTTCTTTTTCATTCTCTTATGCTTACCCGAGCTATGTCTTCTTTACGCTTCTTGTGCTTTAAGGACACAACACTCGCTAAGTATAGGGGGTCTGTTTATATACTGTGTATATATTTTACACATATCTTGTACTTTCATGTAAGTCTATATGTATTTACGGGGTGGGTAACTAACTTAAAAAAAACTAACAAAAAAAGAGTTTTGCTACTAATACTGACTATGTCCAGCCAAAACTTTTTTGAAAAACGGCTTCTTATTCATTTTTTCATAAAAATTCCCAAAAAAGTCCCTTGCAAAAAAATCCCTTGCATAAAAATTCAAAAAAATCCCTTGCATAAAAATTCAAAAATAAATATTGTGTCCGCATTTCACACACCTACACTTCATCCGGCATTACATGCATTTGCATCTGTGAAAAGTCGTTAGGTTCTGAACCGAGTTATTAATAGAAACCGAGAGTGGTCTGGACTTGACCTTAATCCACCTAATTTTCATAGGAACTTCACCGAGAAATAGGATTTTAGAAGCTTCAGGTCTTTGAGTTAATTCCTTGAGTTCCACATGACAATGTGCAGCGTTTGACTCTTAGTGTCTAACCTGACCCCTTCATTCTGGGTACAACTCTGAAATAAGGAATTAATTTTTACTCTCGCACTATGCAGTTAGCTCAACTCAGACGGGGTGTTGGAAGACTGTGTGAGTTTCTTTTCTGGAGCGTGGAAATCTAAAGACCGGGGTACGGGTTGAAATAAAGCTTCGGAAAAGGGATGGATGGCTGGGCACAATTTTTTCTAAGACCCCAAAACATGTACGGAAAAAATATTCTTTATCCGTAGGGGCAATCCAAGTAGAGCCACCAAAAAATTTCCAAATACAATGAAGACACTACCAAATAAATATCTGATCAAAAATGTCCAAGCTTCAAGAAAACCTACAGATCTTGGTGAATTCTCAACTACACTAGCCAGCTTCATAAGGAGAGGTGACTACACTGACCACCCTCTAGTTCTTTTCTCTTTCTTCTAACTTCTCCCCCATTTCAATTGTGAACACAGGCGACATACCTTAGAAGGAAATACCTGACTGCCCGAGGATGAGTTACTAGAGAGGAGGTTTGCATGGTAGTCGGCATTTTGGATAGGAAGAGCTAAAACCTTTCACACACATGAGTCGATTGTTCAATGTTCATAGGATATGATTTGGAAAGAGGATTGATCTAAGATGACTTCTGAGCCGAAAATGTGACAATGATGTGTAGAACTTGAAGGATGTTGATTTTAAAATTCTAAGTCTCACAGAAGTTCCGCCAAACTAATAATCCAAAGGTCGAGTCTAGTTTTATTTTCACCTTCATCTCATAGTCTTGGTATGGAACCCAATCTCATTTCACCTCATGGCATTTCTTTTTTGATGTCCAAGGACGAGCATGGTTTAAGTATAGGGGGATGATGAATCTCAGATTCATAACTCTAAATATCATTAATTAAGCTAAAATCCCTCAAAATCGTTGGCATTTCTTCATTTATTCAGCATAATTAGCATTCATGTATGTTTTGATATGAATTGCATTTTATCACTTATTTCTACACAAAATAAGAAGCCAAAAATCCCAGATAAAATTGACCTATAAATACCCTAACTCCCCTGATTTTAACTAATTCGTGCTAACTCCAATTGACCCAAAATCACCTCCACTGTGTACATATCACTAACAAGAATAAATAAAAAATACAAAAAAATCACTAACCCAAAAAAGTTAACCAAAAACCCAAACCCTAGTTCTAGGATTCTCGGACTAAATCCCTCATATCTTCCTCATCTAGTGTCCATTTTGATCCTACTCACTTTTGAACTAATGTACATTCAAATACCTTCAAAACAAGACCAAGTTCAAGTGAATCTGAGCTCATATGTAAATGTTGGGATTTGGGCCTCTTTTGTACAGTTTGTATTTTAGCAGTTTTGACCTATTATTTTATGTACATAATTAATCCATTTTATTTTATTTCATTTTCATTTATTTTCTTTGATATATATTTTTTATTAAAATTCGCAAAAATCCAAATCCAAAATGAGTTTGAAATAAAAGAAACTAACTGAGTCCTAGTCTTCACTAATTGTCTCTAGAAAATTGGTCTTTTTTGTTTTATTTTATTTATTCTTTTTCTTAATTAATAAAATCCAAAAAAAAGAGATTAATGTGTAAATATTTATCTTTAATTCTACTATATTTTTTCGGATTTTTATCTGGTTTAAAAATGACAAAAAATTGTAAAACCCAAAAATCAAGGTATTCTATGTACATGGATACCCCAAATTATCACTTTGTGCAAATGATCGATTTTGGTTTGGATGTCTTCATGAAAGTTATCGATCTCATCGAGATAAGAAATTTTTGTGAAAAAAACTTTTTCGATCCAAGACCGTTTACTATTTATTTTGGATTTTTATTATTTATTTTCTGATTTAAAAAAACATAGCATGTGCCTAGCACGTGCCTCCCGCATACGTGCCACGCACGTGCTTCGCGGGTCGCTCCTTCGCTGCCACGTGGCGAGATCACGGTCGTCTGATCTCGGACGATCGGACAACCAAGGATCGTCGTCCCCAATCGCCCTTCATTCCCATTCTGTGCTGCCCCTTCCTCTGTTGTTCCACCACCGTCTCCAAATATTGTCGCCTCGCCGTGAATCCCACAATCATGATCAGCACTGTGAATCTTGCGTCGCTACGCCCATCACCTCCCAATCAAATCTCTCATCATCCTGTCCATCGTCGACCCCCAAATCACCCTGACTGGCTTCCAAATCCTACCGTGTCGTCGTTCCTACTTAATCCCTACCGGCCTTCCCTCAAAGATCCATCCGCCGATTTCAACGCTAAAGGAAGGGAGCTCCATCATCGGAGGTGATAGATCCGTGTCCTGCTCCCCTCCTCAAAGGTGCGGTGAGATCCGAGGCTTCACACCTCGTCGAATCGACCTTCACCTGTGCCTGCTGCATTGCTCTGACTCCGGTCATTGAACCAACGCTGCCATCTTCCTCGAAAACTTCATCGCCTTCAGCCATCTCCGGGCTTCATCTCCGACAACCTCCAACATCTTCCTCCAGCAAGCTCTCATCCGACGACCTTCATCGACTACACCACCAAGCAGAGATTCTCCGATGGTCACCATCAGGGGAAAGCTCCTCCTTCCGATCCATTGCTTTCCGTTGCACAGCCATTAACGAGCCAGAACTAAAGCCTCGCCCGCCGTGATCGCCCTGTTGTACGCCATCGACGTTCAGCCACTAGCACCGCCCCTCATGCACTCCACCGTCCTCAGTAGGGCACCAATCTCGAGGCCCCTACACACGTGCGAGGCACGTGCGTCGGGGGAATGACGTCAACATCCCCAGGGGTCACGTGCATAGCACATGACCTGCTGGGTAAATTACTTAGAACCCCATGCGGAGTCACATATTTGCTAAGAAGCCCCGCACCCAAGGGTCACCTGCCTGGCACGTGACCCCAAGGGATTTTTGCAGAAATACCCTTTGGGGTATAGGTAATTACGATTTACCCTTGTTATCCATTGCCTTTATTAATTTTTTATTATAATTTGCATAAATACCCTTGTGTTCCCCTATGATTTTGAACATCTATACTGCACTATTTTATTCATCAAAAAATGGCATTGTGCTCTACAACTAATTCCCTACATTATGACATATGTTTGATATTTTTATGATATGTGGTTAATTAAAAAATAATCCTTTTATAGAAAATTGCATATTTTGCCCATTTTGTGCTTTGAAATTATTAATTAATTAATTATTGCTCTAAAAATTGCTGAAAATTTAAGGATAGTAGAATTAATTTTATTTATATTGTACCCAAAAATTATTGCATTTTCATGCATGGTTTGCCTTATAAAAATCATTTCGTATATTTCAATATTTGATTTTTAATAGGTATTAAATCTCATAATTTCAAGGTTTAGGATTTTTCTGATATCCATCACCTAATGTTAGATCTTGGATAATTTTATCCCTTGAAAATAATTAGGTTTAGTATTTATTATAATCAAATATTGAAACTCACCTTGTTTGCATTTAAAATATCATAAAAAAATTCATCTTGCATCCAAAAATTCCAAAACAATTAAAATGCACTCATTTCATCATTCTTGTCATCATGGCCAAATTTCATATTTTTCGGACATCATTTGATTGATATTCATTTTCTCGTCCTTAAAATCGGCCAAAATTTGCATTTTGCATCTTAAATTTCATTAAAAAATTTAAAGAAAAGACGCCTCGAAAACCGTACACGAACTTTGATAGACATAATTGCAGGTTGTTTCTTTGCCTCATTGTGTTCGATCTTGAGACTTGCCCAAGTAAAATAAACATAAAACCATGTGTTTAAAATTGACTAAAATTTATTGTGGTTATTTCTTGACCAATTCAGATTGCCCGCCTACAACGAAACAACATATTTTTAAGCAAACTATAATCTCAATCCAATCCATTCCACAGATTTTTATACAGGCAATCTCCGATCTGTCAGGACTGTACTGGGTCCCGTTATATCCAAGTGTGGCTTGGAGGCTAACCATCAAAGTAAGTCTGGTTGTTTTGGGGCATGTCGGATTTTATCGTTGATTCATTAAAGGCTTCAACAAGATTTCTCGACCGTTGGCTGAGCTACTTGGCAAGGAGGCTGATTTTGTTGTCGATGATTGGATCCTCCAATCCTTTAATATGTTAAAGGAACTAATCACACATGATCATTTCCTCCAGTCACCGGATTGATCTCTACCCTTTGAGATCATGACTGATGCATCAGACTTCATAATTGGTGTTGTGTTAGGACAAAGACAAGATGATCTGCCATTGTAATTCATTATGCTAGCAGAACACTTGATGAAGTCCAGAAGAACTATACAATAACAGAGAAAGAGCTGCTAGTTGTGGTGTCTACGCTAGAGAAGTCCAGACCGCATCTTCTCATATCCAAGGTTATAATATATATTGATCACTTTGCCCTCAAGTATTTACAGATAAAAAAGGATGCCTGACATTCACTTCTAACGGTGGAAGAATCCACAGCTATTCCAAGAAAGAGCTGATTGCATCTGGAGGAGGTGTATATATCATGAGGAAATAATGGGTGTCCTATACCACTATCACAATCTTGAAGCTGGTGGACACCATTATGAAAAGAAGATGGTAGCGAAAGTACTCCAATATGGCCCTTGGTGGACTACCTTATTCAAGGATGCAGACGATTATCTCAAGAGATGTACTGACTGTCGGAAAATGGTTGGAAACATCAGTATGCTAAACAGAATGCCTCCGAAATATATTCAGATTTCCGATATCTTTGATGCCAAGGGCATTGATTTCATGGGCCCTTTCCCTAATACTCAAGGGTTTGAATACATCCTATTAGCCATCGATTACGTAAGCAGATGAGTGGAGAAAATCCCCACTCGAACTATAGATAATCGAATCTCCTGTCAGTTTCTGAATGATAACATCATCTCACAGTTCGAGATTCCCAAGATTCTCTTATCTGATGGGGTAAGTCACTTCATTAATAAGGAGGTCAAGAAGTTGACCAAAGAATACTTCATTGAGCATCATATTACAGCAACATACTACCCTCAATCAAATGCTTGGCCGAATGTTCCAACGGGGAGATCAAGACTATACTGCAAAAGCTTGTATGCCCATACAGAAAGAATTGGTTACAGCTACTTGATTCAGTTCTTAGGGCATATCGAATAGTGTATAAGTCTTCTCTTGGCATGTCTCCCTACTACCTTGTTATGACAATCCATGCCACCTACCCATGGAATTAATTAATAAATCACTTTGGATATTGAATATATGCAACCTTGATTCCAAGAAAGTAGGCAAAATAGAAAAGTCGATCTGAACCATTTGCTTGAACTTAGAGACTACGCATATGACAACAACCTTATGTACAAAGAAAGTCAAGAAATGGCATGATAATCACATCAAAAAGAAGACTTTCAAACATGGCCAGAAGGTGTGGTTGTTCAATGTGATGCAAATAATCTTTGCGGGCAAATTGAAGAGCAAATGGATAGGGCCTTTTGTTGGGAAAACTGTGCGTCACAATTTGAGTTTATTGATATCTGAATTGTCGCCCAACACATAACCATTCATAGTCAGTGGACAGTTGCTGAAGCCGTATCTAGAGCACAACATATTTTTATCTGTTGTCGATTCCATTGAAGTTGTATTTCAAGATGAGCTCCCAAAGTCCAAAGGATCAGACACTTAAACAAAAAATCACAAAAATAATTTGTCCTTCTTTTATTTTCTTCTTTTCTTCTTTTTCTTTTCTATTTTCTAATTCTTCCGAAAAGGTGCTCATCCATTTGATCATTTATATACTTAGGATTTACTAAGTATAGGGGGTGAGCATCACGAGTTGATCATTTTATGATCCCACATTTGTCCCCTCAACTCTTGATATTCTCTCCACACTTAGGGATATTTCATGCTCAGTAAGTGGAGACAGGTCAAGCTGATAATTTTGAACATTCCCACCCTTGACCCTCCCCGCCTCATGTGCAGTCTACTATACTTTGGATTATTTCATCCTAAGTAAAGAGGGGACAATCAACTTCTCATTCATTAATTCTTTAGCCATTGCAGTATAAACTATTCTGTAGTTAGTATGAGTTATGTCTTCCATATTTTCTCTAATATATGAGAACATTACAAAAGCTAAGTATAGGGGGGTGTTTATACATTGTATATACCTTAGCCATAACCTGTGCTTTCGTATTTCAAATATGTCTAAATAATAAAATATACAAGAATTCTTTATAAATACAAGTAGTAAATTGGGTTTAAAATCTTTTGCAAAATTATTTATAAAATAGTTGAAAAATATTTTGAAAAATCTTTTGAAAACTGTTTGGAAAACTTTTTCAAAATGCTTTCAATTTTTTGTAAAATTTTTTTTCTTATAAAAAATCCTTTTATTTGTGTAATTTTTTTTTTTTAAATTTGTTTGCAAATGATGAAAAAACTTTAATAATTATTTGAAAATTCTATATTTACTATTTGGAAAATGTTTGCACAACGATTTTCAACTTCATAAATGCTTATAAAAATGTCTGTCAAAACTATTTGCAAAAATAAATTTTCAAAATGTTTGCAAAAATATTTTCAAATGTTTTGAGAGCCTTGTTTAAATAAAAGCTCAAATAAAAATCCTTGCAAACTATATAGAAGTGGTAAATTCTATAAATAAACATTAACTCTCAACCTACAGATTCCCTGTGTAAAATACACCATAGCCCTTGCAAATATAGCATCACTCCCTTGTAAATAGTTGTACATGTTTCTTTCACTGACCTTTATTCAAAATCCTAAAAGTTGCAAAATTCAAAACCTAGAAAATGGGCAGACTGAAAAGATGATATATTCATTGGTCATAAGCAAGAATGTAGAGCAATGTAAAGTCAAATAAAAAAATCCAAAAAGTTGCCTACACCAAAAAATCAATAAAAATATGAGCTTCAGAGAATGCCCCCTTCTTAGTGAAGACTTGGTTACACTAATCGTGCTTCACAAGGGAATGAAGACTACACTTGTCCATTCCAAGTTATTTTTCCATTTCTCTAGCTTCTCCCCTAACTCAGTTGTAAAGACCAATTGTACCTGACCTTAGAATAAAATATATGTCTCCATGAGGACGAGCAACCAAGAGAGAAGACTCTTTCAGAATTCAACAAGTCTGTCTGGGAAGAGCTGAAAATTCACACACATGGATCTGTCATTTCAAAGTAGCAAGAGTATGCGACTGGGAGGATGGCTTTGACTTGACTGTTAATAGAACTGGATGAAAGGATTAAGTAACCTAAGAGCTATTGTGTCACATTTCCTAAATATACTGTGGTTCCGTACAAAGTAATAATCCATAGGTCTTTTCTAAGCTCCAAACTTTTATTTTAATAAGACCAGTTTATGAGTCAATAATCATTTCAAGTTATTTCTTTTTCTTTTCTTTTTTTTTCCTTTTTGTACTTATAGGCATAATTGTTTTCTAAAGATTAGCAAAGGCAAGTATATGGGGGTGATGAATACACATTTTATCAACTTTATTCTTTCATTTTTGCCTTTAATCCCTAGCTAAATGCATGTCTATAACATTATTTTGCATAAAATAAGACTTCTTATTTATGTTGTAAATATGGTATAAAATACTCTATTAAATGCCAAGATAAAAGAATAAAGAAAATAAAACAAAAAGAATGAAATGCCATAGATATTGAATGACCCAAAACATCGAGACCTAGGCATAATGATGATTAGGTCGACAAGGAATAAAGTTTGGAGAGATAAGGGCCAAAAATACAATAAAAACCCTATTGTTTATTCCCCAATAATTGAATTTGGGACCAATTTTATTATTTATTATGTATACCTCAAATTAATAAACTTTGTACACGAGTGTTGTAGATAAAAATACATAGAAAATACAAAATTTATTCACATAAAAATAATGGATAATGTACCTTAGACACTTAGAATAAAAAGCCAAAATACAAACTTCACAGACCTGTATCTTCTCCAAACTGTATCAAAATTGAAAACTCACCTTTAATTTTATATAAAATTGAATTATCTATTTAATGAATTTTGTTTCATTTAATTTATAGTTAAGATGCAAAAGTTAGGTTTTTGGCATCTATTGTTAATTTACCTAAAGAAATAATCATTTTATTAATTCTTTATTTTTCACACTTTTATATTTTATAATTTGGGAAATATTTTTTTGTAATATATGTACATAATTAGAATAAATTAAAACAATTAAAAACACAATAAAATAAATAAGTGAATTAAAATATATAGGTGAATTATACATACATATACCCATATAATAAATGCATACAATTATTTAAGTTTACATATAACTTCAAAAAATAAAATAAATGTATATATACATATATTAGTATTTAATTAATTTATCAATATAAATTATGTATATAAAAATAAATTCTAAAATAGAAAATCAAAATAAAATACTTAATATATAGGTAGAACTACATATAAATGTATCTCCAAAAATAGTATACCAGAAATAAACTCAAAAAATAAATAAATATCATATTAAAATACTACATAAAATAATAAATATTTTCCATGCTTTAAAAAAATAAATAAATTATTTACTATTTTTTATTAATATTGAATTTATCTTCAGTTTTGTCTCTTATGGGCCACATGGACCAATGAGGGTTCAGCATTGGTTGACTTGTTGGCCAACTAGCCCCTCTGACTCCTTAGGTCTGCTAGCCTTGCTAACCAACCTTCTTCCTCAATTTTTGCACTCTAATTCATTCATTATTTTTCTTTGATTCCTTCTTGACTTTTGACTCTCAATCCATGAACTTTCGCGTCGAATTCATTCCTTGATCTGATGATCAAAGTATCGGTTGTTCCTCCCTAGTAAAGACCGCTCTGTATAAAAATAAGCCCGACCTCCATTCAAATTTGATCCCCTTTAGACCTCAAAATACCTGACTTCGCATATGTTGAAGCTTCCTGGTGACAACAGGAGTCTTGCTAGACACGTTGGCATGGAGGAAGAGGTGTGGAGGCTGAGATCGGAGCATCACCGACCATCCGAGGTGGAGCTCCTTCAGGCCATTCATTTCTTGTAGTAGAGCCATAGCTGAAGATCTCTTCGTGTTCTTAGGAATTAAGTTAGATTTAGTTTAGGCTTTTGTTTCAATTAATTTTGTGTTTTATTTTATTTAATCTCAAATTCGTAGTTCGCTAGAGTTGAGATCCGGTGACCATTTCACTTGCCTCATTGTTCTCCGACTTACCGTTCATCTCCACTTCGCTTCCCCTTTGCTTCAGCTACATCCCAGGCACCTCCTACCACCTCAATCTTGCTCAGATAGAGGTATCAACTCTCCACCTCTTCCACCTCACCAGAGAGCTCCGTGCGTCTTCACTTTTACGCATCTCCACCTAATAATCCCCCCACAACCCACTCGCGTGTGTGCTTTAGCTTCTTCTGCAGGTACTAGAGATCGAAGACCCCTTTGGGGTTGATTTTGGTTCGTTCAAAGGTACCTGGAGCTCCAAAACTTCATCAAACTTTGGGGACCACTCTAGTGACCCTTAGACCCATCTAAAGCAACCAACACCTACAAGCGACCTTCTGGAGCATTTTAACATTTGCAGCCTCGCCTGAGACCATCAAAGGAAGATGGAATACCTGATCAAAGCTCGCCTGACTTGTTTTTATTCCATGTTCTTGGTGAAGAGCAGTAGTCGCCTGATCTTTCCCAACCTCCAGATATCATCATGATTGTTGGATCCAGCCTTCCTCGACCGGACAATCAGTCATTGGGTTCTAATCTGGGCAACCCATCTCCTAAGCATGATGGATCATTCGAAGAACGATGCGTAGCAAGTGAAATCAATCCGGTCGTCCGCTAGAACCTTAGTGGGGGTATTTTGCGTATTCAACTCATGAACTTTTATCTTTTCTTTAGTCCACAAAGTTCAATTTGTAGTTCAAAATATTTTGTATAAATTGCAAAACATCCCCTAAGCTTTCATTTGTTGCTATTAGGTCCCTCAACATACGTGTGTCGGTGCGCGTGAGTTAGTGGGCTTTTTACAAGGGACCTCTTTCTTGTTTAATTTATTATTTAGTCCACAAAATTTGTAATCCAGTTCAATACTTTTTGGATAATTTTCATGTATGCCCTGCTACATTTTGAAAAATATATTTATACTCCTACCAATATTGTATAATTTTTATATTCAGGGAAATTGGCATAGAGGCCCTTAGACTTTGGATTCATGTTCTGGATTGCATTTTTATTTAATTATAATTGTGTTTCAGTCCCTACTACTACTTGTTTTTTTATTTCCTTTATTTTTTATATTAAAAAATACCATTTTGTATCTAAATTCTGTAGGAAATTTATTTTAAGTGATTTACATTATATAAAATCACATATATTTTTCGTAAGGCTATTTAAATTATTTTCCAATATTTTAAAATTCAAAAATATTACATTTATTCCTTATTTGCATTAAAAATACAAAAATTAGAAATTTTTTGAAAAAATCTAAAAAATAGGAGTTATTTCTTATTGTCTGTTGAACCTACATACCAAAAATCCCAAAAATTCAAAAAAATCCATATTCTATTTTTGTATTTTATTTAGTATATATTATTATTAAAATTAGTTTAGAAATTTTTGAGTTATTTAGCTATTTTTAATTTCCAAAACAATTCGATCCTTTAGAATTTTGAAGTTTTAATCCAATTAAAAATATTAAAAAAATAGCAAAAATTGAAAGGAAAACACCAATAACCTAAAAATTATAAAAAAAACATAGAAAGATTTTGTTTCGGCTATTTTGAGTATTTATTTCTATATTTATATATATACTAGTCTATATAATATATATAACTATATTTATTCATATTATTATTATGAAAAATACCCGATATATTTTTGATATCCCTTAAAAAATAAAGTAGACTGTACTTGGGGTATTTTAATTATTTTTCTATATTTATAAATATATAGATATAGATTATATATCTATTATATAGTAAATATTACCTACATACCTTAAATACATATTACATATATTAAAAGGAAAATTAAAAATCAGAAAAATATAAAATATAAATATTAAAAAAATAAAAAACAAAATTAAAAAAAATTATAAATTATTTAAAAAAAATAAAAATTCAAAATCCACAAAAAACGCAAAAATCCATCTAAAACACAAAAAACATTTATTGTTTTTAGCCATTTTTTGACCTCTACATACTTCACCTATACACATCCTTATATAGTTATGATAAATTTTAACTCTGTATTTTTATTTTTGCATTGCTTGACCTATATTGTGGGTTAATTGTTGTTTGACATCCGGGTCCTGTGAGCGGTCGCCTCAGCGATAGTGTTCTCGCCTTTTGTGGAACATTAGACCCTCGCAAATCCCGTGTCAACACAGGCCCTTCATTCTAACCCACCTTCATTTCTAGCTGTCATATCCAATTCATCTCTGCCTCATTCTTAGCCCTTAGATCTCCAAATCCAACTGCTGATGCATCATCTTCCTTATCTCTAACCACCCTCTCCCAATAATGCCTTCCACCAATCACGCACCTTCTTCATAATTCCCCAATCGACTTACATCTTCTCTCCACCTCACTCCACCTCCCCAAAAGAGAGCTAGCCACCCCCGTCTATGCCAGAACACTAACCTCCCATTTCACCCCATGATCCACACTAAGGGAGTGTTTGAACATTGATCGACATCCTCCAGGACCCGCTCTTCACCTCTTCAAATCCACCCCTCTTGCCATCATAGCAGATGTCCATCATCACATGAATGAGCCCCCTAGAACTCTTCTCCTCCTAGTGAATGTTGGAGGCTGAATTGAAGCTCGAACATGGAGGGCTACCTTTGATGTAAACCATGGTTGAAGGCCATGCCACAACAACCCTAATAGCCATTAGAAATGCTCCCAAAGGGTGGGGGAGTTCGTCTAATGAATACCATATGTCCATCTCGAGCTCAACCCAAGCCTTCGATTCACCCATGTTCTTCTTTAAATCTCTAGGTCAGCCTCTTGTTATTTTATTTGATTTTTTCTTTATTTGCTCGACTTGTACTGACCACTTCATTCCCATTAGACATGCCCCTGACCTCCACCAGAGATCACTGATCTTTTAGGGAGGGTTCATTCACCTTCTTTGATTTTCCAGACCTCCCTCCAACTCAATCTTCTTTTCCTCTGTTCATGGTAGAGAACCCATTAGATTCTCTACAGTTTTCACCTCACAGACCCTCATTACACTCATCTCACACACGCACAATGCCTTGTCCATCCCCTTAATCATCTTACAGGTCCACCATCTTCATTGGCGGGACTTCAGGCGAGGCCCTGTTCTATAACATCACCTCCTACAAGGGAGCATCATCAACAACTTCTTGAGGGTTCCACTTCTCTTTCTATACTAGAGCTCCATCACCCAGTCCTTAGGATGCTTCCTGGGCTCCAACAAGCATAGAGGAGTGCGGTGGAGGTCCAACATCATCGCTGGAACCCAATTTGTGCCACCATCGAGCAGAGAGGAGCAACCTAGAGGAGCTACATGTGTCATTGGATGGCACCCTCTCGGTGTCCATCTAACGTCTACAGAGTCGCCACATCACCTACCGAAGTGCGAGAGGCTCGGTGGGATTGAGCCTCACCGAGTCACCTTGGGCCATTTAGGTGGCTTGAGGCATCGCATCGGCCCCAAACTGTAGCCGAAGCCTCCACTCACGTGCTCCTCACATGCCTTCTCGGGTGAATTGCGGCTAGACCTACCTGCTTCTATTCATTTGCAAATAGGCCCCCATGCGTGCCTTATGAGACATGCCTAGGAATATTGTGTGAAGGCTCCATAGGGACTCTATAATTTCATATATGTCCTCGTGCACTTGGTTCTATACAGGGAAGGCCCGTCAGGTTTTTTAAATAGCAAAAACACCCTTTCAAGGGCCAGTTTGTGACATTCTTGAATATATTTGCATTTTTTCTTTCTGGTATGCCCCATATTATGTCCGTAATAACTTGAGCATATGGACTCAATTTTGAATTATTTAAGTTTCATTTTGATGTTTTTTAATTATCTATCTAATGGCATAATTTATTCTTTAATTTATCAATATGATTTAATTATAAATGCATAGTGTCAATTACCTAATTATTTAAATGGCAATAAATGTAATTGGACTTATTTGTGATGCATCAAATGAACCATAAAATTGATATTTATTTATTGCTCAATTAATCACTCGCATCAGAGGTAGATGATGGGTCGCGAGGACTTGGGTACCCAACATACGATCTTGGAGGGTACGCGGTATCTGACAAGTCAGATTCGACAATTGTTGTGTTGGCTGCTCTCATGGCACTCAGTACCTGAACAATATGACTCAATCAACAATCAACCCACAAATAGATAAGCACAAAAAACTTGTGAGTTAATTTAATTTAACTCTATAAATTGTGTGTACAAAAGCAAGTATGTTGAGTGTCAAACAATTGAGCACATAAGGGAGTAGCGAAAAAAGTGAATAATCTACTTATGTATTTTTTTATTTGTTTTTCATACTTTCTAATGTTTTTTTGGGTTTTAAATTGTACATTTTTTTAATTTTTGAGTTTGTAAATGTTTTTAATTGATTTTTAATTTGTGATATTATGTATATAATAATATATAGATAATGAATCAATATATTTAATAGGCATATATACATATAATGAATAAAAGAAAGGAAATTTGACTTTTTCTAAGTTTAAAATAATAAATAATGTTAAAATTTTCAAAATGAAATCTTCTTATGCTTTTTATTTTTATATATATTTTTAATGATTTGTTTATAGATTTTTTTATATTTTTTATGGTTTTTTAAAAATAAGAATACACAAAACATGTGGAAATAAAAAAACAGAACATTAAAATGTGCCTAATAAAATCTAATAGAACAGATAGGGCCCCAAATCAATTTTCTTGGAAAATAAAATAAATAAAAAATCAGAAATTGAAAATACAATTTTTAATTTTTAACGATTTTTATGATTTTTATAATATTTTCTATGTTTTGTGATATTTAGTGTTTGATTTTATACTTTTTTGTAATTTTTGGAGATGTGTTAGAACAATACATAATATAAATAATATATTTTCTAGGGGAATTTTTCATTGATGATTTGAAATTTTTATTATTTTTCTAACCTGAAAGAGGGAAATTTATAATTTTTGTATTTTTATAAATAAAAAAATAACTTTAACTGCACAAGAAAATTATATGTAACAAAGTGAGGTTCCACGCAATTAAGGTAATTTTCTAGAATTTCAGACATAAATGTTATTGAAAACACATAAAATAAATTAATTCCAGAAATAAACGACCCAAATGCAATTTCCAAGAAGTTTATTTTCATTTCATAACAATATAAAAAGTTTAGGACCATTCATGCAAACAGCCCAAATATTTCACATTAAATAAACACTTGCAGGGGTATTTTTGCAAATAAAATAACTTCAAGAACAAACATGCAAATTTTAAAAAATTGTTACACTTTTCATCAAGTGTTGGAACAAAATAAAAATTTGGAAGCTCGAGAGGGTTTCCTTGCAAAATGCCCAAGTACCTCATTTGGAGAGCAACGTGATGTGACAAGGCAAGGGACCTAAGTGCAGACAAATAAAATGTGGGGGCCTAGTTGCAAATTTTACAAATAAATTACACTGTAAATATAAGTTTTCGGACTAAAATGATAAAAAGTACAGGGTCGGATATGTAATATATCCCTTTAGCGAGCGATCTAAGTATTGTGATGGTTTCACTTAGACATGTGGATGATCCGGATGCATTGATAGCGCTTCTTGGATGGATGGCTCTGATTAGCTACAACTGGTGGATCTGATGGTGGTTGAAGCTCTCATCCAATGCCAGTTGTAGCGCATGGGAAAGATGTTTGTTCGAAGGACAAGGAAAGGCGTTGGAAGAACAAGGAAGAAGCTCCTCAGGGTGAACTTCCTTTGGCTAGATCTCTTCGCTCTGATGTACAAAGTTTATCAAATGGTTCCTAACAGTATTCTAAAGTTGCAGGAGGTGCCAGGACAACCCTTACCTCAGTGTTGTAGGCTTGGAGAGTCGATTCACGGGATGCACCTGGAGAAGCTCTTCTAGGCCATCAAACCCCTCAGATGGGATTTTCTCTACATGAAAAGAGTCATAGGTTGAGGGCAAACTGCCTCGACCTCGTTTGGAGTGGAATAGATGGGGATGAAGTAAAATGGAAGGTCCCTCCGTCGAGGATGGAGGGAGGATAATAGGCCTAGTCTGAGAAAGATTAGGATGATATGGGAGTGTCAGGAAATGGAGAATGCAATAGGGAAGGTAGTGTGGTAGTCTAAGTAGCAGAACAGAGGAGTTTGGACGGTGAACAGAGGGTGAGAGCCTAGTGCTTCAACAAACTAGAATTTTTGGGATGTTGGATTTTAGATGAAATTAAAGCAAACAAGGTGCAAAACTAAGCTAAGAATTAAAATGTTGATAAAATGAACATAAAAATATGGATTCACTAATGAATCTCTAAATGCATGAGTTAATATGGACTCATTGTAGCACATGTACTTAGCGAACCATACAAAACCAAGTCAACTACTCTTCTAAGAGGACTAGGCTTTAATTTATACCTGGGAAGCCTACGGTCGAACACAAGGACAAGAGAAATTATATGATTTAATTCAAGGATTAAATATGTATTTATTGATTTAAGAAAATCTAGGATAAGATAATGCACAAGTACAAGCCATTGCAATTTTTTAAAACATTTTTATTCTTTTAATTTAAATGAAACAATAATACGAAAGCAATACGTAACACTAAACACAACAACAAAGGTTCTGAATTTAACAATGAATTGTTTAATCATAAAAAAATGATCCAAATAATTAAGAGAATAGACCTCAATATATTAAATTGATGCAAGCTTGATTTTCATGTGCTCAATGGTATGAGGACTCCAAGTAATTTAATAATGATGAAATAATCAAGATTAAAAATGCTAATTTCACTAATCCTAATTAATAAATCAATTAACTCATGGCTTTAATAGATCTATCTGTACTAAAGATATCGATTTCCAATTCAATTAAGGAGCCAAAATTGTTAATACATGTCTATGGTAGGGAATTTGTGAATTAAGTGCCAAATAAATCATCTAAGCATGCCAATGGGTAGAGAAATTAACAAGATTTCCAGCAAGACCAAATTCACTCAATTTGGATCTATAAAAAAATTATTTCAATTGTGAATCTGGGGATACAAATGCAAAGAAAAGTATATACTTTTATGGCAAACTAGTCCAAAATTGGATTTAAGTGCAACTACAAATAGGTGCAAGGGTACAAAGATAATAAAATCAAGCGCTTGAAGACTTATCTGCAATTCTTGGGCAACTCTACAATTAACCCAGCATCACATGCATGAAGTACGTGAGATTCTGGACTAAAGTATAATTATAGCATATGTAGGGTCGTCAGTACAAAATAACCAAAGTCACGTGTATGAGACACGTGATTGGGTTAAGTTCGTAGCTCTGACTCTATGCTGATGTGTCTCTCTCTGGAGGTTCGGAGAAGTCTTTAGGGATGATGAAGCTTTAGTCTTAAACGGTGAATCAGATTGTAGATGTGGCTTGAGGGGAACCATCTGATCTTGCCTAATTTCAGATATCTAACGTTAACTATATTATCTCCTTCCTGGATCTCCTCCATGCACGACAACACTCGAGCATGATCTTCGATGAAGTGTCTTGTCCTCCGTGCATCGCCTCTCGAAGTGAAGTTCCAAACACCTTTGTGTTTCTCTCGCAAAGGTGGCATTTCTCTCAATATTTATTGGAAAGCTTTAGATCTCTTGTTTGGTGGAGGTTCGTTAGAGGCAACGGTCCTAAAGATGACTCCGGCCAATATCCGACCATTGAAGTCTTACAAAGGTTAGGAACAACCGCGATAAAGCAACAAATGGATTTGTATACAAATGAGAAGGTACGGGGGCGTCCAGGGGGTGAAGGATCAAAGCTATAGTTGGTCTTCTTGCTAAGAAAGCAAAGAAAATGATTCGAGGTGATGACGATGATGAATAAACATGGAGGTTGACTACATAATACATGTGAATGTCTGATGAAAGATGATGATCCTCAAAGTTTCATATCGTAGATTTCTTGGTTAATCGAGGACAGAATAAATGGAGAAGAAGGAAAAACTATTAGACTACTTAACCGAATAAATGATATATGCATATGATGATGAATCAGATCCAACACGAAGTTCAAAAGCTGCATCGAACTTCACTTAATTCTGGAAAGGGATTGATGCTTGAGCAAGTGTCTGGAGCACTACAGCTTGATGCTCACACCAAGGATCTCACCAGAGTCGACCTCTAGTTCTCGCTCAACCTCAGTCCCTTTCTCTGTCACAGAATGGTTAGGATTGCTCAAGGAAGGCTCTCGCAAAGGGCAGATACCGGTAACCGACAAAGAAGAAGAGGTTTTATGAGATTTGAAGTTGGTTGCGCGAAAGGTTTCGTGGTTGTTTAAACCACCATGAATTGATGGAATGGAGGTTGCTAGAAGCTATGGAATTAGCTCGAAGATTAGGGAAGTTGGTAGGTTATAATGGAGGGAGTGGTTGGCTAGAAGTGTTCGGAGGTGTTTGCTAGAGGACGGACAAGTTGGGTAGTTCGGTAAGTTCGCGTCGCATACAGAGGTTGTCGAAGGTTAATGACAAACATTAGTTGTTAGATCATAAGATCCAATGGACAACGATGAGGCATGATTAGAAGACCTGGATTGATTTGATCAGGGTAATCAAACAACCCCAGAGTAGACAGAACTAGGTAGTTGAGATTAGAATTAATTAAAGATCGAATGATGGAAAAAGATAGGTGTTGGAGATAGAAGGGCCGACCACGTGGTGCGCGCAGATTATGCCACGTGGCCCAATAAAAAATAAATAAATGAATCAATATTTAATAATAAAAAAGAATTATTTAGAATTTTAAAATGAAAAAGTATAAAATATGAAAGTTGTAGATCTTGATGAGATCTACAACTTTTATGGAGAAGTCAAAGAGAAATTAGGTCATCTATTTATAGATAATAATTAAACAACTAATTGAAATAATGAAAACATCTTTTTTCTCATTTTTTGGATGTTTATTTTATATTTATGTTAAATAAATAATGTACAATATTATTATAATTTTTATTTGATTTTTGATAAAGAAACACATAAAATAATAGTACAATAATATGATATAATTAAAGTTAATTATTTACAACACATTAATAAATATATAGTGTTAATTGTTATTGGATCTTGTTGAAATACTTAAGCAAGAGATATAATATTGATAATTAATGATGATAAATATGGTATTTATCACCCCCTATACTTAAGATAAGCTTGTCCTCGAGCTAATAAATAAAGAATAAGTTAGAGAGTTAGTTATCTTAACAAATTCCCCTGACATGTGCATGTGTAAGAACAAGGATTTAATGATCTAGAATACTTAGTTTTATACATCCAAAGACTCTAAGTTGAACCATATATTAATCAAAAGGAATTTAACTCCTAATCATTAGACTCACAATAAATACAAAAAATATAAGAAGTGTGACTTAACGTTGACTACATCCACAAGAATTGAGTCAAGACTTCATCAAAAGTTCCCATCTCAGGAGCTCTCCTAAGGACCTACCCCTCAATACTAGGAAATAAATCTAGTCTTGCTTCAATCCACCATCTCTTTAGTTTGTCAGACTTAAAAATGTAGATGGCAGGCCAGATAATGGAGGGAAATATGCTTGTGTCGTTCTTTTCTCTTCCTTTCATTGGAACAAGATTTCTCTCATGTGCTAATACTCAATACATCTGTATATTTTTAATGTCAATCAGTGTGTCTGTTAAAAGAGATAGAGTTGTCTGTACTAATATACTTGCAACCAGACTTGTAGTGCTAACAATGTAGAGCCCTTTTTGAGGTACTAGCCTAACTAATAAAAGCCTAAGACTTGGTCCAAGTGGAAACTTAAAGGTTGGGGCACTCACCTTGAATGTAAGATCATATAATGTAGCTTTGTAATGTAATGAGATTTTCATTATTTTCATTCATCATAAATCATCATTTTTTTGTGAGGGAACTTCCCTTCTTTTTTTTCTAGCTCCACTGCTTTACCAAGGATTGACGCAACACCCTGGCAGTTTCGGTTAAAGTCAAAAGATGAGAACCATGTCCCATACATGCTAAGATGTTGAGACTCAAGTTTCATAAAGCCGTCCTTAATTTTATCCAATTCTCGAGCATCATCTAGATCAAGTCTAAATTCAAGCTTTAAATCCCAGTCCCTCAAGTAATACCTTGACTCATCTCAATCTTGAATGTAGTTGTGCATGTGATGTGATAGTCAAATTCTTTAAGGGAGATTAAACATGCATTATTGTACGCATATCTTCTAACTTGGAGAGTGTGATTTTTTAATTCCAAGACAATAATGATTAAAAAAGGTTAACTTTAACTCTCTGGGCCTCTTAAACCAAGTGTTAGAGGCCATCTCAAGCCTTGAGTGCATAGTAGAAGTGTCAGGAAAAGGCACTGAATCAAAAGGCTAGCAGATTAAGAAGTTAGAAGTTATTTGAAGAAATTTTATTGAATAGAAAAGAACATGTGTCCTTAAGACAAGACACAACAAACTAGAACAAGACCGACACAAGGATACCTCTAACACAATACAACTCATTTTAGTTCCTCAAGAACAACAATTTGATTTGAATATTCAAGGGTTGAAATCATAGGTTGCCTTATACTTCACTTGCTTTTCTCCCACAGCATAAATATCTGAATCAAAAAGTGATAGATCTTCATCAACTTGGATAATGAATCACCTAGAATAATACCATTCTTCCTCAAATGTAATGTTCATATCAACATGGGAAGATCTAAAATTCTCCAAAATAGAAGGAAGACATATCCAACCCTTGGCTCCTGCAACTGATCTATGGGTTTTCCTAAAGAGAGAAAAACTAGACAAAAGAGGATTACCTAACATACAAATAAGGTCACACTTAACCGTCTGAACATCCTCAAAGACATGTAAATGATCCTCCATATCTAACTCCTCTAGTAAAATGTAATCTTCCTCAAGCAACATCACTCTTCTTAAAGAACTCTTTATTGATTTGATCTTTCAAAATAGAGTTTAGATCCAAACTATCTTCCATACTCAACTCTATGATAGATCAAGTGCGAGACAACCTTATAAACACTAGAACCTGACAGTTCAATAAACAACCACACCCTCTAAAAGATGGGAACTGAAGAGACACAAGTGTTATTTTTTAATTACAAGTTTTTTCCATTCACACCCTTAAAGATTGAAAATAAATTTGAAAACATTTTATTACAAACCATGTAATATAAATATCAGTTTTCCAAATATTTTACAAAAATTTTCAAAACAAGTCAAATCGTATTTTCACAAACATAATTAAAACATTTTTGAAAATTGGTATATAAAAATTTTAATTCATTTTCAAATCATTTTTATGCAAATCAATTCCAAAATAAATACGATACTCGAGGCTCCCAAAAGTTCGAAAAAGATGAAATCAATAGCTATGGCTAAAGTATATATGAAATATATACAATACACCTCTATACTTAGTTGTTGCTATGTCCGCATAGCACAAAGTGATATGAAGCCATAGCTCATGCTGAATATAAGGAGATATACAAGAACTGAAGCAATATTGTAGGTGAAAAGAAAAAGTTAATAAATAAAAGGATGAAATACCCCCCTTATACTTAGGTGAAAAGTAGCCTAAGTAAGAATAAGAGGAGAGAAATAAAGAGGGCGACCAACATAAAAGCACATGAAGAATGTCTAGCTCAAGGTCGGTTCCCCCCTATACATAGGTTGAAAACAACCTAAGTTAAGAGTAAGACTCTGAAGAAAGGAGAAACTCAACCCTAAAAGAATCATTTCAGAAAGAATATGATTCTGGTTGATGTTAAATAAAAGTGAATCTGATACTGTAACTTCATGTTGTATCTAAAATATCGGCAAATGGACCAACCAACATGAATTTAAAGACCTCAATAGGAATCAGATGTTCTCTGGATTCTAAAAAAGGCTTCAACAGCTGCTCATTGACTAAAAAGGAAGGTGCACCATATGAAAGATCTACAATATCTACACTGCCATTATCATGCACTTCCTTAAGTAAATGAGGACCCATCCATTTGGATTTCACTTTCCCTTGAAAAAAATGTAATTTAGCATTAAACAACCATACCTTTTATCCCAGGATAAAGTTCTTGCATCTAATATACGAATTGTGCCACTTCTTAATTTTGTCCTTATGAATCAAAATGTAGTCATATTATCTACTATGAATCTCCACTAACTCATAAAGGTTTAGGTCTCTACACAACATCCCAAGGTGACAACTCCAATTTATCTTCTTTATTTCCCATTCAGACTTGTGAATTAATTCAGCGGGGAAATGGCATGGGTTTCCATAAATCATCCTAAAAGGAGAAGTACCTAAAGGGGTTTTATCGATCATCGTGTAAGCCCATAGATCTTGGTCCAACAACTGAGACCAATTCTTCCTATTAGAACACACCAACTTCTGAAGAATTCTCTTCACCTCCATATTCAAAACCTCAGCCATGTCGTTAGATTGTGGGTGGTAAGTACTAGCAACTTTGTGCTCAAAATCATAGTCCTTAGCTAATCATCTCATCTCGCTATTCACAAAATGTCTACCCCCATCAGAAATCGAAACCTTAGAAACCTCAAACATTAATATGATATGGTCCTTTACAAACTTACAAACAGTCCTACTATCAGCGACTCGGGTTGGGATAGCATCCACCCATCTTGACAAATAATAAACCGCTAACAAGATATACTCAAATCCATGACTATTGGGAAATGGACCCATGAAATCTATGCCCCACACATCAAAAACGACACAAAATCACAAGTTGAATAGGCATCTCATCTCAATAGCCAACTGTCCCTCCCATTTTTTGACATACAAGGCACATCCATACAAAATCACAAGCATCTCTAAACAAGGTCGGCTAGAAGAATCCACATTCAAGTAACTTAGGAAAGGTTATTTTTCCTGAATGGTGTCCTTCAGCCTCAAGCAAATGACAATATATGAGGACACTCTGGTATTCCTCTCTAAGAATACACCTCCTCCTGGCACAATTGATCTTCAATGAAAAGGAACAGATCCTCCCAATGGCATCTCCTCGAATCCGACTTCAGTCAATCAATGCTGCTCCTAGTTCAACCGTGGGGAACCTTCTTAGAAACAAGATAGCTCACCATGTTAGCATACCACTAGAGTGAGTCAACAACACAAATCAACTCATATGGAAAGGTCTCTTTGATCGAATCGAAGTTAGGAAATCCTTCAACTCAAGTCTAGTTAAATGATCGGCCACTACATTCTTGACTCCAGGTTTGTCCTTAATTTCTAAATCAAATTTTTGGAGTAACAACATCTACCTAAGAATATGCACCTTTGTATACTTATTTTCCATGAGATATCTAATGGCCAAATGATCCATGTAAATCATCGCCTTTGATCCCAAGATGTTAGGCCAAAACTCATCTATATCCCAAACCACGATGAGCATTTTTTTTCTATCACTATATAATTTTTCTATGTTGAATCTAATACTTTATTCGTGCAGAGAATCGCAAATGGAATCTGATCTCTCCACTGCCCCAATATGGCTCCTATAGCAAAATCTGATGCATCAGTCATGATCTCAAAGGGAAGAGACCAATCAAGAGCCTGTAAAATCGGTGAGTCACAAATCATTCTCTTGATGAGCTTAAAGGGCTCTAGACACATGATCTAAAATGACCTTGGTGTCTTTCCCTTAGATCCCAATCAGTGGGCGAGCAATCTTAGAAAAATTCTAAATGAATCATCTACAAAATCCCACATGCCCTAAAAATGACCTCACTGACTTACTGTTGATTGGTGGATCAAGTTTATTGATCACATCTGCCTTGGTGGGGTCAACCTCCATTCTCTTCTTGGAGATGATATGACCCAATATGATACCCTCCTTAACCATAAAATGACTTTTCTCCCAAGAGAGTACCATATTCACCTCTCTATACCTATGAAGAACATGATAAAAGTGTGCTAAACATGAATCAAATGAATCACCATGGACCAAGAAATCATCCATGAAGACCTCTAAAAAACCCCCTACCATTTCAGCAAACACAACAATCACGCACCATTGAAAAGCACCTGGGGCATTGCATAGCCCAAAAGGCATGCGGCTGAATGTGTATGTCCCAGAAAGGACATGTAAAAGTGGTCTTTTCCTAGTCTTAGGGGCTATGGCTACTTGATTATAGCCTGAGACCAGTCAAGAAAACAGAAGAACTCTTTCCATGCTTGTCTCTCCAAAATATGATCAATAAAAGGGAGGGGAAAGTGATCTTTCTTTGTTGTAGCATTCATGCATTTGTACTCGACGCATACGTGCCACGATGTGGGTACTCGTGTCACTATGTCAACTCCCTCTAGGTTGGTGACCATATGAATTCCTGACTTCTTCGGAACAACATGTAAGGGGGCCACCCACTTGGAGTTAGAGATTGGGTAAATAAAACCAGCTTTACATCACTTCTCAATATCTTTCTTAATTACTTCCCATAGATTTGGATTAAGTCTCCTCTGGAATTCACGGGAAGGTCTATCATTATCCTCAACATATATATGGTGAGAATAGAGTGTGGGGTTTATACCCATGAGAGCTGACACCGTCCAACCGATTGCCTTGTGGTTCTTCTCTTAAACTTCAAGCAACTTAGACTTTTGTTCTACAGTTAACCTAGAACTAATAATGATAAGAAATCTATTCTTAGGTGCCGTAAGAAAAGAATACATTAGTGTAGGAGGACGTGTCTTCAACTCTGGTAATGTGGCATCATCAATAAAATCTGGTTGAACTGAAGTTGAATCTAATTTGTGCTGCATGAAGGTTGTACTAACTCTGTAGTGATGGCCACCAACTAAACTGAAGAAGATGAAAACTTAAGAATCAGATCACCAAAGAAATGCAGTAATTCAACCAAAGCCGCATCCAATTCGAAATCTAGTTCCCTTGATTGTTCCTCAGAACTAGGAACTGACAAATAAAAGTCATCATAAGAATAGATAGATGATCCATCACCCAAGAACCTAGGCATAACCTCACAAACTTCATCTTTTACACTATCTTCTCTACATGAGAGGGTCTCGCTCAGTTCTGTTGGTTTTTACTTACATGTCAAAACTGAGCTAATAAGTCTATAATCTGCCTCAGATGAAGAAGAAAAAATATGTACTCAACTTAGAGTCAGGTCACTACCATTTTGTTTGCTTCATCTGTTGCTCCGCCTCTCCACCAGGAGAATGGAACTTCATCATCTCTGTCTGATAATCAAAAGAAGCACCAATGGTCCTATGGAAGGGCTGCCCAAGAATGATCTGTGAATCTCTCCACTGGCTGGGGATATCCAAATCAAGAACTATAAAGTCCACACTATAATCATGTCCCTCAATCGATATGATAACATTCTCGATCTCTCCCTTTGCCTTTTTCATGGAGTTATCAGCAAACTGAGGTAATGCTCTAGATCTGCGAAGTGGACCCAACCTAGTTTTTTATATAAGGGAAATTGAAGCAGGTTCATCGAAGTACCGTTATCTAAGAGAGTATGTGCAAATGGGATGTCATAGATATGACTCACCACATAATGTGCTCCTAAATCTCACTTCTTCTTTAGTAAGTGTTGATTCTTGATACATAATGTGGTGGCAACAGACAAAGCATGTGTTTTTATGTAGCTATTCAGTATCTTTTTATTAACCCTGCTTGGTGTACAATGAAGCTTCAGATATTTCTGGAAGGTAGGGTTATTAACCACATATTCATCGAATGACACTTTCACCAAGATATCATTTTTACAAAATTGTGCCATAACTGGATCATCTTTTTGAATCTTCTTGATATTGCACTTTCCTACTGTAATAGCATGGGGAAAAGGGATAGCAGGAATAGAAGGAGACTACAAAGAATCACAATCATAAATAGAAAATGCTTTTTATTACGAGAAACTGATATATTCACAACTGAATCTTTTACATCAAGTTTGGAATCTAACAATGAATCATCTATTAAAGGTTGTGGGATGCTTTTTGAATGTGCATTCTCCTCAACAGAAGGTGCAAGGTCCTCCGTAGAGTCTAAATCTTCCTCATGTTGTTGTGATGCTCTCTGAGTCTTCTTGTCTCTTTTATTGGATGTCTCCACCTCATGATGAACATAATGTTGAAAATTCCTCGTCTCATCATCCTTTGAAGTCTCCTCAAGGTGAGCTATATAATCGATCCTCTCCATGTCCCTCGCTTGATCAGGTATAACCATGGTCTGTCTGCTCCTGAGAGACATGTGATTGACATAATCAAACAGAATGATCTCATGCTCAGGATTTGTGTTAATCTGAGTAGTATACATGATCAAAAGAATGTTGTTGTTGTCGAGTCTTATTCAGGATGTTGGGAATAGCATGAACCTATGAGAGAATGGATGTGGAAGGGGTAGTGCGTTCGTCATGTAAACGGGATAGACGGTTGAAATCAACCCTCAAATCATGTACTTCATTCATGTGGAACACAACTCCTCAAGAATCTACCTTTGAAAATCTGTGGGACCTGAATATTAGTGTTGCTACTATGAAGAAGGGAAAGAAGAACGTGATCAATGACCCTAATGGCTATGGTATTTTTGTTGCTGCGTAAGATGTCAAACGGGTGGGCCATGCTGTCCTGTTTGGTATGTCTGCTAACTGATGTACTGACACTGTTGTTGCCTTGGTGCTTCGGAAGGATAGGCTCCAGAGCTCTGTGATGCTGGAAGATGTGTAGGAGTAAATGTGGTGTTGTAGAAAGTTTGGAGATACTGGTAGGAGAAACAGTCCATAGAACTTCCCTGCCCGGCAGGTTCATTGGAGTACCACACACCATTTACTTCCCACACATGTGAAGGCTCCATTGTAACTATCTCTACAGAAGATGGATTCTTCTGACACGAATGAGCGAGAGGTTGGTCCTCTACCCATGGATGGAGTGGCTTTGATATCAGCGACTCCTAGATATGATGAACATGGTATACTGGAGCAATAAATGTAGTCACTGTAGGTATCCTAATCTTGGATACCTTCTCAGAAAGCTATGTCATCTACTTAGGCAGTTTGGATAAGTTGTTATCCAACTCATCCATACGCATATCGATCCTTTCAACTATTGTTAATTTATTAGCTATAATGCCCATGTCAAAATGATCAAGTGTAGCCTTTGATCCCCCTTTTGATAGGAATCGTATGGGGTCTCTAACTGATCTATGTTAGCGATATGTGCTCGACTCGTCTCAACCATATTCTCAAACACCTTCCAGACGATGTCTGCTCCTCGTGAAGTATAGATGCCTCCACAAGTAGCACTAACCAAGCCCTACACCTCAGGATGTAGACTGCAATAAACTGACTGAACTATGGCATTAGGCTCTAAACCATGGCAAGGACACTTCTGTAAGATATATTTGAATATCTCCCATGTGTCACAAAATGCTTCATTGGGAAGTTGGGAGAAACTAGTGATGTGTGGGCACATCAAATTAGTTCTACTCATTAGGTAGAACTTATTCAAAAAGAGGTTCTTGAACTGCACAAAGGTAGTTACAACTGCCCCAATGTTCATCATCCAATAGTCAACCTATCCTTCAAGGTAAAAGGAAGGGATTTGATCCGAACATAGTCTTGGCTAACCTCCCTAGGATGCCTAAGATTTGTACAGACCAACTCAAAGTCCCTAAGGAATGCATATGGCTCATTGTGTGCAATTCCCATGAAAATGAGGCAATAAAGTCAGAAACTATAGCTTCTTCTCGTATTCTACTTTAGGCTCGACTGGACACAACCAATTAGTCATTTGTTATTGCCTAGCATTATATGTCGCATCCATAGGTGCATCTGTACACAGATTTAACTGTCTAATCTCTGCTCTCAAAAGTGCTTAGTTCTGCTCAGATTCTATTAGCCTATCCAGTACTGCATGCATTGAGTCCTTTCACTGTTCCTCCTCTCCATTCTATCTTTTAGGAGACATCATTAAAAACTCTGCTAAACTTTCATCAATAAAAGGACTAGAGTGAGATCTTGATGAAGATATGGAAATTGAATCGATATCACCTAAGCAATTTTATTCCTCGGTGAGAAGAGAAGAAAGAAAGGAATTGGTTGGGATGTAACCACTCCTTAAGGAGAAATCATGATACACCGGATCAAAACAAGGGTTATCTTGAATCCGGGGAGGTCTAATGGAAAGAGGTGGTTGGATCTTTGAAGATGTAATATTTTGGCGGTTCAATGAGAGGTTCTCAAAGTCCGAACACAAATCCAGCCAATTATCCATCTTCAAAGTCAAAGAGGATATGGAATTTGAGCATGGTCGTTTCAGGAATAAAACCTAATACTATGGTTCATGCAAATGTACGGAATCAACACACACAATACAATGTAAATAAACCCCTTTGAATAAATTCACCAACTCAACATACGGAAGACATAAAAGTTCAGCTTATTTATTATCTTGGCAATTTTACGTTAGTGATTCAACAATCATATACAGACTGATAGGTGTAGTCTCCTAAGATAGTTCAAGTTCAAGCGGCGGAACACACAAACTCGAAGCAAGACTACTTCTTCTACTGGTAAGAGGCAAGTGCTTGCAGCAATAACAGGACCCTAAAAGTAAGTCCAAGTACTTAGGGAACAAGTCCAGGGATTTTTGGCTCTAATCCTTAGGAGCTACGTCCTCACCCACTCTGTCTTGGGGTAAGTACCAACAAACAATGAGGGTTTTACTGCATGTAAACAAGGTTGATTTTATTCCAATATTTCAGGTCAATTTGCATTATTTTAGTCCCAATTTTAGAGTTGGTGATCACTTTAATTTATGTGACCACAAGCATCGCCTAATGTATAGTCCCTTTTACTTTATTCTTAAGTTGGAAAAAACTGAGAGAGACCATGGAAACAGAATGCAATCGTAAATCAATTATGCATGTTGTGGTTTAGGAATACTTATAGTAGTTCCCAACACTCTCCATATGGTTGCAAAATCGAATTTATAAATATTACACTATACGACACAATCGAAAAAATCAATACCTAAATAATAGCTCTATTAGAGATGAAGAAGTCAATTCGATTTGACTAGGTTGAACATTGTTTAAGTGCATCTCATGAATCTCGTAAGATTTTTGAAATTGTGAATCTTATGTAATCAGTTGTGTGTCTTAAGCTTCAATAGAGATCAAGTAATAAATGGCCTAAGATCTGTCTATTTGGTGTAGTGCCTAAACCTAAATCACCACTTAAGTTGAGAATTACTCTCAAAACAACCACATCCAATAAATAAAGAAATAATGGCCTTGTTTTACATGCACGCGATCTTAATCAAGAACTGTTATAAAGGGGCAATTATTTACAACACAATTAATTAAAAAATTACAAACATACTACACAATTAGAGAACAACACACTACTACTTGATCTGCCTAAAAAGATCTTCTAAGTACAATAGCTTTGCGATCTCTTCGGTTGAAGCTCCAAGCTCCTTGCCTATACGATCCTTCGGTTGTCCTTAAGTTGACGATTACCTTCCACAAAACAATTAAATGATCAGATAATTCTCAAAAGAGATGTTAGCTTAATTAAGAGTCTATTCCGCAACAAGATGACAAACAACATGTAAAAAATCACAACAAAAAACTTAACCTAAATAAACCTAAAAATCATTAAAATAAATATTCTAACAAAAATAAATCACAAAAATATGTCGTGTCATTGATAACAGTGCCATCGAACGATGCTCTAAATGCATGAGTTAATGTGGATCTATTATAGCACGGACACTTAGCGAACCATACAGAACCAAGTCAAATTCTCTATAAAGAGGACTAGGCTTTAATTTTTACCTAAGAAGTCAAGGGCCGAACATAAGGACACGAACAATTCTATGATTTAATTTAAGTATCAAATATTTAATTTAATTTATTTAAGGGATTTTTACCCCACGAACCGTATAAACTTCGTCAATTACATTCTCGACCTTTAAAACAACATAATACCCCCTCGACCTCGTAAACTTGCAGCGTCTTACCCCACAGACCCTATTGTCAACTTTAACTTTATTGTAGTCAGTTACTTTGGTTAAACTTGAGTTAATCTAACCAAATAAGATCAGATGGTGGATCTTCAATCTCACTCTCTCCTTCTTTCTCCTCCCACTTCTTCATCATCTTCATCTACCAAATCCAACCGGAAGCTGCAGAGGATAGATGTCGAGGAGGAGGGCACCCTCATGACGAACCAGGAGGAGGGGGGGATGGGGATGCTAAGTTCAGGGAGGAGGAGGTCACCCTCACAACGGACTTGGAAGAGGAGGGAGAGGTTGAGGAGGAGGAGGGCACCCTCATGGCGGATCTGGAGGAGGGGAGGTCGGGGAGGTGGAGGTTTAGGAAGAGGAGGGAGCCCTCTGGTGGACCTGGAGCAGGAGGAGGATTTTAGGGAGGCTATTTACTCCTCCAGGATCCTCAAGGTTCTCCGTCAAGTCTGCCACCCATTCTCGTCCTCCCCACCAAGTAAACTTGTTGAGCATGATGCTGCCCATCACGCCCTTACATTCTACTCTTGTTGGTCGCATGTGATGCCATCGACCATAGCCACTTGCAGGAATTTTGGACAATCCTTCACTGCATGAGGACTTTCTTATTAGTTTCCTATGTTATTAATAATCTTGGGAGTTAATTTGTGGTGGCAGAACTTGTGATCAAAATTGCTAGGGAGTATAATCATTAATTTTTTGAGAAGTATTGGAGATGGAAGTTGTGAGGATCTAAAATCGGATCCTTGGGCACACAACTGAGTTATGGATCTTCAACCTGCACCTATGGCGAGCTTGGTTGAATTTTGTGATACTGGACTTTGCTCACCTTCTTCATTTATTCCCTTGTCCGAAAAAACAGACAATCAATGTTGATTTATAATTTTTCCAGTCACATTTTTTAGCAAAGTTCAATGTGGCTAGCACTGCTTAGTGTGGGAGGATGCTTGTTTTTGTTTAATCCTATTCAAGTAAGTATAAATTTCTAAAATTAGACTTATCTTGTAGTGCAAAAGGCTACATGATAATGGGCTTCCTAGACAACCATCAGGCAGTGGAGGGGGAGGTCAGACGGTGCGGGAGGAGGAGTAGAGGTCAGGTGGCATAATAGGAAGGGTCGGAGGAGGGGCGGTGTTGGATATGGAGGGTAACTTCTGTAAATTTGGTAAAGAAATAGGGTAATATGCGCTTATTTTAAACATAATATGGTTATCTTTAACGGTTAAATGGATGGGATTAACCACAGGGACTGTGGAGTAAGGGTTATCAAGTTTACAAGGTCGAGGGTGAATTACTTTGTTTCAAAGGTCGAGAAGGAAATTGACAAACTTTATAGGATTCTTAGGGTAAAAATCCATTGATTTAAATGAAATCTAGGATTAGATAATGTTGAAATATAACCTAATTCAATTTTTAAAGTATTTTTACATTTTAATTTAAATGAAAACAATAATACGAAAACAATATGTAATAATGTACACAACAATAAAGTTCCATAATTTATCAATGAATCATTTAATAAATAATAAACAATCCAAATAATTAAGTGAATAGACCTCAATTTATTAAATTAATCCAAGTTTGATTTTCATATGCTCAATGGTAAGAGGACTCCAGTTAATTTAATAATGATGAACTAATCATGATTAAAAATGCTAATGATAGATCACTAATCCTAATCAATAAAAAATCAATTCATGGCTATAATGGATCAATCTATACCAATGATATCACTTTCCAATTCAATTCAGGAGACAAAATTGTCATTACATGTCTATGGTAGGGAATGTGTGAATAAGTTTGGATTACATTGTCCAAACACGCCAATGTCTAGAGAATTGGACAAGCTTTCCAACAAGACCAAATTCACTCAATTTGGATCATAAAATAAAAAGATATTCAATTATGAATCCAGGGATACAAATGCAATGAAAAGTATAATGTTTTATGACAAACTAGTCCAAAATTGGACTAAAGTGCAAATATAAATAGGCCCAAGGGTACAAATATAATAAAATCATGTGCTTGAAGACTTATCAGCAATTCGAAGAAATTGGTTGGGCAACACTGTAATTAACCCAGGATCATATGCATGAAGCACATGAGATTCTGGACTAAAGTATAATTATAACATCTATAGGGTCGTTAGTGCAAAATAACCAAAGTCACGTGTCTGAGACATGTGATAGGGATAGGTTCGGAGCTCTAACTCGGTGTTGATGTGTCTTTCTCTGGAGGTTTAGAGAAGGCTTTGGGTTTGACGAAGCTTTGGTCTGAAATGGTGAATCAGATAGGAGAATGGCTTGAGGGGAACCAATAGATCTCACCTAATTCGGGAGATCTAATGGTAACTGTAGTGTCTCCTTCCTGGATCTCATCCGTGCACGGTAGCACTCGACCTTGGTCTCCGACGAGGTGTCTTCTCCTCCTCCATGCCTCTCCTCTCGAAGTGAAGGTCCAGACACCATTATGTTGCTCACACAAAGATGGTGATGCTCTCAAGATTTGATGGGAAGTTTAGAGCTCTGGTTCGGTGGAGGTTCATTTGAGGCGGAGGTCCTCAAGATGACTCCGTCTAATTTCCAACAATTGAAGGCATACAAAGGTTAGAAACAATTGCCACAAAGCAACGAATGGATTTGGATACGGATTAGATGATACAGGGGCTTCCAGGTTGATAAGGATCAAAGCCCTAAGGGTCTTCTTGCTGAGCAAGTGAAGAAGATGAATCGAGGTGATGACAATGATGAAGAAGCGTGGAGGTTGACTGGATAATACTCGTGGATGTCTGATGGAAGATGATGGTCCCAAGGTTTCAGACCATAGCTTGCTTTGTTAATCGATGACAGAATAAATGGAGAAGATGAAGAAAAAACAATTTGAGTACTTACATGAATAAATGGAGTTTTAGATGAAGATGAATCCGAGCCAACACGAAGCTTAAAAGCATTGTCGATCTTCACTTAATAATCATGGCAAGGGATTGAAGCTTAAGCAAGTGCCTGGAGCACTACAGCTTGGAGATCACACCAAGGATCTTGCTGGAGTTGACCTCCCATCTTCGATCAACCTCAGTCCCTCTCTCTCTGTCACAGAAGGGTAAGGATTACTCAAGGAAGGCTCTTGCAAAGGGCGGATACTGGTAACCAACAAAGAAGAAGAGGTTTTATGATATTGGAAGTTTGTGGTACAGAAGGTTTTGTGGTCATTTCAACCACCACAAATCGATGGAAATGTAGGCTGCTAGATGTTATGAAGATTAGCGTGAAGATTAGGGAAGTTGGGGATTAGAATGGAGGGAATGGTTTGTTAGAAGGTGTTCGGAGGTGGTTGTTAGAGGAAGGAGAAGTTCTGGGAAGTTCGGCAGGTTCTCGTCATTTGGAAGAGGTTCGGAGGTTTATGAAAACAGTAGTTGTTGTGTCATAAGATCCAAGGGCCAACGATGAGGTGCGATTAAAAGTCCTGGATTGATTTGATCAGGGTGATCAAATTGTCCCAGAAGATGCAGAACCAATCAACTGATATCAGAATTAATTAAAGATTAGACGGTGGAAAAAGATAGGCGCCAGAGAAAGAAGTGACGGCCATGTGGTGCGCGCGCCATGTGGCCCAATCAAAATTAAAATAAATGAATAAATCTTTAATAAATAAAAAGGAATTATTTAGAAGTTGAAATTGAAAATTTGTAATTTTAAATAAATATTGTACAATATTAATAGAATTTTTATTTAATTTTTGATAGGAAAGAAACACATAAAATAATAGTACAATAATATGATATAATTAGAGTTAATTATTTACAACACTTAAATAAATAATTAGTGTTAATTCTCATTGGATCCTGTTGAAATACTTAAGCAAGACATATAATATTTATAATTAATGATGATAAATATGGTAATTATCACTCACCTTGTTTAGAAACCTGGGATATTGAACGTGGTGTAGGAGCTTTGTCGGCAGGTTGAATCACCTCTTCTCTACCACCTCATCGTAGAACGATGGTTGTCCACTTTTGTCACAAGGGGCAAACCCCATGAGACAATCCAAGGGGCTAAGATATTCTCTAGAGAGATTAACCTTGTATTGAAGCTCGTAGGAAGAGCTAAATGGCAGAGGCGAGGGGCTGGTTTGTAAAGAGACTCTTATACAACTCGATGAAGATCGATCAGATCTTCGGTGTGGGTGTGATTCAAGGAGATCCTATCAACAACTTTCGTTCAGAGAGCCACGCAAGATCATGAGTGGATTGAGTGGGAAAAAATGGTCGAAATACAGATTTCTAACTTACTTGAGGGCAAGGGGAGGAGAGAGGGGAGTCGATCGAGGGGTCAACGCTCCCTTGATCCTTATTAGTCCACCTTTACACAAAATGACAAGGTTAAAACTAAAATAAAAGAAAAATATAAAATAAATAAGTTAATAATTTTATGAAATAAAACTTCAAACATACATTTATGTAATTTAATAAAATATTTTTCTTTGATTTTTATTTATTTTTACAACCTCATTTGTTGTGTGTTGGTTTTTACAAGTATACTTTTAGGTATATTTACCTATGTTTAGAGTTTTTATTTTTATTTGTATTTTAAAATTTATTATCATATTTACAATTTTTATATTTATGATATAAGTAAACATATTTTACATAGTTTTAGTTCTATTTTTATTTTATTACATACTTACATAAACATAGGTATATACATTATAGGCATAGCAAACCTATATATTTTATTCCATGTCTTTTTAATGCATTTTTAATGGTTTTATTTTATGTTTATATTTTGAATATGTTTTGATCTCAGCCATGGCCGGTCCCAAGCACGGGTAAATGAGGAGGGTTGCATTAGGTAGCCGACATCCAGCGTAAAACAGTCAGAGACAACTTCCTATATAATATTTTTTAAAAACTATTTAGGAAGTTGCCTCATGACAGTCGGATCTTTTCAACATGGATTTAAGCAAACATACATATTTCGTTGGGGCGTTCCCCACTTGTGACGTGTTGCATCACCCGAATGTAATGAAAAATTGGCAAGGGCCACTACATCGCATCCTGGATGTAGTCAAAAATTGCAAGGGTTCTCGCATGAGGAACACATGTGGGTAATTAAGCTAGTTACGCTCATCACCGCCCGGATGCAGTCCAAAATTTACAAGGGTTCTCGTATATTGGACGCATGTGAGTAAAGAAGTTAGTCCAAAAGAGATTGCAACGAAAGTTGCGGATTGGTAGTTGGAATATTGGCACTTTAACTGGAAAATTGATGGAGATAGTGGATACGTTGGAAAGAAAGAAGATTCATATACTATGTCTTCAGGAGACTAAATGAGTTGGAGAGAAAGCAAGGGAGATCGAGAAGACATGCTTTAAACACTGGTATTCGTGTAAAGATAAGGGTAGAAACGGTGTTGGAGTGGTTGTTCATAAGGATTTGAAGGATTGTGTGGTTGAGGTGCAAAGATTCGAGGATTGGATTATTTTGCTAGAATTGGTGCTTGAAGAAGAAATTATGAATATTATTTCAGTTTATGCACCGCAAATTGGTTTAGATGAAAGGACTAAATAATCTTTTTGGGAGGATCTAGATAAGATTTTACAAGGAATCCTACAAAGAGAGATGATTTGCATAGGTGGAGATCTTAATGGACATGTGGGAAAAGATGCTTCAGGGTATGCTAGTGTTCATGGTGGAAATGGTTTTGGGAATATAAATGAAGAGGGAAAGGTCATCCTGGATTTTGTAACGGCATACGATCTTTTCATAGCAAACACTCTCTTCAAAAAGAGGGAGGAGCATTTATTTACTTATAAGAGTGGGCCAACTAGAACACAGATAGATTACTTTTGAGGAGAAGAGATCGATTCTGTTGTAAAGACTACAAAGTAATCCCAGGAAAGATTTTGACAACCCAACAAGGCTTGTTAGTCTTGGATGTACAAATAAAAGGGTTGGTAAAGAAAAGAAGGGTTCCTAAGATCACTAGAACTCGATGGTGGAATCTTCCACTGAAGCAATCGAGCTTCAGGGAGAAGGTTTTAGAAGACTTATCTAGGGACTGTAGCGGAAGTGCAAGCGAGATGTGGGAGGTAGTAGCATCTTGTATCCGAAAGGTAGCCAAAGAGATGCTAGGCGAGACAAAAGGGAGGAGCCCCAGGTCAAAAGGAGGCTTGGTGGTGGAGTGAAGGGGTGCAAGAGAAGCTAAAAAATAAAAGAGCATGCTTTAAAGCTATGTATAAGGATAGAACAGAGGAAACTTTCACAAACTACAAAATAGTGAAGAAGGAAGTAAAGAAGGCTGTAAGCGAAGCTAAGTCAAAAGCTTATGATGTTTTGAATAAAAACCTCGACTATAAGGAGCTCCAGAAGGATATATTTAGGTTGGCCAAAGCAAGAGAAAGAAAGACCAAAGACCTTTCTCAAGTGAGATGCATTAAGGATGACGAAGGTCACGTGCTTGTTACTCAGAAGGATATAGAGACTAGATGGAAGCAGTACTTCCATAAACTTTTTATTGGGGAAGGAAATAGAGAGATCACTTTGGGTGATCTAGCTAGTAGTGAAAGTTACTTGAATTGTGCAAGCTATAGACGGATACAAAGAAAGGAAGTAGAGGAAGCTTTTAAGGTTTTGAGACCTGGGAAAGGTGTGGGACCGGATGAAATCCCTATAGATGTATGGAGAGTTTTAGGTGAGCGCGGTTTGACTTGGCTTACGAATCTATTCAATGTTTTTTTGCGAAGAAAGAAAATGCCTGAAGATTGGAGGAGGAGTATCGTGGTGCCTCTTTATAAGAATAAAGGAGATGTCCAAAATTTTTCAAATTATGGAGGCATCAAGCTGATGAGCCACACTATGAAAATTTGGGAACGTGCAATCGAAAGAAGGTTGAGGCAAGTTTCCAACATAAAAGAAAACCAATTCGGATTCATGCCAGGTCGCTCAACTATTGAAGCTATTCATTTGCTGAGGAGAACAATGGAGATTATAGAGCTAAAAAGAAGAAGCTCCATATGATCTTTATTGATTCGGAGAAGGCTTATGATTCTGTCCCATGAGATATGTTGTGGAGAGTTTTGGAGAAGAGTCAAGTACATGTCCTATACATTAACCTCATAAAGGATATGTATGATAAGGCTTTATCTTGTGTATGGACCCCATCTGGGAAGACTGTCTATTTTGGCGTCAACATTGGTTTACATCAAGGTTCAGCTTTGAGTCCATTTCTTTTTACTTTGATAATGGACTTCAGGATGAGTTACCTTGGTGTATGCTATTTGCTGATCATATTGTGTTGATTGACAATACTAGAGATGGAGTAAATGAGAAGCTGGAGGTCTGGAGACATGAGTTGGAGAGTAAAGGATTTCGTATAAGTAGGTCTAAGACGGAATATATGGAGTGCACCTTTAATGGAAGTAATGGTGAAGGAATCGAAGTGAAGATTGGTGATGATAACATTCGGAAGAGAGATTCTTTTAGATATCTGGGATCTATTTTGCAACATGATGGGGAAATTGATGGAGATGTTACTAATAGAATAAATGCAGGCTGGATAAAGTGGAGAGGAGCGTCTATTGTTCTCTGTGATAAGAAAATTCCTTTAAAAATTAAAGGAAAGTTTTACAAAGCAGTCGTGAGACCTGCTATGCTCTATGGATCTGAATGTTGGCCTGTCAACCATAGACATGTGCAGAGAATGGTCGTAGCAGAAATGAAAATGCTAAGGTGGATGTGTGGACACACACTTAAAGATCAGATTCGGATGATGCAATCCGAAAGAAAGTTGGTGTAGCTCTGATCAAGGATAAGATGCGAGAAAACTGCTTAAGATGATTTGGTCATTCGCAAAGATGATCAGCTAATGCACTTGTTAGGAGATGCGAGTGTTGGGATGTTGAGCCGGCTAAGAGAGGGCGAGGATGGCCCAAGAAGTGTTGGAAAGAGACCATATGAAGGGATCTTAGATTTGTGGATATAAGCCCGAGATTGATCAAATATAGATTTGAATGGAGGCGAAGAATCCATGTAGCCGACCCTGCTTGATTGTGGGAAAAGGTGTTGTTGTTGTTATATTTTGAATATGTTTCGAATGATATTTACAAGTATTTAAAAATATAAGACAAGTAAAATATAAATAACAAATTTAATGAATAAAAAATGCAGTTATATATTACAATGGGACCTCTGAAAGTTGGTTTTTACATATTGATTCCATTTTTAATGAAATCACTTTCATTAAATAGATAATTTAATTTTAAACACAATGGAGGTGAGTTTGATTAATTTTGAGTTCATATGGAGAAGATATTGATCTATGAAGTTCTATTTCTAGCTTTTTCATATGTACATCCCAGTTATACATTACCTTATTTTATATGTAATTATTTATGTAATTTTCTACATATTTTTATGTACAAATTTCATGTAAATCATTTTATTATTTTAGGTGTGTAAAATGAATAATGAAATTAAGAAAAAATGGCTTATTTGAAGAGTGGAAATCAGGGTTTTATACACAATATTTGGCACTTATCTCCCCCTACTTTATTCCTTGTCGACCAAGTCAATATTGACATGGTCTGGGGTTTAGGGTCATTCAGTATCTTTGATACGTCATTTATTTTTCTTTTCTTTATTGTTTTATGTTGTATTTAAATATAAATATTTATGTCTTATTTTGCTAATGAATAATGAATTCTAATTTGTGAACGAATTACATATGTTTTTATAAGAATTTAAATGATGAATGGAAGAATAAATCTAGATGAATGTCTATTCATCACCCCCTCCATGCTTACCTTTACAAGTCCCTAGAAAACATATATTGAAAGAATAAGTAATGCAAAAGAGAAAAATAAAGAAAAGGAAAATAAACAAAGGTAGAATGATTATGACTTTTAAACTTGCCTTACACTTCAAAGTTTGGAGCTCAGTTAAAATCTTTGGATTGTTAGTTTGTTCGGAACCCTATTCAGGTTAGGAATTGTGACTCAACAATCCTTAGGTCTAATGTTCCTTTATCCTCCCACTCAATAGCCCGGTCTAAACTGTCCCTTAAAACGTAAATTATTGTAACCTTGAAATGACAAGTACCATGTGAACTGTGTTATCTCTTCCTAGATAAATAGCTATATAATTTTCTCCTCCTCTAGTAACTCATCCTTGGGTAGATGAATATTTCCTTCTGAGTTTAGGTGCATGCTAGTGCACAACTAATAAGGGAGAAGCTAGAAGAAAGAGAAAACAAGTGGAAACAGACGTGTAGTCACATTTCCTTGTGAAGCCTAATCATTGTGACAAAGTCTTCACCAAGAAGCATGTCTCAAAATTTTTTGCAGTTTTTGGTAGAAGCTTCTTTTTGGGTAGTTCTTTGTTTGGCATTGCTCTGCATTCTTGTTTTGCCCCAACAGATATAGAATCTTTTATTCTTCTCATGTTTTGGAGTCTTAGAAATTTTGTGCTAGCAGACAATTCCTCTTCCAAAGCTTTATTTCGATCCATTCTCTAGTCATTAGATGTCCATGCTACCAGAGGAACTGTTGGGTGGAACACCCTTAAGGAAGCGACCTAGTATCGTCCTGACTTAGACTCCAGTATATTTCAACAACCCATCTTGGTTAAGCTATGTGGTGAGTGTGAGGTATAAAGTCAAGACATTGTCTCAAGAGTCGTGTGGATGTCATGAAAGGTTCTAGTTAAACACATTGAATCGACTCATTAACACAATCTCATAGAATCCAAAGAATTAAGTCAAAGTGACCTAAAGCGTCCTAATTCTTAACCTTAACTGGTTACTCTACAACTAAGTGGATTAAGATCTAGACCAAGCTCTAATCTTATGATTTTATTCATACTCATTCAATTGTCAACATCATTTAGAAAAACTCCTATGCCAACAATGCAAAAATACTTTTTGTGAAAACATTATGATTTTGAACTTTTTATGGATTTGTGAAATAGTTTTGCATTTTTTTATGTAGTTTTGTAAACATTTTGCAAATTTTGGTGTTTTTGGAATTGTGTAATTTTTTATGGAATATATATTTTTTAAAAAACAAAACAATAAGTATATTCACAATAAATTTTATACAAGGTATATGCATGTTTTATACATATGTATAGAATTTCATACAGGTGTATACACGTTTTATTTGAAGAATTTTGACAATAATGTTTTTTACATGGTTTTGAAAATAATTTGAAAATATTTCGCAAACATTTTTCACACATTTTAAAAACTTATTTTGCAAATAATAATACAAAGAATATTTCAAAAACATTTTTACGAACTTTTTACAAACATTTATTATGAGATTAAAATATTTTTCAAATGGTTTGAGAATATTTTAATAGATTTTTCAAAATATTTTACAAACATTTTCCTAATAATTTTGCAAAATATTTTCAAAACAATTTTTCAAAGAATTTTTTAAATTTTTTATACATACTTATAGTGTAGTTTTACGGTTGATTTATTGAATACCCTATCCAACTATAGTATATTAGCCATATTTTTGAAAATATAAAGTACGAGTTATGTCTAACATATATATACATATATACGATCACATATACTTAGCTCGAACTATGTCCTCATAGTGATCAAAGAGAAGAAAGGAAAACAAAACTTGTGTTAATTATAGAAAAGCCTATACAGCAATGACTAAAAGAATGGGAAGTCGATTGCCCCCATATACTTAGGATTAACTAATCCTAATTATAACATATTGTACACTAATGGGGGATGATCGAAGGTGAGAATGTATAAAATAATCAACGACTCAGCTTGTCTCCATATGCTTAGGGTGAAATATTCCTAAGTATAGAAAAGAATTATCAAAAATTTGCGAGACAAGCGAGATAGTACACGAAGAATAACCCGAATACATTCATCGCCCATATATTAGGATGAAGTGTAACCTAAGTATAACACATATGAATGGGATGAATGAAAGAAATGAAAAAGAAATGAAAAGAAGAAGATAAAGACGTTTTTGGAGCTCATGTGTCTAGTCCTTCTTCCTCTAGGAGCTCATCTAGAAATGGCACTTGTATTGAATCCACAACGGACCGGAATGTATGGCTTTAGCAACTGTCTATTTACCATGAATGATTATGTGTCAATTGAAAATTCAGATATAAGAATGTTGCCATTGTCATGCATGTTTCTCACAAAAAATGGCCTTGACCATTTGCTCTTCAGCTTGCTTGGAAACAACTTCAACTTTGCATAAAAAACACCTTCTGTTTTGGCTCGAAAGTCTTTCTTCTGATATGCTTGTCATGCCATCTCTTGACTCTCTTTATACATAAGGTTGATGTCGTATGCATAGTCTCAAAATTCCATTAGTCTATTCCGATCTATCTCTCGGTTCTTGCCAGCTTTTTGTCTATTCAAATTTCATATACCGGTTGCCCACAATGATTTGTGAATGAGTTCTACAGGCAAGTGACATGGCTAGACATACACCAGGAGATAGGAGACATACCAAAAGGTGACTTGTACACAATACGATAAGTCCATAGAACTGAGTTGAGTGTTTTTTACCAGTTCTTCCTTTCCGGGAACACAAGCTTTTGTAGAATCGTTTTGATCTCCCTATTTGAACATTCGGCCAAGCCATTAGTCTACAGGTGATAAGGAGATGCCACCCAATGTTCAATGTCGTATTCTTTGGTGGGCTTCTTAACTTCCTTGTTGATAAAATGTATTCTCCCATCTGATATCAGTATCTTAAGAAACTCGAACCACGAAATGATGTTATCCTTGAGAACTTGACAGACGGTGTGACTATCGATGGATCGAGCGGAGATAACTTCCACCCATTGATTGACATAATCAATAGCATGCAAGATGTTCATAAATTCTTGGTTGTTCAGAAACAAGCCCAAGAAGTCGATACCCCATGCATTAAAGACATCTGATATCTGAATGTACTTCAGAGGCATGGTATCTTAAGAACTGATGGTGTCGCCCATCTCCTGGTAGAAGTGTTTGCCACCATAGGTAGCATTGAAGCATTTTTATTGTCGTGTGCTTCCTAGCCTCCAGATTTTAATTTGTGGCATTGCTCCATGACACTTGTGTACTCCTCCTCAAGAATACACCTTCGTCAGATACAATATGCACACTCACGAAACAAGTATGGATCCTCCCACTAGTAAAAATGCATCTGGGACATGAGCTTGTCCACTTTCAGCTTCGGCCAATCTTGTGAAACATCCTTGGAGATAAGGTAGTTCACAATATTGCCATATCATGGGATCGAGGTGACTGACAATATTGCCTCATCAAGAAAGGTCTCTATAATTGGGATGATGTCATGCTCAGGAGTATCTATGTCGGTAATCCTAGAAAGGTGATCTGCCACAACATTCTTGACTCAAGGTTTATCTCGTATTTCTAAATTAAACTCATGGAGTAGAAGTATCCAACGAAGTAGGCATGACTTAACATCCTTCTTGCTTTGTAAGTATTGTATGGAAGAATGGCTAGTCTAGACAATAACTTTCGACCTAAGTAAATGAGTTCTGAAATTTTACAGTGCAAATACTGCCACTAGCATCTCTTTCTTTGTGATTGCATAATTATTCTAGGTTTCATCAATAGTTCTGCCGATTTCATCCCATCCCTATCCCAACACAGCACCAATAGCATAATTAGAAGCATTCGTCATGATCTCAAATGGAAGAGACCATTCTTGTGGATGTAGGATAGGAGCTTTAATGATTATTTCTTTCAACTAATTGAAGGCAGAGAGCACTCTATCATCTACCAAAAAAAGTGTCTTTGCCTACAAGCTTTGTCAAAGGTCAGGCAATTTTGTTGAAGTCTTTGATGGATCTTCTATAAAAACCAACATGCCCTAGAAATGACCTAACTTGCTCAGTGATGTAGGTGACTCGAGCTTGGAGATCACTTCCACATTGGCCAGATCGACCTCCATGCCTTGTCGGGAGACGACGTGGCCCAACACAATTCCTTCGGTCACCATGAAGTAACTCTTCTCAACCAAGAGCACCAAATTAACCTCACAACAATGTTGAAGAACACGATCTAGATAGGTCAGACACTGATCTAAATTATCTCCATAGACCGAGAAATCATTCATGAATACCTCGATAAAACTACCCACTATGTCTGTAAATGCAGCTAGCATACATATCCGAAATGTAGCAGGGGTGTTACACAACCCAAACGGCATCCGTCGGAATGCGGAGGTCCTAAATAGAAATGTGGAAGTAGTCTTCTCTTGGTCTTCTAGAGCAATAACAACTTCATTATACCCTGAATACCCATCCAAGATATAGAATTACTCTTTCGCGGCTAGCCTTTCGACTATCTTCTCAATGAAGGGAAGTGGAAAATGGTCCTTCTTTGTAGCTAGGTTCAGGCGAATATAGTCCACACATATGCGTGATGGTGTCACTACTCGGATCAGAATCTCCTCTCCTTTGTCATTTGTTACAATCGTAATTACTGTTTTCTAAGGAACCACTTGTAACGTACTATCCCATTTAGAATCTAGAATGAGATATATGAATCTGCATTGCACCACATCGTGATCTCATTCATCATAACCTCTCGGAGGCTAGGGTTCAGACAATGTTGGAACTCACGAGATCTCTTACTATCTTCTTCTAGGCAGATATGGTGCGAGCACAATGAAGGATTAATCCTGCGGGGATCCATCATCTTCCAGCCTATAAATTTGCAGTTTTAGAACCTCCAATAGATGAGATTCTTCTTCCAAGGACATCTAAGAATTAAAAATGACAAGGAGCATGTTTGACTCACCCGCAAGGAAGGCATAATTCAATGTCGATGGCAACTACTTTATCTGGTTGGTGGCAACTACTTTATCTAGTGGGGTAGGAATCAATTCAGTGGTAACCTCTACAACAATGATCGGTGTCGGATCAGTCAGCAGAGTACTATCCACCATAGTTGCATGCAGCTTTGAGTTCAATGTATTACAAATATCTGCAATGAATTCTTCTTTCTCCGACGGGAATGGATGAGTTTTAAATAATTCGGTTGGCACATTGGCACACAAATCATCTTCAAGGATCAAAGGGAATTCAACTATGCTTTCCAAGTGCTCCTCCTTGGAGAAGAATTCCGGGTTTCAAATTCATTTAGGAACAATGATGTATCTCTGATTTCTGCCAGAGAATCACAGTCTTCTTTCTCACTCTCCCCAAGCTCCATCTCGTTTGATACAGCTTTTGTAGGTTTCAGTACTTGGATCATCTTTATTTGGACCTTATTGTTGATTGAGCTAAAGTTGAAATTTCTGATGCCATAATTAACGACTGATTTGGTGGTTCGAAGGAATAGTTATCCTAATAAGATCATGGTTTGGATCAAGGGGACATAAGTGTCCATATCTAGGACAGTGAAGTCCATAGGGAATTGCATCCTTTGGATTGTGACGATGACATCCACTAAAATCACCCTTGGCTTCTTAAATAAAGTGTCTGCAAGTTTTAGGACCGTTCTTATGGGTTTTAGCGGTCCTAACCCAAATTCTTTGAGTAGTGAAGTAGGCATCGGATTGATTGATGACCCACTGTCAAGTAGTATATGTTCAAACTCTTGGTTGAAAATCGTGCATATGGAGAGAGGCGCTCCATGATCCTTCTTTTTTCTCGGGAGGTTACTAATAGCATGAATGGTTGCCATGGTTAGAATGTGTTTTACACCTCGCTCGCGTCCGCTTTTACGGGGTTTATGCTTCCAAATACATACCTCTTTCAGTCCTTTCTTTACACTAAGCATGTATTCCATGGCTTTTAAAAGTAGCATTTCCAGGAAGATATTTTGTAAGATTTCAATCACACCTGGATCATACAAAGTTGTTTTTAATTTTCTATTTTTTTATTTTCCATTGCTTTAGGAAATGGCATATGTACATCATTCAAAAAGTTTTCATTTGAATCAACTTTTACATACTAATGATCACAAGGAATATAGTCATTTGCCCTAGTAGAAAAGATAAAAAAAGACACATCAGCTTTGTCGACTCGCACGGGATCTGTTGTTGGTGATGGAGTCTTTGTGGCTGCAACGGCTCAACCTAGGATTTCATTGCTGAAGTTTGATTTTGGTTTTCTTCATTTTTGGTCTTTTTTCTACATCTGGTATTGCATGATCTTCTTTTTCATCTCCTCCTCCAAAACATGATGCGGGCACTGCTAATGAAGACTCGCCCTATGAAGATTTATTATTTCCCTTCACATAAGAAGATGGCTTCAATGTCCTACTACTTCTGAGAGTCAAAGAGTTGTATAACATAATCAGATCATTCAAAGCTGACTCCATTGGTGATTGCAAGTTACTAAACTTGCTCCTAGAATTGGAAATTACTTGGGTTGGCCTCAACCTACACTAGGATAATGGTTTTCATACCAGGGAGGTCGTCTAGCTTCTGAATCATTTCTCTCAAGCCTTTCACCAATTGTGCCATGTAGTCAAGTGTGGGATTCACTGGGGTTACCTCATTTTGCTCAGCGGGTTGTGCTCGTTGACTCTAATAGTCGCATGGAGGCTGAGATTGGTTACTCTGATAGGAATGAGGATGGAACAACTGATAGTTATAATGGGGAGGGTTCTGCAGCTTAAAATAGGCACCCAAATGATGATGGTATTGTTGTCGGTATGTCAGATGTTGGTTCTCATAGTTCTGTCTCCAAGGCAGGGCTTTGCTGTAAAGACTGATGATTCTGATTCTGCTGAAAGCTCTTCCATCCAGTTGTGCGTGATATGGCAGCACTGCCAAGTTTTATCCCTGGTTTTTTCCATCAGATTTTGATCATTGGCTCATTTGACATTCACCTCTTGGATTTGTGGAAGAGGTGGATAAAAGGGTTCGACAAAATTTGTGGCCTCAAGGTGATACATAACCATTTTTTTGATGTGGAGACAGTGATCCCTGGTATAGTGCTTGCATGTTGTATACATGTTGAATAGACTGGGGTTGCCCTTGATTCAACTAAATTGATTGATGTGGTGTTGGTTCGTTTGGCTCAACGGGAGTCTCGGCCTGTGCTGCCACAGAGTTGCAAGAATTAATGATTCTCACCAGAAGCTCTAGTTGCTTTGAGATATGGTCTGGCTTATCCATCTGCTTGGTCCTTTGTTTGATCACATTCAATTTTTCGAGATCCTATGATTGCTTCTTGATGAATACCCATTCATCACTCTTTATTCTTTTATTTTATCTACAAAACCTTTGCGAAACACATGTAGATATATGTAAATATTAATAATGAGCAAATTGCATACATTGTGTAAAAATGAATAATTAGCATGTCTTTGTGCAAAAATAAAAGAATAAAGAAACAAAAGAAAAAGAGGGAGATATTTAGAATAAATATTGAGCGACCTAATCCCAAGGGAGGGCTCAGCATGGGCCTGACCGCATAAAAGCCAAAGTAGAGGGAGATAAGGAAGCTCATGTGTGTGAATATACCTGTATATAAATAAAAATATTTTCCTCTAAAAATAAAAATAAAAATGGGTTGTATTTATTTGTAAATATGTGTATATATTAAATTAAAATCAAATTGAGAAAAACAAAAGAAAATTAAAAAGAAAATAAAAATGCCTTCACCCTTGTACATAAGCCATGTATATAGAAACCTTTCATCTATTTATTTATCCCTATAAATAAATAAATAAAATTCCATAAAAATTTGTATATATTCCATATCCCATTATGTAAGTAAATAAAATAAAAATCACAAAAACAAAAATAAAATAAAAAGAAATAAAGAAATGAAAATAAATATTGTATATATACCATGTACATAGATGTATATAAGTATTTATTTAACCCTTGTAATTAAATAATAAAAATAAAATAAAAATATCAAAATATTCCAAACTTTGTTCTATAAATAAATAAAATATAAAATTGGAATAAAAATGTACAAAAATAAGCAATTAAAATTCAAAAATCAAAAAGACAATATTGTATATATACCTATATATTATACTATATTGTACATACATTATTTTTATTTCAAAAAAATAAATAAAATTCACCAAAAATTAATTTAAAATAAAAGAAACATTTTTTATGTTTTGAGTTTTTCGAAATTCGACCTATTTCTATTTATTATGGAATTTCCAAATAAATATTAATTGGTGGGCTCTGATTGGTCCACGGGGGATGGTGACCCCCGGTCAACTCTCCCCCAGGACCACCAGAGCCGGGTTTGACTCGCCCGACCCGACTTCATCCATTTTTCCATGTTTGACCCGATCGCCAAACACCCAAACCCCGGGCTCCGATTGATCCTCGTTCATCCCTGATCCACGCCCGGGGTGGGTTATCGGGGTCCGTGCTCCGAGTTTCTCGCCCGATCACAATCTAGCCGGACACCTAATCATATAAATAATTTGCTCCGCCGCACGATTCGCTCATCTTTGGCTCTACATTTCCCATCTGAGGACCTCCACCAACTTTGCCTGAGTGACAGCAAGCGGCCGGTGGTGTCTCAGTGAGGAGAGAGTGCCCCGGCCACTGATCCGACGACCTAGCGCCGTCGTGCGCCGCCCAGGAGTGGTGCTCGAGCCTCGGGCATCGACGGCCCTCGAGGCAAAGACCCGGAGCTTCAGCAGCTCGTCCCCAGTCGACTTCGATCATCCGATAAGCTTAGTTTCCTTTAGTTTTTGCTAATTTCAAGTTATGCCCAATTTCATCGTTCGCCTCCGACCATCGATTCTGGCCACATCGTTCACCCATCTCATCGATTGACACGGCCTTCACCTTCGCACTTCGCCCCTGCACATTCTTCGCCTATCCATTCAACCCAGTTTGCACAGGAACTGGGAGTTGGTCTCCTTCGCCGTCGCATCACTGGAGACCATTCGCCCCGACGCACCGACCACCCACTTCGCCCCTAACCGGGTCAAGGCATTTTGCCCTCGACCCAGGAGTCTTTCTGTGCCACTTTGCAGGTCTGAGGAGGTCCATTTGAGGTCCTCCACGTTAAGCACAGGAGCCCAAGCTCCACCTTCGTCGCTGGAGCTCTTTGGAGCATCCCGACGTCATCGGAGGAGCCTCACAGACGCGGGAGGCCTTGGCGATCATTTTCCACCTATCAGCAGCCCGCGAGGAGGTCCAACGCGCTCACATTCCTCCGGCGAAGTTCGCCGGCAAGGAGTTCTTCCAGGATCCTCCAACGCCGTCCGTTCACCCCCGGAGTGCCAGATTTGATCTGGACCGTCCGTTTATGCGAAGAGGCGCCCCGCACCAGCTCCGTCCGATCAGTACGTGGCGCCATCTTCAACGTCCGTTGCAGAGGAGAGGCGAGCCTCGCCCACAGACGTCCGATCAGATACGTGGCGAGCCCTCCACCGTTCGATTAGGAGCCGAGGGTCCTTTGTTCAGTTGCAGTGCGCCTCAGCCGCACGATCATCCACGTGGCGCGCATCCAGCCCCTCGATTAATAAAGGGTAATTTACCCTTAGGCCCTCTCTCTTTTAGCGTTTATCATTTAGTCCTGTAAATAGTTTTTGTAGTTAATTTTATTTTGGTAAAATTGCATAGAGGACCTGTTAGTTTATTTTAATTGCATTTCTACCCCTGCATGTTGTGGACACGTGCTTTGTCACGTGTATTTGGTGAAATTGCACGTATGGACCTGTAGATTCTGTCTGTTCATGAATGAAATATCTTTTTAGTTATTTGCACATATACCCATGTGAGTGTTTTAATTGGACATGTGCCGAATTTCGTGGGTTAATTGCAAATAGTTCCCTAGACTTTTAGCACCTGTTGCTAATAAGCCCTCGGAACTATTTTATTTACATATAGGTCCATGAGTGCCCAGTACACGTGCTTCGCGCGTGCATACGTGGACTTTTTGCACCTAGACCCCCTTGACTTTGGTTTTTGTTACTCTTAGGCCCCCTGAATATATTTTCATGGCAAATAGGTCCCTGTGACTATGGGCTCTTATTTGTTGAAAATAAAATATCAAATTGCATCCAAATCATATGAAACTTTGACACGTGCTCCTGCCACTGTTTAGAATTTTCACTAATTTTTGGGAAATTTTTGAGCCCTTTTATTATTTTTAAAAATTCAAAAACATCTCTTTTTACTGCCTGTTCGTATTTAAAATTCACAAAAAAATATGAAAACATTCTCAAAAATTCTAAAAAATTCATATTTTGTGTGTTTTGGTGTGGTCGATTTTCTGACCAATTTCTGGTCGTTTTTGGATTTATAAAAATTATAAAAATTGAAAAACCTTGGAAAACTTAAAAAATTCTAATAAATCATAGAAAAACCAAAAAAATAAATTTTTTTCCTGATTGTTTCTTGTTGTTCATACTTTACAGGAAAAATACTCATGCCTTGAAACAACCATTTAGTATTTTTAAATGGTTGTAGAAGCCTAATTGGACAATTTACATTGATTTCTGCCTTATTTCATTTTTAGAAAATTCTATAAAAAATCAAAAAAATATCAAAAATTCACCAAAAACAGTAAAAATTATAAAAATCATAAAAAAAATTTATTGGAATTTTTGGAACATTATAGAGTAATTAAATAATTGTTAAAAGTTGCTTGTTTTTATTGTTTTATTATTTTCTTTATAATTAAAAATTCCAAAAAAATATAAAAATATTAAAAATCCACAAAAATATTTGTTTTTATTTTTTATTTGTTTTTGACTACTTCGTAGGCCGTGAGGTCATCACATACTACCTGAGTCCGACCCTGGATCGCTATACCAGGCTAATCCATTAGCCAGGGCCACTTGTTATTTTTCTCTGAATTTCTCTTTATTTGGTGGTCTGCTCTTATATTTTTATTGTTGAGCTGGATTTCTCGAGCGGCTAAGGTCGCAACGACCTTCGCTATATTTTATCCACCTTAGTCTATCGAAAATTTGGCTCATCAGAATGGCGTCGTTGCCGGGGAGCACGGCTTAGTAGTCGATTTCTTTTTCTTTTTATTTTATTTTCTTTTTCGTGGCTTTCCGCGGTTTTTCTGAGTCTACGGCTTTCTGTGGCTTTTTATTTTTCTTTTATTTTGTTTTATTTTATTTTATTTCTTTTCTTTTCTTTTTTATTTTTGTTTGTTTTTTCCTGTTTATTTTATTTCCATTTTTTTGCATATATATACCCTGTTTTCTTTTCTTAGCTTTATTTGCTTTATTGAGGCTTGACACACTCTTCTATTTTCTTGCGAGGGCCCAAGGACCGAGGCAGAAACTTTCGAGGAGCCGGCGCAACCGCGGTGATCGGAGGCAGCTCCTTTCTGCACGGAGCCGCAGGAGAGTGCGAGGAGAAAGTCGAGTATGGGAGGAGTAGTTTAGAGTAGTTAGGTTTATTTTCTGCAACATTTGGATAATTGTAATAATACAGGACAACAGGACATAGCCAGACTTTTAAGACACTCGGGGTTTGTTTCGCCGAGCACCGTATGCTCTGGGGACCCTCGGTTTTTACGCAGCTTTTTCGCGGCTTTTATTTCTTTATTGCTTATTCGGTTTCTCGCGGATTTTCAAGCCCTTAGCCTTAGGATATTCTGCTTTACTGTGACGTAATAATTAGGATCCAAGCACCCTAATATATCTGCATGTGCCTATAGTTCGGTAATTGGACCTATAATAAAAAGATTAATAAAATAGTAGATTACTACCTTCGAGCCTACGTGCTGCAGCCTACCCTGCCAAGCGCTGCTCCTGAACCCGATTTATCGGGAGGAGGAGCGGTGGACCGAGACCGGACTTTTGGATTGGAGGTTGGTGGTCGACTAGCCGTTCTTTCGAGTAGAACTGTTGTTTAGGGAATCCGTTTTCCGCCTGCACCATTTAGGTAGTTTATTTTCAGTCTTTAAATTCTGCGCGGATCATTTTGCCTGTAGATTGCTGGAGTTAGGTTCGCATCTCTTACTCTGCATGCATCATTGATTTTCTCGAGAATTGGCATTTCGACTTCTCCCCCCTGATTTTTAGACTTAATAACCAGGAGAACCGAAAAATTTGTTAGGCGATTTTGTTTGATTATTGAAAAATACCTAAAAAGAAAAATAATTAAATTTGGGACTACTAACTCTATTGACCCTAAAAGACGCTCACAGAAAAATTTGTCTTGGGGAGAGCAACCCCCTCCTTATTAGGTTTGCTTGCGCAAGAGAGTGACCCACACACTAGGTAGAGCCATATCCGATATTTTTCTCGACTGATTACCAGCTCTTTCTGTACGGGACAGTCGGTTGAGAAAATATAGGATTACCCAACAAGTCACGCTAATCGCTCTGCTATCATGACTGATCACCTAATAAAATTGACAAGATAAATTACCGAGCCTTTACGGTCTTCAGTTTGCGTGCGTTGATGAATCGGGGTTTGCTTGTTATCATAGTTGTTACCAGATCTCATCCACCCAACTCGCCAGATCAAGATGACGGGCAGAAGGTCTCTTAGGCAGCCTCTGGTTGCACCACTTCCCAGCACTTCTGTCCGCTCATCTAGGTTGGTTCGCGAGAGCTGAGACCCACTCTTCGAACACGAGTTTGACTCCACCCTGTTCCCCCTCGACCCCCCTTCTTTCAGTTCTGAGATACCAGTGCCAGAGGAGAGACCATCAGATGATTTATAGGCACCTGAGTTTGGATCCTTTGATTTTGCAGAGACTATGGCCGGCAGTAGTGATGATCACACCAGAGGTCCCCAACATGATCATACATTCGTTTGGGACCAGGGTGCGATCAACTCCACCCTGATCGCCTCCCTCGAGACAGTTCAGCAGCAATTGAGGGATCAGGGAGCATTCATGATTGAGATGAGGCATGAGATGGAGCAGTTGAGAGCAGACCGAGAGCAGTGCAGAGATGGGGCGAGGATACCCGATGAGGCAGCAACAGCCGCGGCCGCAGCCGCAGCAACCGCCGCCGCAGCAGGAGCAGTACCGGACCAGCCGAGATCGATGCGGGAGTTACACAACCCCGGATCGACACTGATGCATCATTGGGTTGTTCTTCCAGCCATCGTGGGGGACTTCAAGTTCCCCCCGAACACTTTGCCGCTCCACCCCCGGTTCCATAGGCTCGCCACAGAGGAGCCCCATATCCACCTTCAGGAATTCTTGATGATCTGCAGCACAGTCCACGACCATCAGGTGGACTAGGATACCATACGGATGATTGCCTTCCCTTTCTCCTTAGCAGATAGAGCAGCCACCTGGCTGAAGCACATGGAGAAGTTCGTCTACACCTGGGAGCAGCTCTGCACCGAGTAATTGCACAAGTACTATCCACTCGGGCAGGTGAACGCAGCTAGAGCCCTGATCGGCAACTTCTCCATGCTCCCCAACGAGCAGTTCCATGAGGCATGGGAGAGGTTTCGTGAGCTGACAGACAGATGCCCGCACCATGACATCTCGAAGCCGAACCTAGTTCAGAGCTTCTTCAACGGCCTTACACCAGAGCTACAGGGCTTGGTGAACGCTTCTTGTGGCAGGTCCTATTTCACCAAGGATCACGATCAGGTCTGGGACATCTACGAGGAGATGGCTGAGAACATATGGTGATGTCCCAGACCCGACTCTACACACAGGGACGACCCCAGCCACAGACCGTGCAATACCAGAGGATAGCACGGGTTGATGCCGGGTCCTTCCAGTTCGTCAGCGGCAGCAGCACAGGCCGAGAGTTCAGCCGCAGACATGGGGATCATCAGTGAGAAGCTGGACCGGATGGAGATCATTGAGAAGAAGCAGTGTCAGGGAATCACATAGATGGAGCAGATGGCATAGACTCTGAGTGACTTGAAGACACGGCTCATGTGTCTCCAGGAGGCACAGACGGCTTCCCAGCCCCGTCTTCAGGCACAAGGCGATCCGAGTAGCAGCAGCAGCTCATCCCAGCGCTCCAGCTCCCACCAGCAGCCTAGACAGGTCCATCTTGTACAGGCGGAGCCGTAGCAGCAGCCGCAGCTTACTTACCAGTCACCGCCATCTCCGGACATGCAGATGATGGTATACCAGCCGGATCAGCCTCTAGCCACTCCCGCCAACCCCCTACAAGTCAGAGCCGTTGATGGATGTCAACGGGATTTGGTACGACCGCCCCAAGCCTGGTATCCGATGAGACCATCCTGGATTTCGTTGGTCGGCCGGAGGTGCCCAATCCCAGCAGCAGCCGTCAGGACAGGGTGGCCAGTACATCCATCAGAGGGATCACCAATAGCAGCAGCCCCCAGTGTACACACAGCAGCAGCAGCAGCAGTCGTATGGTCCATGTCCCTATTAGAAGGGACAGTCTTGGAGGCGTGATCAGCCTCATCAGCTGCAGCATTATCCACAGTCTTACCCTTTCACCCACAGCAGCAGCAGCAGTAGCCTCACTACCAGAGGGCTAACCGTCAGGTTCTCATGGGCCATCCTATGAGAACCCCGCCTTGGATGACATAGCCCGCCTTCTCACCGATCAGCAGGCTACATTCCGACGAGAGATGGATGAGTTCCGCCAAGAGATGTGGGACATCGTGAGAGGGAAGGCCACCATCCCTGCCCAGATAGAGCCCAATCCGAACAACCTCAAGAGGAAGTCTGAGCAGGTAGTTTGTACTGAGTATGCCACTCCTAGTGATACATATGGAGATGTGTTTGCCTATTTGTTTGATACTGATTTTGACACACTTAGGAGCGATAGGATGCCAACAGGAGGCGACTCGTCTGAGCGACACCCCGAGGATACTTCCAGAGCGCCAGGCGATGAGGAGAGCGGTACTGAGGCCACTAGAGACGATGATGGTGGTACTGATGCCACCATGGATGTTGATCCCACCGGTGGTACTGAGGCCGTTGTTTCACCAGTTAGAGGAGGTGGTACTGAGGCCACCCATGTTGTCGAGCCAGAGCGCGGTATAGAGGCCGCGAGTCTTCCAGCCGAGGGTGGTGCTGATGCCACCAGTTCTTCTGAGAGTCCTGTAATTTTTCCTTTTGCTGATGTATCTCGCAACACTTCTGGAAATAAAGGAAAGGGTTTGTTTTCTTCTGGTCCCACTGTGGTACTTGATGTATGTATGGATCCTGCCGTCGAGCAGCTCAGACCCGTTCCTAGTCCTTCATCTGAGAAGGACCATGTGATCCCCTTCCCTAAAGCTCTTCAGATGGGGAAGGGGAAGAAAATAAAAAATCCCAAAAAGAGGCAGCAGGAAGAGTTTGGCCAGCAGATGATAGACCGTTTTCACATTCAGTTGACTCTTCAGGAAGCTTTGCAGCACATCCCTCTACTCCAGCGTTCACTCAAAGACAAGACTACAGTTAGGAGGAAGAGGAGGAACCACCATTCAGAGATCCATGTGCTGACCAGAGCCACTTGTTTTGCGATCCAGAACCGTCTGCCGGCCAAGAGGCCAGACTCAGGAGCCCCGTATGTCAGATGCCATATCAAAGAGCAGAGGTTCGACCATACTCTATTAGATAGCGGATCATCGATCAATCTACTTCCGGCAGCCCTTCTCGACCGCTTCGAATTGGGCACTCTTCGATAGAGAAGGACAGTCCTTCAGTTTGATGATCGATCTGTCAAGAGGCCGAAGGGGTTGCTGAGGGACGTTGTCGTCACGATTCAGAGCCTGCAATTCCCTGTGGACTTCGTAGTGTTGCACATGGAGATCCATGAGTCAGTGACCGATACCCCTGTCATTTTAGGTCGCCCGTTCTTGGCCACATCCAAGGCAGTGACCGACCATGATAGCGGGAAGGTATACTTTCGCGTCGAGGGCGAAACTATAAAAATAGAGACGGTCGAGGACATCAGAGTTAGAGATAGATCATGCTCAGAGACTACTTCCGATACAGAGTAGATGACAGATGTCGGGCCAGACATCCACCAGGACTGCGACTTTGTGATCACAGATGACGAGGCAGTTTGGGCAGACCCAGATGCACAGGCCATCCTCTCACCTTCAGAGACAGCTGATGCAGAGACGCCAGCAGAGGAGAGCTTGGAGAGCGCATTCCTGGTCCAGGATACACTTGAGGCAGCAGAGCCAGTTCTCGACCGCGAGACTGATTTGTTTTGTGATGATGGTGGTACTGAGGCCACCTTGGATGATACAGATCCCTCGGAGTTAGATTTTGACTGGGCAGATTTTGATGATTACTTACCAGATCTGACTTCCACTGAACATGCAGTTAGGGAGGAGGTAGATGCCGAACACAGCAGAGACAGTCCATCAGGGCAGCCTTCTCCAGATTCAGAGTGTGACAGAGAGTTTCAGTTCTCCCACTCGGATTTGGCAGCCGTCACACAGAGTTTTTAGAGGCCAGATCCACCAGCACCCAGTTGTCCAGAGCTGAAGTCGCTTCCTACATCGTTGAAGTATAGGTTCCTTGCGGGTGAGCATGAGATGTACCCAGTCATTGTCTCCGCCGATTTGACTAGAGAGCAGGAATCCCGTCTGATAGGGGTTCTTGAAAAGAACCGCAAGGTGATAGGATAGAGCGTAGCCGATCTCCAGGGGATAAGTCCGACCCTGTGCTCCCACCATATCTATCTCGAGGATGAGGCAAAGCCGTCGCGTGAGTTTCCAGCGGCGACTGAACCCGAATCTAGAGAGGTTGTCATGAAGTTGATATCGAAATGGTGGAGCGCCGATTTTATCTACCCCATCTCCGACTCCAAGTGGGTCAGCCCTTTGCATGTGGTGCCCAAGAAGACGGGCATCACTACAGTAGTCAGCGAGTCTGGAGAGGAGATTGCTACACTGGTACCTACTTCTTGCGGGTCTGCATGGATTACAGACGACTCAACCATGCCACTAAGAAGGATCATTTCCCCTGCCCTTTATAGATCAGATCATTGAGAGACTGGCAGGGAAGAGCCATTATTGTTTTCTGGATGGGTACTCCAGCTACACCAGGTGGCCATCGCTCCCGAGGACTAGGACAAGACTAACTTTACCTGTCCCTTCGGCACATACGCCTTCCGACGCATGCCATTTGGGCTATGCAATGCCCCTGCGACTTTTTAGAGATGCATGCTGTCGATCTTTTCGGACATGGTAGGGGAGTGCTTGGAGATCTTCATGGATGATTTCTCGGTTTACGGCGATGGATTCGACTCCTGTCTTGACTACCTAGACCGAGTCCTTAAGCGATTTATAGAGGTTCACGTTGTGCTATCTTGGGAGAAGAGTCACTTCATGGTGACTCAAGGGACGGTGCTTGGCCATATCATCTCCAACAGGGGCATGGAGGTTGATCCAGCCAAGGTAGATGTCATTAGAAAACTCAAACCACCATCCAACTTGCGGCAGTTACGGTCTTTTCTAGGGCACGTTGGTTTCTACCGGCGCTTCATTCAGGATTTCAGTAGGATTGCCCGACCGTTGACTGACCTGCTGACGAAAGACACCGAGTTTCTTATCGATGACAAGTGTCTTTCGTCGTTTGAGACTCTCAAGCGATGTGTTGTTGAGGCTCCTGTTCTCCAGCCACCTGATTGGTCTCTCCCATTCGAGATCATGACGGATGCCTCCAATTTTGCTGTGGGGGCCGTGCTGGGATAGAGGAGGGATGGAGTTCCATTTGCTATTCACTACGCTGGCCGCACATTGGATTCCGCGCAGCGGAACTACACAGTCACAGAGAAGGAGATGCTAGCCGTAGTTTTTGCCCTAGATAAGTTCAGATCATACATTATTGGATCTAGAGTGACCTTGTATACTGATCATACCGCCATCAGGTACCTCAAGTCAAAGAAGGATGCCAAGGCCAGATTGACTAGATGGATCCTTCTACTCCAGGAGTTCGACATAGAGATTAAGGATAAGCCTGGAGTCAAGAATGTGGTGGCGGATCATCTCTCCCAATTAGAGCATCTTGAGGATTCTAAGCAGATTGACCCTATTTGTGAGACCTTCCTGGATGAGGCGATCCTTGATATCGCCTCTCTCCCGTGGTAAGACGATATTGTGAACTTTCTTGTTGCTAAGAAAGTTCCACAAGATTGGCCCAGGCAGAGGCTTGAGACCTTCCTCACGAAGGCCAAGTCCTACCACTGGGAGGATCCCAACCTTTACCATGGAGGAGGGGATAGTGTCTGGCGTAGGTGCATTCCTCAGGAGGAGCACCACAGCGTCCTCACTTACTGTCACAAGCTTGAGGCAGGAGGACATCACTCTGTGAGGAGAACGGCACAGAAAGTGCTCCAATCCGGCCTATGGTGGCCTACCCTCTTTAAGGACTCTGATGAGTTTGTGAAGAGGTGTACTGACTGTCAAAGGATGGTCACTTGTGGACAGCGTGATATGATGCCGATGCAGCCCATTCACTTCTGTGAGGTTTTTGACGCATGGGGCATCGATTTCATGGGTCCATTCCCTAAGAGTAAGGGATTTGAGTACATTCTGTTGGCCGTTGATTATGTGAGTTGTTGGGTTGAGGCCATCCCCGCCTGAACCGCAAGTGCCAGGACTGTTTGCAGATTTTTGAGGAGACATATCATTACATGGTTCGGGGTTCCTCGAGTGTTGATATCTGACGGGGGGTCTCATTTCATCAACGACCAGGTGAAGGCCCTTGCTAGCGAGTTCGGCATAGACCATCGAGTTGCCACTCCATACCATCCACACACGAATGGTCTAGCCGAGGTGTCGAACAGGGAGATCAAGACTATTTTGCAGAAAGTCGTCCGTCCTGACCGAAAGGATTGGTCACAGCTTTTGGACTCGGTCTTGTGGGCATATAGGACGTCTTTCAAGACACCTTTGGGCACATCTCCCTTTCGCCTCGTTTATGGCAAGCTGTGCCATTTACTTGTTGAGTTGAGACACAGGTCACTTTGGGCAGTCACTGATATACTTTTGGATCCAGATAATGTAGGAGACCAGAGGAGGGCAGAGTTAGCAGCCTTGGAGGAGCTTCGTGATACTGCCTTCTCAAAAAGCCTACAGTACAAGGAGAGAGTGAAGGAGTGGCATGATTCTCATATCAACCACAAGTATTTTGAGCCTGGATAGAGAGTATGGTTGTTTGATGCTAGGCTTCATCTATTTCCAGGGAAGCTACAGAGCAAATGGAAGGGACCTTATCTAGTGAGAAAGGTACACGACAATGGGAGTATTGATATATCTGAGTTGTCTTCTGAGAGTACCTTTCGAGTGAACGGCCAGCGGATCAAGCCATTTCTAGATCATGAGCCGCGGGTCGTTGTTGTTGCCCCTATTCATTTTGCATGAGATGTGGTCTATTGACTCACATCTATTTCATCTCACGCCTGATTATCATTGTTCTCCCGACTTTTATAGATCCAGATGTCAATATAATTACATTCTTTAGTCCCACATCTCGGGTATTTCTTTTGATTTTTTTCTTCCCCTGTTTTTTGCTGCCTATACTTAGGGATATTTTATCCTAAGTATAGGGGGGGTAGACCATGTACATTTTTCACTCGGTTTTCCCTTCATGTATAGCCTACTATACTTAGGATTATTTGATATTAAGTATGGGGGGAAAAGCTGAGATCCTCTTCATTTTCTATTCATTCATTCGTCTTTGTATATAGCCTTCCTTTTCACTTCCCTACACTAAGCACGAGTTATGTCTTCTTCATCGCTCTTGACTCTGAGGACATCGTTCGAGCTAAGTATAGGGGGTGTGTATATATTTCATATATATTTAGCCATAACTCGTACTTTGTGTGAGTGTGTAAATAAATAAAAATGGCTAAAAACCCAAAAATCCACAAAAATTAAAAATTTTCCCTGTAAATAAACATTCTTTTATTTGCACATACATAGCTATTGTACAAAGTATTTTTGTAAAAATGTTTTCAAAAACTTTTTGTGTAAAGTTTTCGTAAATATGTGTATATCAAAACTATGTATATATTACAAAATTTTTCCAAAATGTTTTGAAAATCAAAAATTTGCAAAAACCTTGTGTAAATTTGTGTAAATATTTTGCAAAACTTGCATTCATGCACACATCCTTGATTTCAAAACATTTTTCAAAAATTTTGCATTTGTGTGAAATTTGTGTAAATAGCATCTTTGTATATACTTGTATAGTTTTTCCCGGATTATAGTTGACATTTAAACTAGCCTGGAATTAAATTGTGACATGGAGCTTGATTAAGATCTTAATCCACCTAATTATAAGAGGAACCTTATAGGGCTTAGGGTTAAGGCTTTTCAGGTCCATGGTGACTTAATTCTTTGAGTCCACTAGGCTATGATCACATGTCATCTCAATGAGCCTAAGTAGAGCACTTAACAACACACACACATGACTCATATGGACAATGGCTTTACTTGGACCAGCACTTTGCACCGAGCTCTCTACAGATGAGGTGGTGAGGACGCAGTCTTCCTTGACTTGGGGTAGCATATGAGGGTAGTACTTCTAGGCAGAACTTCTCTTCTTCTTTTAGTGAAGGAAGTGCATCTCAACTTGGTCTGGTTGCCACGAGGTCTAACGACGGGAGTTGTGGGTTGCAGAAATGCTTCAAAAGATGGATAGTCTACTGGCTCAAGAGGAAAAACTCCTTATGTATATATGCTGCACATTGTATATGTTGTATAGATGCACTTGAAAAAAAATGCAAAAAGAAAATAACTCCAAAAAAGTGGTTGGTCTGATAGAAAATGATAATCCCACAGGAGTATGTATATAGTGCAAATAAGAAAAGCTTAAGACTCATGGATTCCATCTTATGTAGCTTGCAGCAGGGAGACTTAGCTACACTCGTTGAGCTCCCAAGGATACATGGCTACACTGGCCATGGTCCATTCTCTTCTTTCCCCTCTTCTTGAGCCGGTTGAACTTGAACTTAGAAGGGAATACCCCGCTCCTCGAGGAAAGAGTGGCCATACTAGGGTCATAGAGTTACCTTGTTGGGGAGGGTTGTCAAGTTGCCACTTCTGAGGTGGAGAGCTTTATCACTTACACAGTTTAAGAAAGGACTCATAGTCTTCAGGGTTTTTGTATATAGACTTGTTCTGATCTGGATTATTGAGGAGTCCTAATTATAGATTAGTGGAACTTAGAGGTTGTTGAGTTTTAAACCTAAGTCTAAATAAGGTTTCGACACATTAATAATCAAAAGATCTGATCGAGCTCCATAATTCAATTTAATGAAGGCAAGTTTAATAATCAACCTTGATCCATGCTTTTTCTCCTCTTTTTCTTTTTCTTTTATTTTTCACTTCTTTTTCAAATAAGTGTTTGCTAAGGGATTAGCAAAGTTAAGTATAGGGGGGTGATGAATACCCATTCATCACTCTTTATTCTTTTATTTTAGCTACAAAACCTTATCCAAACACATGTAGATATATGTAAATATTAATAATTAGCAAATTGCATACATTGTGTAAAAATGAATAATTAGCATGTCTTTGTGCAAAAATAAAAGAATAAAGAAACAAAAGAAAAAGAGGGAGATATTTAGAATAAATATTCAGCGACCTAATCCCAAGGGAGAGCTCAACATGGGCCGGACCACATAAAAGCCAAAGTAGAGGGAGATAAGGAAGCTCATGTGTGTGAATATACATGTATATAAATAAAAATATTTTCCTCTAAAAATAAAAATAAAAATGGGTTGTATTTATTTGTAAATATGTGTATATATTAAATTAAAATCAAAATGAGAAAAACAAAAGAAAATTAAAAGAAAATAAAAATGCCTTCACCCTTGTACATAAGCCATGTATATAGAAACCTTTCATCTATTTATTTATCCCTATAAATAAATAAATAAAATTCCATAAAAATTTGTATATATTCCATATCCCATTATGTAAATAAATAAAATAAAAATCACAAAAACAAAAATAAAATAAAAATAAATAAAATAAAAATCAGACTTTCCATTTAAAGAAGAGGGGTAGAGCAGAGTAGCAGAAAGCACCTTGCATTTTCTTACCCCTCTCTGTATAGCGTCGACTTCAGAAATCGAATCTCTCTTTCTTCTTGACCTCCTACTCATCAAAGGTAAGCCGTAGTTTCGCACCTGCGGAAGAAATAGTTGATAGAAGAGAGAAAAAAATATTGTATATATTCCATGTACATAGATGTATATAAGATTTTATTTAACCCTTGTAATTAAATAATAAAAATAAAATAAAAATATCAAAATATTCCAAATTTTATCTATAAATAAATAAAATATAAAATTGAAATAAAAATGTACAAAAATAAGCAATTAAAAATCAAAAATAAAAAAGACAATATTGTATATATACCTATATATTATACTATATTGTACATACCTTATTTTTATTTCAAAAAAATAAATAAAATTTACCAAAAATTAATTTAAAATAAAAGAAACATTTTTATGTTTTGAGTTTTTGAAATTCGACCTATTTCTATTTATTATTGAATTTCCAAATAAATATTTATTGGCAGGCTCTGATTGGTCCACAGGGGATGTTGACCCCCGGTCAACTCTCCCCCCAGGACCACCAGAGCTGGGTTCGACTCGCCCGACCCGACTTCTTCCATTTTTCCCCGTTCGACCCGATCGCCAAACACCCAAACCCCGGGCTCCGATTGATCCTCGTTCATCCCTGATCCACGCCCGGGGTGGGTTATCGGGGTCCGTGCTCCGAGTTTCTCGCCTGATCACAATCTAGTCGAACCCCTAATCATATAAATAATTTGCTCCGCCGCACGATTTACTCATCTTTGGCTCCGCATTTCCCATCTGAGGATCTCCACCACCTTCGCCTGAGTGACGGCAAGCGGCCGGTGGTGTCGCAGTGAGGAGAGAGTGCCCCGGCCACTGATCCGGCGACCTAGAGCCGTCGTGCGCTGCCCAGGAGTGGTGCTCGAGCCTCGGGCATCGACGGCCCTCGAGGCAAAAACCCAGAGCTTCAGCAGCTCGTCCCCAGTTGACTCCGATCATCCGGTAAGCTTAGTTTCCTTTAGTTTTCGCTAATTTCAAGTTATGCCCAATTTCATCGTTCGCCTCCAACCATCGATTCCGACCACATTGTTCACCCATCTCGTCGATTGACACGACCTTCACCTTCGCACTTCGCCCCCGCACATTCTTCGCCTATCCATTCAACCCAGTTCGCACAGGAACTGGGAGTTGGTCTCCTTCACCGTCGCATCACCGGAGACCATTCGCCCCGACGCATCGATCACCCACTTCGCCCCTAACTGGGTCGAGGCATTTTTCCCTCGACCCAGGAGTCTTTCCGTGCCACTTTGCAGGTCTGAGGAGGTCCATCTGAGGTCCTCCATGTTCATCAAAGGAGGCCAAGCTCCGCCTTCATCGCTGGAGCTCTTCGGAGCTTCCCGACGTCATCAGAGGAGCCTCACAGACACGGGAGGCCTTGGCGATCATTTTCCACCTATCAGCAGCCCGTGAGGAGGTCCAGTGCGCTCACATTCATCCAGCTAAGTTCGTTGGCGACGAGTTCTTCAAGGATCCTCCAGCGCCGTCCGTTCACCCCCGGAGTGCCAGATTTGATCTGGACCGTCCGTTGATACGAAGAGGCGCCCCGCACCAGCTCCGTCCGATCAGCACGTGGCGCCATCTTCACCGTCCGTTGCAGAGGAGAGGCGAGCCTCGCCCACAGATGTCCGATCAGATACGTGGCGAGCCCTCAACCATTCGATTAGGAGCAGAGGGTCCTTTGTTCAGCTGCAGCGTGCCTCAACCGCACGATCATCCACGTGGCGCGCATCCAGCCCCTCGATTAATAAAGGGTAATTTACCCTTAGGCCCTCTCTCTTTTAGTGTTTATCATTTAGTCCTGTAAATAGTTTTTGTAGTTCATTTTATTTTGGTAAAATTGCATATAGGACCTGTTAGTTTATTTTAATTGCATTTCTACCACTACCTTTTGTGGACACGTGCTTCGTCACGTGTATTTTGGTGAAATTGCATGTATGGACCTGTAGATTCTATTTGTTCATGAATGAAATATCTTTTTAGTTATTTGCATATATACCCCTGTGAGTGTTTTAATTAGACATGTGCCAAATTTCGTGGGTTAATTGCAAATAGTTCCCTGGACTTTTAGTACCTGTTGCTAATAAGCCCTTTGAACTATTTTATTTACATATAGGTCCCTGAGTGCCCAGTACACGTGCTTCGCGCTTGCATACGTGGACTTTTTGCGCCTGGACCCCCTGGACTTTGGTTTTTGTTACTCTTAGGCCCCCTGAACATATTTTTATGACAAATAGGTCCATGTGATTGTCGGCTCTTGTTTGTTGTAAATAAAATATCAAATTGTATCCAAATCAAGTGAAAATTTGACATGTGGCTCCTGCCACTGTGTAGAATTTTCACTAATGTTTTGTGAAATTTCTGAGCCCTTTTATTATTTTTAAAAATTCAAAAACATCTCTTTTTCTGCCTGTTCGTATTTAAAATTCACAAAAAAATATTAAAACCTTCTCAAAAATTCTAAAAAATTCATATTTTGCGTGTTTTGATGTGCTTGATTTTGTGAACAATTTTGGTCATTTTTGGATTTATAAAAATTATAAAAATAGAAAAACCTTGGAAAACTTAGAAAAAATCTAATAAATCATAGAAAAACCAAAAAATAATAAATCTTTTTCCTGATTGTGTCTTATTGTTCATACTTTACAGGAACAATACTCTAGGCCTTGAAACAACCATTTAGTATTTTTAAATTGTTGTAGAAGCCTGATTGGATAGTTTGCATTGATTTCTGCCTTATTTCATTTTTAGAAAATTCTATAAAAATCAAATAATTATCCAAACATCACCAAAAATAGTAAAAATTATAAAAATCATAAAAACATTTTAATTGGAATTATTGGAACATTTTAGAGTAATTAAATAATTGTTGAAAGTTGCTTGTTTTTATTGTTTTATTATTTTTTTTAATTAAAAATTCCAAAAAAATAAAAAAATATTAAAAATCCACCAAAAATATTTTTTTTATTTTTTATTTGTTTTTGACTACTTCGTAGGCCGCGAGGTCATCACGTGCTCCTTGAGTCTGACCCTGGTCGCTATACCAGGCTAATCCAATAGCCAGGGCCACTAGTTATTTTTCTCTGATTTTCTCTTTGTTTGGTGGTCTGCTCTTATATTTTTCTTGTTGAGCTGGATTTCTCGAGCGGCTAAGGTCGCAACGACCTACGCTATATTTTATCCACCTTAGTCTATCAAAAATTTGGCTCATCAATTCTCAATAATATCGACCTTTAAGAGATGGTTCCCCATGATGCTCTGATTGGAGCTCTCACCTATGTCTTCTCCATAGGATGCTACCATATGAACTGGATTGGGAGGAATCTGTGGGTTTTTTCTGGAAGGCATGAGATAATGATAGGGCAGTCGATACTTTGGCCATTTCCACTAAGATTTACCATACCACATCTTCATCTTTATTGAATTGGGACCCTCTATATGCTGCATACACTAGCTTCTGAGAATCTTGGTTCAACCCGTCGAAAAAGATCTACACCAGACTGGTCTTTGGATTTTCATGGTAGGGGAACTTCTCCAGAAGGTCCTTTAACATTTCCCATGCCTCATGGATAGGTTCATGAGATAATTGTGAAAAGTTGGATACAAGTGCATGCATTTGACTCAGACAACCCAAAGGATAATATTTATGCAAGAAGGCCGACTTGAGGGCCTCCCAGGTCATCACTACTTTCCCCATATGAGAAATCCAATAGGGTGAATTGTCTTGAAAGATGAATGGGAAAGTAATTACCTTTACTACCTACAACGAGATGTTGGGGTAGTGCATGGTGCTGCATATGCAGTTGAACTGTTGAAAGTGAATGTAGGGTTCTTCATTTGTATTCACATGAAATGTTCGAAGAAGTGAAAGCAGTTGTGGCTTGAGTTCAAGATGATCATGGATTTGAGGAATTTGAATCCACTCAGTAATCTGCCCAGCTCCAGGGTTGTAGGTTTCCTTGAGAGTCGGCTTTGGTTGCCCTCTCACCTCATCATCACCTCCAAGATTTCCACCTACTTGTTTGTCTTATCCTCGATGTTGTTCTTGTCCTACTCAGTTTCCTATGTCCCTCTTCAAATCATTCAACATATTCTGCAAAGCTACATGGATGAGAGATTGATCTGTTAACTATTGCTTGATATCCAGGATAGAAGTGAGCAGTTGATTGTTGACCTCTTTCTAATCGGTTTGTTATCCCTTGCCCTTGGGTTCTATCTCAAGTTTAGGATCGTATGAACTGATCTCCATATCAAGCTCTTGGTCAACAATGGGAAATACAACTCAGTCAGTTTGGAAAGTCACACTAGATGTGGAAAAGAGTTTAGAGTCAGAGTTCGATTCTAAGCTTTCTTAAGGATGGATATATATATATATGGAGAAAAATCAATCTCCATTTAAGATGGAGTGAATTCGAGATAAATGATATCCAATTTATTTAAGAAAGGTGAGGGGAGTCTTGAGAGTTGTTCGAAAGGTCCGAACTTGGCTCTCGGGAGTCGCCCCGAATTAATGGAGATGTCAACATTGTGGAATAGATGTTAGTGCCCGTAGAATCCAGACTAAACCATACCAGATGTGATGTCTTGATAGACCAACGGGAGTGAGATTATGAATGAAGAGCACAGTGACTCACGATGAGATATAATGAAGAAATAAAGGAGAGAGGAATCAAATGAGCAAGGTAAAAATAAGAATTGACTCAAGAAGTAAAAAGAAACGATGCAAGTGCGCAGGACTGTGATATTTGACCTTAATCTATATCCAAACAAACACAAATCAATTGTATTCACCAACTCACATAGTGAATCCATCAGAGCTCAGCTATTTTTATCTTGTTAATTTTATTGTTGTTTTTCAAGCAATCTGATAGCATGTCCTTATCGGCTAACCCTATAGGAGAGTGAGTACTATCAGACAAGTCATGTACTCCCACTTCCTTTGTAACATTTAGAATTTACTTTTTAAGAGAATTCTTGCTATTGGGTGTGGATCCACTACTCATTCAAAGAATAGAGGAGGCAGCTGATAGGAGAAATTGTTACTTCCTCCTTGCGGGGTATACAACCATGGTACGATGAGACAGGGACCCACCGTCATATTTCTGCTATGGGTAGAAAAGGGCCAAAACACAATAAGAATCATAAATTTATTTCTCCAATAATCCACTTTTGGGACCCATTTTATTAATTATTATTTATACCTCAAATAAAGTAATTTTATACAAAAGTTGTATATAAAAATACAAATAAAAATATAAAATCGATTTCATGCGAAAATAATACACAATGTACATTTTACACTCATATAAAAAATCCAAAATCCAAACTTCCTATAACTGTATCTTCTCCAAATGAACTCAAAATGAAAAAAAAACCTTTAATTATATATAACTTTTTATTATCTATTTAATGAAGGTGGTTTCACTTAATTTGGAGTTAAGATGCAAAAGTTAGGTTTGGACCCGTACAATATACATGTATATAAATAAAAGGGAAAATTATTCTTTTATTCTTTTCGTTATTTTATTTTTTATACCCTTATAAATATTATTTCCATTCAATTAAAATATATAAATAAAATAATAAAACAATAAATAAAATAATATGAAGAAATACATAGATGAGATACTTAGACTTATACATGTATAATAAGTATACATATTTATTTAAGTAGACATATTATATCAGAAAAATAAATAAAACATATATTAAAGTGTATTTAAATAAGTAATAATTATATAAAATATGTATATAAATAATAAAATGTAAAATACAAAATAAAAATAAAATATATCAAACATAGGTAAATATACCTATAAATGATCCCCTAAAAAGTAGCATATAAATAAGCATGTAAAAATAAATAAAAATCATATTAAAATACTGCATTAAATAATAAATATTTTTCATGTTTTAATAAAAAGTTAAGTAATTCATTTACTAATTATTTTAATTTATTTTCGAATTTGATTTTTGATTATCTTTTGTGGGTGACGTGGACTAATCAGTCATGCCACCTATTGTCCAGGGTCAACTCTCTTACCCAAGGTATAGACTTATCATACTACTCACACCCCCTCTGTTCTTGATTTTTTCCCTCTTGATATACTTCTTGAGGGATTGTACATCCTTCATAACATATTTTCCATGTTCATCCTAGAATTACACTGACTCCTTGCCTAGGGCCAAGCATCATCGATACTCCTGTGATCCCTAGGTCAACTTCCCCCGTTCTTCACCTGTACAAAACCTACCCCACCTCTTCCTTTATTTTTGGAATTGCTTTTACCCCCATTTTCTAACCTCATTTTGTGCTCCATGGCTTAAGCCAAGTGACAGCAACCTCGCCCATCATTAGCAGGCTTGTGGAAGCGAGGTTGAGGTGATTTCCACCATCTCCGGCAGTCTGTCGCCGTGAGGTACTCATCTCACAGCTTCACCTGCTCGAGGTCGATTTTTATTACCTTTTAGGTGGTTTAATTTATTGCATTTTATTTCACATATTTAGTTTATATTTTGATCACCCGATTTAGGGTAAAATTCCATCTTCGTAGTTCATTGGAGCTCCACTCCAAAGAATATTTCCACTGTGGTGCAGCCCTGTTTCAACCTGTCTACTGCCTCCACTTTCTTTCCTTATGCTTCTTCTATGCCCCACTTCACTTCACTCAACTAAATCCTTCGTGGATAAAGAGTTGGGTGCTCCACCTCCATTGTTAGTTGGAGCACCTCTGCCCCCTTCCATTTCGCCACCATTCCACCCACTAATGGGTCGAGGTAGTTTTCCCTCGACCCCACTATCCTCTTGTGCATGTCTTGAATCTCCTAGCTCCAGTTGAAGGTAATTTGAAGTTGGGGAAAGTGACCAGGTCTTCTGACCTACTCTGACCTCGGTGGATCGCTCTAGTGACCCACGGAGCATTTTGAGTGCTCCCAACATTGAAGGACACCTCTAGGAACCTTTTGGGCCATTCTGCAATAGTAAGGGATACTAGAGGTGTGAGATCTTGTAGAAAGAAGCTCGCCCCAATGGAGTTTATTCCATGTTCTTCCACTGCACTCCTCCACTGATGGATCAAAGGCCATCTCCCAGATGTACAACAATTGTCGGATTGGAGAGCCCAGCATCATCGATCTCGATATGATATCTAATCTAAGTCATCATACACCAAACGTTATCGACCGTTGAGGAGCCGCCACGTGGAAAAGTGAGGATCATCCAACTGCACAATCATGTGTTATTGAGGCTATTTTGTACCTTCTTCCCCCTGCTTTTTGTTATTTTTATTTTAGTCCTATAAAATATTTTGTATGCTTTATTGTTTTTTAATATTTGCAAGGAATCCCATGTGCTTCTTTCATATTGCATTTGAGTCCTTGTTAGGTCTCCTCACATGTCGTCCCACGTGAGGTGGCCACTTTGCATTTAACCCCTTGTAAGTTTTGTATTTTCATTTTAGTATTGAAAGTTTTAATATTAGTTGACATATTTTGGGTATTTTACAGAAATATCCTTGCCTTTATTTTAATTGCAAATATACCCTTTCTACCCTTGCCGGTTCATTAATTTTTATGCTTGTATTTCATTTATTAAAAATAACACCTGTGAATTAAAAATCATGAAAAAATGTTTAAGTGCATGTAGCATACATATTCATGCTACATTTTAGATTTGAATTTTAGGAATGTTACCTATTTATTAGAACTAAAAAATAGCACTGGAAGTCCTTGCTTATAGTAAAATAACAAATAAAAATATAAAACCTTGTTAATAAATTCTAAAAGGACTATATTTTGTGTATTATTGTATTTTACAAATTTAGACCAAAAACCACTACAAATATATAAGAAAAAGACAAAAAATTAAAAAGCTCCAAAACCCTTTATAAAAACATAAAAAAATCACAATAAAATCTAATGCCTTAGCAAAAGAACTTATTCAGCTAGGTTGGTGAGTGCTATCCGCTTCTGGGGTTTACTATCAACGTTAAGTGAATGGAAACCATTTGATAGTAGTGCTGATACTATAATTATTCCTCACTTATACAAACCAGAGATCTTGGATAAAATAAAGAAAGGACAGGAGGATAATCCAGTCCTTAAAGACTTGAGACAACAACTTGAGAAAATGAGATCGAGAGATTCCAGATAGAAGATGGGTTACTATATAACCATCACAGAGCTTGTGTACCAGACATACATGAACTGAGGAAAGACATCTTACGTGAAGCTCATTGTTCTAGAATATCTATTCATCCAGGAATTACGAAGATGTATAAGGATCTTCATTCATACTTTTGTGGACAGAAATGAAGAAAGATGTTATTGAGTTTGTGAATTCATGTTTCACTTGCCAACAGGTAAAATCTTCACACCAAAAGCCACCAGGATTGTTACAACCCCTCCCCATACCTGAGTGGAAATAGGAAAGCATTTCCATGGACTTCGTTACTAGCTTACCTCAAACGACTGGTGGGAAAGATAGTATATGAGTTATAATAGATCGTCTGACCAAGGTAGCACACTTCATTCCAATAAGCTTATCTTTCACTCCATACCAGCTTGCTGAGTTATATATTACACATGTGATCTGTCTCCATGGTATTCCAAATGAAGTAATTTTCGATCGAGATTCACGATTCACCTCACACTATTGGTAGAACTTCATGAAAGCCTTAGGCACACAACTATGCTTGAGCACAGCATATCATCCACAGACAGATGGTCAATTAGAACATACTGTTCATACTTTAGAGGATATGATACGAGCATGTGCCTTAGAATGGAAAGGATCATGGTTGAAATATTTGCCTCTTGCAGAATTCACATACAACAACATTTACCATACAAGTATTGGCGTGGCACCATTTGAAGCACTTTATGGATGTAGGTGTACTACTCCTTTGTGTTGGCCAGCGGTCAGGATAAAGAACCTTTATGATTCAAATAGACTGCAAGAGACACGGGAAGTTGTAGAGCTTGCTCGAAAAAGACTATTGACTGCTAAAAGTCGCCAGAAAAGCTATAGTGATACCAGGTGAAGAGACCTTGAGTTTGAGGTAGGTGACTTTGTATTTCTCAAAGTATCGCCTATGAAGGGAATTCAGAGGTTTGGTGTGCATGGGAAGTTAGCACCCAGGTTTGTTGGTCCCTTTGAAATCATTCAGCGGATTGGAAAAGTGGCATATAGACTTGTGCGTCCTCCACATCTTTCGGCAATACATGATGTTTTTCATGTATCAAATTTGAGAAAGTACATTAGGGACCCAGAGCATAAGATAACTTATGATGATTTACATGTTGAGACAGACTTGACATACCAAGAGATACCTGTGCAAATACTTGACAAGGATATCAAGATGTTGAGGAACAAAGAGCTACCTCTAGTTAAAGTGTTGTGGCACAACCAAGAGTTTCAAGAAGCCACGTGGGAACCTGAGGTGGAAATGAGAGAAAAATATCCATATTTATCTGAATGATAACACTATGTACTGTGTATATCATTATTATAAATGAAATGCCGTTCATTATCTTTAAGGTTGTTATGGTTTCAATCCTCTTTATGGTTGTTATGCATGTATTTCTAGTCTCGAGGATGAGACTTCCTTTAACGTTGTTATAATTATAAAGCCTTGAAATTGGTCCCTCTCAGATCCTATATCATAAGATTCGGCTTGTCAAGAGGAAACCAACGGAATTTGTTTCGTATGAATCGGACTTCATTTGGAATTGTTATGATTTTCGGAAGAAAGAGAAGTAAAGAGGTTTAAGATATCATTAACCCATAATGACCATCATTAAGACTAAATAAACATGATTAAAGAAACTAATGATGGATTGATCCACTAATGACCATTAGCAAACACTAATCAATAGTTAGCAAAAGATAAGCATAAGCCGTGAAAGTTAAATCGTGATTAGTGAAAGTTAATCACGATTAGCGTTAATTAAGCGTCAATAACGAATCTAGAATCCTCTAGAATGTTCTAACTTAAGCCCTATGTTTCGGATAAGTTTTGGCCCAAACCATTGGCCAAAACCATGTGCTTCTAACTGCGGTTAAGGGCTAAATCATGGATTACTAACCATGGTTAGCGGTTTTCTGGAGCCTATAAATACCCCCCCACCCATTCATTCTCTATGATTTCCTCTACCACCACCACCCCAAGGGCTAGGGTTGAGAGGTCGGGAGGAGGAGTGGGAGGCAGGGAAAGAGCGCTAGCAAAGCGCTGCCGAAAGAACGAGGAGGAGGAAGGTATGATCCTCTCTTAGTTTGCTTCGTAAACTAGGCTTTCAATTCATCCTCTTTTCTACCAATTTTTGTTCTTGATTCATCTTTCTTTCTGATTTGTTTCCGGTTGTGGTTTGAGAAGATATATGTGTAACACCCTACTTAGGTGCGGGTGGCTATGCACGTCAGTGAACCCTTTGATTTGTCACACATTCACTCACCTAAGAGTGTGGTGTCTACCGATTCTCCATTCCTTATTGCTCTTTATTTTCTGCTTTTATAGTTATTTTTATGGAGAAATACGTGTAATACCCTGCTTAGTGTAGGCGGCTATGCACGTCAGTGAGCCCTGTGATTCGTCACACATTCACTCACCTAAGACGCGTAGTGTCTACTGATTCTCCATCGCTTGCAGTTTGATTATATTCTTTTTATTTCGCTGTTGTTTTTCCTCTTGATTTATTTTATAAGGGGAAACTATGCTGAAATTTTCTGAGAAATGTGTCCTGATATAAGGGGAAACTCTGTCAAAATTTTCCTAGAAATATCACCCCGTATAAGGGGAAGTTATGCCGAAATTTCAAGAGAAAATATGTTCTTCGCGTTCTTCACATTCTTCGTGTATTCTTCACGTTCTTCGCGTTCTTCGTGTGTTCTTCATGTTCTTCGTGTGTTCTTCACGTTCTTCATGTTCTTTGTTCGTTCTTTGCGTTCTTGGCACGTTCTTAGCATTTTTGATATGAAAATGAAATTTGATCTTTTTAGGAGCCTTAAATTATCCTTTCTGAAAACGAAACATGTTAAAGCACTGCATACGCAAGAGAGGGCTTGATTAGGTAATGAAATCCTTCCTTTTGTTGTTGGCTTTTCATACGAGATTATTTAAATTCCTGATTTTATGTTCTTCGCTATATAGAACCCTAATTTGGGCATCTTTAAGAAAGTATGAAAAGTTGCTTTGTGATTCCCACTAAAATAAGGTTTAAGCATCGAATGGATGCAGTGGTTTGGAATGTTAGGGTTTGGAAGTTAAAAAAAGTGTAAATTGAGTATTTAAATATATGACCTAATATATATGTAAGTCTATACTCTGTAATTATGGTTACGCTAATCTAAGGCTTAACAAAGGAATTACATCATTAGAATTGATGTGTTTTGAGTTGAATCCTGAAAAGAGCCGTGAGTCACGATAAGAATGATTGGGAGTAGAACTACAGGTTGGGCATGCAACCTGTAGGTTTGTCGGAAGGAACCCGTATTGGCATTTCCCTACCTAGGTGGTACACGGTTGCCCTATTATGATAAGTGTGCACAAAATGAATGATTTGTAATGTGTGGTACCGAGAATCAATATATTCAGGTTGAACAACGGAATATGTGGTCGTGCCATGTGGAGGCACGAGTGGTTCAATAGCGGATGGGTAACGACAACATATATTTAAAGCCTCTATGTTATAATGTTAGCCTGAGGTTTTAAGCAACTGAGTCCTCGAGAACATTGTGCTCATTGTTTTTCAGGCTGAGGGTTTGAGACCCTGATTAATAAAAGAAAAGGAAATTGTCAGGGTAGTATTGGATGATTGGTTGAGGCGACATGCGGCGGCATAAGCTTATCAAGATCAACACAATCTCCAATCCTGAAGTGTCCACAGCTTCGGAGTCCAAGAATGGTGGGGTTCCCCTGGACTAATCCCTAACGTAGAATAAAAAGGAATAGGACTTAAATAAACGAGAAGGAATGAAACCTTTTGTGATAACAAGTTTTGAAAAAAATACACAATTTATTTGCTTTTCTCTTCTTCGTTACATAGCATTCGCTAATTTTTATCGTATGATTTATGGAGAACCCAATAGGTGTCGGTGAGCAATCACAAGGACTTTAGTAATCCAGCCAATTAACATAGTCATCCAACCAGCCACAGTAGCTTTTCTCTGTAAGGTGCTTAGTAATCTTTTGTGTATTTTCCTTTCAAGCTGATGTACATGTAAATGGTTATAATGGGACAATGTATTATGTGTACTTTATTTTGTGAATGGAAAAGTGTTAAAATACTTTCTTATGAGTATTTTTATTTGCATTCTGTTTCTGAATGTTAGTTGTGATTTCTGAATAAATTATTGCTAAGTAACTAGATCCAGATATGGGAGGATCCGACGACCCGGGAATTGGGGTCGTGAAAGATTGGCAGTTCTTATGCAACATAGAAAAATAGTTGCGTATGCATCACAACATCCCAGGACACATGAGAAGAACTACCCAACACATGACCTTGAATTAGCTGACGTAGTTTTCGCTTTAAAGATATGAAGACACTACCTCTATGGTATTACTTTTAAAATCTTCATTCAACATAAAAGCTTGAAATATTTGTTTGATCAGAAGGAGCTCAATATGAGACAGAGAAACTGTCACGACCCTAATTCCGGGCTGTCGGATCCTCTCATATCTGGATCTGGTTACTAAGCAATAATTTATTAAGCAATCACAACTAACATTCAGAAATAAACTGTAAATAAAAATACTCAAAAAGAAGTATTTAATACTTTTCCATTCACAAAATAAAGTTTACATGATCCATTGTCCGACTACAACCCTTTACATGTACATCAGCTGGAAGGAAATACACATAAATATTACTAACTACCTTATAGAGTAAAGTTACTGTGGCTGATTGGATGGCTAAAGTCCTTGCAATGGCTCATCGACACCTGTTGGATTTTCCAATAAATCATAGGATAACAATTAGCGAGTGCTTAATTAACGAAGAAGGGAAAAGTAAACAAATTGTGTAATTTTGCAAAATTTGTTGTCATTAAAAGTTACATTCATTCTCATTAATTTAAGTCCTATTTCTTTCTATTCCACATCAGGGATTCGTCAGAGGGAACCCCACCATTCTTGGACTCCAAAGCTGTGGATATTTTAGGATTGGAGATTGCGTTGATCTGGTGAGCTTATGATGCCACACATTGCCTCAACCAATCCTCCAATACTACCCTGACAATTTTCCTTTTCTTTTATAAATCAGAGTTTCAAACCCTCAGCCTGAAACACAAAGGAGCACACCGTCCTCGAGGACCCGGTTGCTTAAAACCTCAGGCTAACCATTAATCACATATCCTAGCAGCTTTAAATACATGTTATCGTGACCCAGCCCCTATTGAACCACCCATGCCACCACATGGCACGACCACATCTTCCATCATTCAACCTGAATATATTGGCACCCAGTACCACGCATTGCAAATCATTCATTTTGTGTGCACTTATCAAAACAGGGCAACCCTATACCACCTAGGTAGGGTTACACCTATACAGGTTCCTTCTGACCAACCTACAGGTTGCATACCCGACCTGTACTTCTACTCCCAGTCACTTCTTAACATAACACATGATCTTTTTCACGATGCAAACCAACAAATATCAACTTCCATGATGTAATTCCTCAATTTAGCCTTATATTTGCATAACCATAAAATATTGAATATATACTTGCACATATATTAATTCATATATTTATATACTCATAATTATGCTCATTTTAACTTCCAAATCCTAACTTTCCAAGTCACTGCATCAATTCGATCCTTAGACCTTATTTCAGCTAAAATCACAAAGCAACTTTTAACACTTTCTCAAAAATAGCCAAATTAGGGTTCTTCGTAGCAAAGAACATAAAATCATAAAGTTCAACGATCTCATATGAAAACCCAATAGCAAAACGAAGGATTTCGTTACCTAATCGAGCTCTCTCACTTATACAGTGCTTTATTGTGTTTCGTTTTCAGAAAGGATGATTTAAGGCTCCTGAAACGATCGAATTTCATTTTCGTTTCAAAAATGCTAAGAACGTGCCAAGAACGTGAAGATCGAACGAAGAACATGAAGAACGCAAAGAACACATGAAGAACACGAAGAACGGAAGAACAAACAAAGAACATGAAGAACGCGAAGAACATATTTTCTCTTGAAACTTTGGAAGAACTTCCCCTTATACGGGGTGATATTTCTAGGAAAATTTCAACAGAGTTTCCCCTTATATCGGGACACATTTCTCAGAAAATTTTGGTAGAGTTTCCTCTTATAAAATCAATCGAGAGGAAAACAACAACGAAACAGAAAGAATATAATCAGGCTGCAAGCGATGGAGAATCGGTAGACACCACGCATCTTAGGTGAGTGAATGTGTGACGAATAACAAGGTTCACTGACGTGCACAGCCGCCCGCACCTAAGTAGGGTATTACACGAATTTCTCCATCAAAATAACTATAAAAGCGGAAAAGAAAGATCAATAAGCAATGGAGAATCAGTAGACACAACACGTCTTAGTTGAGTGAATGTGTGACGAATCACATGGTTCACTGACGTGCATAGCTGCCCGCACCTAAGTAGGGGGTTACGCAGATTTCTCCATGAACCACAACAGGAAACGAATCGAAAAGAAAGATGAATCAAAAATAAAACTTGGAAGAAAAGAGGATGAATTGAAAGCCTAGTTTACGAAGCAAACTAATAGAGGATCATACCTTCCTCCTCCTCATTCTTTCGGCAGCGCATCGCTAGCGCTCATTCCCCACCTCTCCTTCCTCCTCTTGTCCTCTCAACCTCATCCCTTGGGGTGGTGGTGGTACTGGAAATCATAGAGAATGTATGGGTAGTGGGGTATTTATAGGCTCCACAAAACCGCTAACCATGGTTAGTAAATCTTGGTTTATCCCTTAACCGCGGTTAACGGCCCATGGTTTTAGTCAAAACTTATTCGAAACTTGGGGCTCAAGTTAGAACATTCCAGAGGATTTTAGATTCGCTAATGACTCTTAATTAATGCTAATCATGATTAACTTTCACTAATCATGATTTAACTTTTGCGGCTTATGCTTATCTTTTGCTAACTATTGATTAGTGTTCGTTAATGGTCAATCCATCATTAGTTTCTTTAATCATGTTTATTTAGTCTTAATGACAGTTATTATGAGTTAATGACGTCTTAAACCTCTTTAATTCTCTTTCTTCTGAAAATCATAACAATTCCAAACGAAGTATGATTCATACGAAACAAATTTTGTTGGTTTCCTCTTAACGAACTGAATCTTATGATATAGGATCTGAGAGGGACCAAGTTCAAGGCTTTACAATTATAACAACCTTAAAGTAAGTCTCGTCCTCGAGACTAGAAATGCAGGCATAACAACCTTAAAGAGGATTGAAATCATAACAACCTTAAGGAGGATGAACGGCATTTCATTTACAATAAAGATATACATAGTACATAGTGTTATCATTCAAATAAGTATGGGTATTTTTCTCTCGTTTCCACCTCAGGTTCCCACGTGACTTCTTCAAACTCTTGGTTGCACCACAACACTTCAACTAGGGGTACCTCTTTGTTCCTCAACTTCTTGATATCCATGTCAAGTATTTGCACAGGTTTCTCTTGGTATGTCAAGTCTAGCTCAACATGTAAATCATCATAAGTTATCTTATGCTCTGGTTCTCTAACGTACTTACTCAGATTTGATACATGAAAAACTTCATGTATTATCGAATGATGTGGAGGAAGCGCAAGTCTATATGCCACTTTTCCAATCCGCTGAATGATTTCGAAGGGACCCGAACCTGGGTGCCAACTTTCCACTCTAGCCAAACCTCTGAACTCTTGCTTTGAATAATTTTTTACTCATTTTGCTAGTTTTAATCTTCAAATAAATTCATCCTATTTATTTATTTTGAGATATATTTTACTTTAAAAATATATTAAAATTAGCAAAAATAACAAAAACCTCACAAAAATTGTAGAAAATTTAAAAAAAAACACATAAAAATATTTTATTCTATATTTTTTGTTGCTTTTAGTTTTATTTATAAATATACTACCTTATATTATACATATAGTTATATATCATTCTATATTATTATATTCAAAGAGAAAAGGAAATTAAAAATCAGAAAAAAATAAAAAGAAAAAATAAAAATATAAAATCAAAAAACAATAAAATATATTAAATTTAAAATCTATAAAAAATATATATAATAAAACCCACACAAACAGAAAATAAAAAGACAAGAGAAGAGGACAAATTTTGTATTCAATTTCCCATTCTATCACATTTGCTCCCTGTGTTCGACACTCTACACATACTTACACCTATACAAATCATTTGTAGAGTTATAATAAATTTTGACTCCACATTTTTTTATTTTCATTATTATATCTATTTGTAAGTTAATTGTTGTCTGGAGTTAAGTTTCGTGAGCGGTCACTACAGCAATGTTAATTGAGTTCGATTAGTTGAGCCTCGCTAAAACCCTCTTCAACAAATTGCATCGTTTCCACAGAGCAACGTCGTATAGATTGTGTATCTTTGTTTGTGCCTTCTTATATCTTTTGTCTATTTACCTCTTTGTTTATTTGTCATTTTATTTGATATTATTTATGGGTTGTCTAACCCTCTTCCTTGTTTGAATTTGTTGCAAGGGACCATGGATCGAGGGAGGTACTCCTAAGAGCACCAACGTACCCATGTGAAGCGGAGTCTGCTTTTCTGACCTAGCCTACAGGAGAGAGCGACAAAGAAGAACTTGGAAGAATTTTGAAGACAATGCATTTTGTCTTTTATTTTCGTTTTGCAATTTAAGTGAGAGAGAGACTTTTAGTTGTAATAATTTGAACTCTCCAAGAAACTGCTACTTCACGAGGTCCATTGTCCGAGTGATTTTTCACTTGGGGACCTCGTCAGTTTTGTCGTGTTTTCATCTCTTTTCTTTTTCTTTATTTTTAAACTTTCTTGTTATTTATTTTGTGTTATTGAGCCCTATTTGTAGGATTTACATGCCCGATATATTATGGTCCAAAGCCCTAATTAAATTCCATGTACATAAAGTTTAGTTTTGGACTTAGTCAAATCTAATTGTTGATTATTTAGACTTGTGACCGCGTACCGCGAGAAACCCCAAATAGTTCTTGCAGGACCCACTGTGGGCATCGAGAGGTTTCCAACACTGGACCTTAGGTTTCATTTCTAGATAATTAGCATCAGATGCTTCACGATAATAGCATATTCTATTTTGGGTTGATTTCAACGATTGCACTGCATATAGTGTAGGTTTCATTCCTACTTAGCATACTTGCATGAAGAATACTGGAGGAATGATGAGCATTTCTAGTTAGCATTCATCATTGTTTTTGCCTCGTATTGCTTTTCCGACTCTCTCCCTCTGATTTTGACCACATAGGATTCTAAAGGAATTGTCAGGACTCGTGCATTTTTATTAAAAATCAAAAAAAAAAATGATAACAAGTAAAATTGGGACTGCTAACAGTACTCACCCTAAAACCAAAAAGAAAAAATCTTGACTTGGGGAGAATAACACCTCATTATATTTGCATTTTTATTCTTGATACGTAAATGTTAAGGACTAGTACTCCAAGACCAGGCCTACCAACAAGTTTGTTCAACTTTGTGAAAATTACCTAACTCTAAAATAAGACCAGATAAGAAGATCAAACTTTCATGATCATCATTGCGTTAAGTAGGTGAATTTAGGGGTTTTTGTTTGCTTATATTTTTGTTTGTTTGTGTGCATACTCGATCTTCTCTACGCATTTGTGCTTTTTTCTTAAATATCTTGATTTGACTATCAGATCTCTTGATTCATTTCTTTTGTTTCGGAAATAGCTGACTGGAGTTATTTTTATCCAAACTTTGTAGATTCCTCATAACCTCCAAGTGGTCAACCTCCATTTTTCTAGGAGGCATTTGCTCCTAATTTTTCTTTTTGTACATTTCTGCCTCATCACAATGTCAGGCCTTAGACTTTTACCCACCGCCAGCATCACATTGCCCACCATCTCACCCACTTGATACTGACCACATGGAATCACCTCTCATGGAGTCCACTCCTGAGCACTTGACCTAGATGATGGAGAAAATGAAGAAAAAGGATTGATTACCCCACTAATATAAATAAAAGCCCCCATGTCGCTTCACCATTTGATGATATGGATCTATTTTAGGACACCCATGAGAGTTGTAATCACCCAAATTACAAAAAAAATGAGAAAAAGCTAAAAATACAAAAAGAGTCATGGAGACACACATTTGAGTCAGCTTGTGAGGAGAGGACACCCTTGCCAGAACCTTTGACCACGCACACACTCACCACAGTTCCCACCTTTGACCCCAAAGGATAACACTATAAAGACTGCTCTTAGTCATCCTTGTGTAGATGATGATTCTGATCTCCTCCCTTGTATGGAGGGGATCCAAAATATCAAAAAAATGTTGACTTAACCAAAAGTGGTGGTAGTTATTCACGAGATTATTGAGGCCCCACTTCGTCAAGCAATGAACCAATTATTTGCGTCCACGCCGAAAAAGAGAAAGCGATGGCGCAGATCTGAGCAACACATTTTGACCATGGCTATTACCCACACCATCACTCACCGCCCACATATCTGGAAAGGGAACATTGTTACACCTCTTGTAAGATGCACAATTTCTGACTATTCATGTGATCACACTCTCTTTGACTGTGGTGGTTCGATCAATATAATACCTTCTCATTAATACAGTATGTTCATCTATGACCTCTCAAGAAGTTGAGGATGAGTTACAAGTTTGATGATGGATCAATAAAGAGGTTGAATGGTATTATAAAAACATTGTCATCCAGATTCACGGCATGAGCTTCATTGTTGACTTTTTTGTAATGCCCATGGAGACCTCCACCCATATGGAGCATCCTCCAATCATCCTGTAGAGACCTTTTCTTGCCTCTACGAGAGTCGTTATTGATTATGGATATGGAGAGATTCACTTTTGTTCTGTTGACGAGAGCAATGTGTCGATCACCGCACCCACCACTGACCAGAGACCCGCATCTGACAAGAGCGTACCCATATTAGCTTATCTCGAGGACTGTGACCTTGATGTTGATATCATAGAGGTTTGCTTTTTGATGGATCATTCTGAGACTTGAGGATTCCTCTTTGGTGAGCAAGACTCGAAAAGCATAGATCTTGGAGTTCCCACTTTCGGTTAGTGGCGATGAATTGATGACATATGTGGTATTTACACTATAGACACCTTAGAGTGGAGAGGAGACTTAGTAGAGACTACACATGCCTAATTTGACCTTACTACTTTCATCAAGGAATTCGAGCCTTTCAGTTCTGATCTAGCGGAGACTTCCCAGAATGAGCACGACCAAACTACTTCCACTGACCAGTTCATGCCTTTCCGCTTTAATACCACTGAGGACCTTCATCAGGTCGATCATGATCGCTTTGTGTCTGTTCATGACCCTGATATCGACATGTACCTTGTCAGATCCATTCATCGACGGTCAAATAAGAAGGTATGCTTTCTACTTTCTTGATCTCTGTACATCCACCTCTTTGTATATCCTCTTCGATTACTTCCTTCTATCAACCATTTTTGCTCATCTACCCCATTCTGTGTGTTTGCCTTTCTTAGGACGAACTTTGTCTTAAGTATAGGGGAATGAGTTGGGTGTTGTTTCATCATTCTATTTTATTACTTCTATTTTTGCCTATACTTAGGGCTCTGTTACCCTAAGTATAGGGGGAGTGATGCGTACATGCTTCTCACATATTTATCTTTTTATCGATTCTTTTATTGATCCCCTCTATTGTCTCCTCTCATGTTGATATTTCTGTCTATACTTAGGGATATCTTACCCTAAGTATAGGGGGAGACAGACTGAGTCGTGATCTTTTCATTCCCACCCTCGACCCTCCCTGCAAGTAGATACAACCTACTATACTTAGGATCGTTTCATCCTAAGTATGGGGGGTAGTTGACTTCTCATTCTTTGTTCTTTTGTCATTATAGTATTGCTTTCCTATACTCAGTACAGGTTATGTGTTCTCTTTTTCTCTATGCTCAACGAGGACATAGCTCAAGCTAAATATAGGGGGGTTATATATACTCTGTATATATATACTTTAGCCATAACTCGTACTTTCGTATTGTTTAAGTATGGCTAAAATACAATCAAATTATTACATACTTATACAAAATTCATCAAAATTCATTTTATATAATGATTATAAAATCAGGTTAAAATATTTTTTGCAAAATTTTTGAAAAATAGTTTGAAAATCCTTTTGAAAAATCTTTTAAAAATATTTGGAAAACATTTTGTTAAATATTTTCAACCTTTGTAAAAATATTTTTTTCGTAAAAATTCCTTTCGTTGTTTGAAATAAAATTTTTGAAAATCTATTAGCAAATGGTTTAGAAAATGGTTGCAAAAATATTTTTAAAAACCTATATATGTTGTTTGAAAAGTCTTTGCAAAATGATTTTAAAATTTTTTAAAATGTTTGTAAAAATTAATTGTGAAATTAGTTTGCAAAATAAAGTTTTCAAAATGTTCGCGAAAATTCTTTTCAAATTATTTTGAGAACTATATGCATCATTTACAAACCATGTATATACAATATTGTAGATTCCTAAATCCCAAATCTTGTAAATAAAAGATGCACTCCCACGTAAGTATATGTAACCCTGAAATTTTGAAAAACTAAAATTCCAAAAAAAACATTTGCAAAAACCTTTTCAAAAATTGCATAAAAATTTGTAAAAAATTTCAAAAATTAATAAAAAAGTTTAAAAAACAAGAAAATATCATCATAAATACATTGTCCTTGCATTGTGCATAGCATTTGCATTTTTTGGATTGAAAAGTAAAATCCGAAGCCTGGTGATTGGTTGGACCTAAATCTACCTAATCACAAGAACCTTATAGGAACTGGAATTGATGTACTTCAGGTCCACTAGACTTAATTATTTGAGACCACGATACCTGCTTCAGTGACATCTTGACTGCCTAAGTAGAATACTTCGGAGCACACACATAACTATTGTAGATAACGACCTAACCTTGTTGATGATGTGATTTACAGTCGATTAAGGTGGATTAATTAGCTATTGTCGTTGTCTTAAATCAACCAAACCAATCAACGAGAATATAAACCGCTTTAAAAATCAAACAATGAAACAATGAATGTGAGAGATTTGATACTTTTATTTACTTGGTATAGGGACCAGGGTTAAACGCAAGGAGCACAATTAAGAGATAATTGACTTCAAAAGATTTTTATTATTTTTAGTGGCTTTTAATTTTTTAGATTTCAATATAAGAAAGCAAGCACAACACACAAACACTCTTCTTCTATTTTAAAAAAGGGTAAAAAATACACTGAAAATTTTAATAAAGAAATTGGAATTTATATGATTTATAATGTTTTTGGTATTTTTAATAGATTTTCCAGATGTTTTTGTGATTTTCTAAAATTCAAATAGTGATAAAGAAGATAAACAATGAATAGACAGAAGTAGTTTTCAAATTAAAAATAAATAAAAGAGCCCAAAACTCCTGAAAGTAAATTTTATGATAAAATATATAAACAAATATCTACAAACAAAGACTGGAGCCATAATTTTTGTATTTTCTATGATTTTATATAAGTTTTATAAGTTTTCAAGTGTTTTGCAATTTTTTAGTTTTTTCTAAGGTATGTTTGAACAAAAATGATATTAAGATCTTAAAGATAATCCAAGACAACTACTCTAATTTTTTAAAATTTTTGGATATATTTTGAATTTTTATAATTTTTATGGCAAATAGGAGACATTTAGGGGTTTTTTGAATTTTTAATGATAGAAAAATGTAAAGCAATTAATTAGCATAATTACCACAAATAAAGCATGCTAATGTGAGTCACATATAATTTTTGGGTGATTTTTGGGTTAATTAGCTTTTTATTGCACTAAATAAAATATACGCAATTAGAAACAGTTTGTAGGGACCTTTCTGTAATTACTTTAAATTTATGGGCCTCTGGAATAACAAAAATAGGAACTAGAAGAGACTCTATGCAATTCCTCCACAAAACTCACGCATAGCACGTGAAACAGTATGCACAGGGGTATATATGCAAATGTCAAACTAAAAATTCATTCCATAACCGTTAACAAGTTCAAGGAAAATATGCAAAATGACCACAAAAGCATGTGCAGGTAACTGGTACTTAGATGGACTATACTGCAAATATGAAAAACTACCAGGGTCTAACTGCAATTGTTCTCAACTACACATTATATTTATTAGATTAAAATGAAATAAAGAAAACATGCAGGGGAAAAGTGTAAAATACCCTTTGTTGGGACGCGTGGCGTAAGCTTAAGACGTCTAGCGTGTGCAGCCATGATGTGGCGCTGCAAGGCTGATCTGACATCTTTGGATGTGTTGGGAGCATGCTATCAGATCTGACACACCAGGTCTGATCCAATGGTCTGCAAAGTTGCTTCGTCAGGCAGCGCAGATGTGGGCCCGGCTTTGATCAAACAGTGGGAAGTTGGTTACGTTGGAAGGCTCTAATTAAATCTGGAACTCCATCTCCATATCAAACGGTAGAGAAGAGTGCTAGAAGAACTCAGCTCAGGGGAACTTCAACCGAACGTGGAGAGAGATCCATGGGTCCGATGGAGTCGTGAAAGGGTCCAACACCATCGTGAAGTCATTCTGCATTGACCAGGATGCTCAGATGAAGGGGTTGATAGCCAGATGGTCGAGATGATGGTGCTCCACCTAATCTGCTCTGCCACCTGGAATGAGGTTCAAATCGTGTCTCCTTATACGCATGGGTACCTGCAAAGGAATGAGAGACTCAGAGGCTTTGCTCGGGTCACGTTATTGCTTGCGATTATAAGGATAAGCGAGGTGGAGTGGGGCTCTTGGTTCTCGTAGGAGGTGAACGGGAGAATATATCCTAATCTTTCTCTGTTGAGCGATATTTAGGGGGACAAGGCTACGAGAGAAGGATGGATATGGAACGAGGCGAAGATCGGTGCAGATGGAGGCAATCAAGGAGCTCGGACCATTGTGGTTGGAGATGAAGAGATTGCATATGGCTGAAGATCTGGAGCGAAGTGAATATCGGAAATAAAGGGAAATGGGGGGGTACATGAGTAGCCTAAGTAGAATGACGAAGTATGGCGAAGGCAGAGGCGATGTCGTGGCCTCGATTCTGCGGTGGGAAGTAGAAGAGGTTGATCGCGGTGGAGCTTCGGCCACGAGGTGAACAACGTTGAGTCATGCATCGATCAGAGCGTCTGAAGGCTCCTCAAGAACCCTATCAGTGTTTGGGAGATGCAAGTAGAGGAAAGAAGGCACGAGGGATGAGCTACCGAGCTTGAGAGGTGAAGGAGATGCTTTATAGGGGTGCCTAGGGTTCGACAAAAATCAGAGAGGTGCTCGAAACCCTAGGGAGATCTGGCTGCGCCTAGAAATCCACGAGGATCAAGGATGCTTGGAGAATATTCTGGTGTACAAATCGAGGCGATAGGTTACCAGACCCGACTGGAGGAATGGGAGAAATCAAGTCCGACAAAGGGGGAGTCGGGTCAGGTCCTGGAGAGGAAGCGTTGACTGAAGTCAACAATCTAACGTGGACGAATCAGAATGCCAGGATCTACATAATTAAATAAAAAATAGTAAACGGTTTCAAATTATAATGAATAAAATAATAAATGTTTGTAATTTTTCAAACTATTTTTCTATGAATTTTATTATTTTTTTGACATCATATGTACAGTATGTATACTATAGTGTATTATACACAGGTATAATATACATATATATCATATACATGTATTTTTTGTTATTTTTGCAAAAATATGTTTAATTTTATATTTTATTTATTAATAACATAATTTAAAGAGTATAAAAGAATTTTTATTTGATTTTTACATATTAAATAAAGGTGTTAAATAAATAACTATTATATACAATATATACAAGTGTGGCTAATGTACAATAGAAATTTTTGATTTTATTTTTATTTATTTTATGTTTATAATTTTATTTTATTTTATTATTAAGGGTATGTACAAATGTTACAAATATAGTTTGTATAAAGTATAAATATACTTATTTATAGGTATAGGTATCAAGTGGCTATTTAAGGCTCTATCTCCCCCTACTTTCTTCCTTGTAGATCTGGTCACTTATTGACCTTCTCTCGGGGTTTGGGTCAGCCTGTACTTATTTCATAATTACATCCTTCTTTATTTTCTTTTCTCTCTATTCTTTTATTTCTGGAAAATATGTGTTTGTTATTAAGTTTTAATAAGGACATGTACAAAGGTAATTTATTGTATTTACACTTATTTATAGATGTTTTTTCTAAAAGATGAAGCTAAAATAAAGGAATAAAGAATAAGAATCCTAGATTCATCACTTGCACACATTCACCTTACACTTTGCTCACCTCAATTGAAGTGGTAGAGGGTTGTATTTGCCAGCATGAGGCACAAGCCATTGAAAACATCGGAAGTCACAATTTGTGGACATTGTACCCCAACCCGATCTTGTAGCCATGAGGTCTAAAGACAGAAGTTGTGGGTTGCAATACAACTTCAAAAGAGGGATAGTCTACTTTCTCAAGAGGAAAAATTCCATATGTAAATGCTGCTATATATAGTATTCAAAAAGAAAGAAAAATTCAAAATCAAAAACTCCAAAAAAGTGGATAGGCCTTAATAAAAATAAAATGCCTGCCGAAGTATGGATATTTTTGTATAGTCAACTAATCAAGCTTGAGTTTCAAAGTTAAATATATGTTAATCTGCAGTCGGTTGACTTGGCTACACTGGTAGAGCATCCTAGTATAGGTAGCTACACTTGCTACCATCCTTTCTTCTCTCCACCTCCTCTTCTTGAGCTGGTTGTACATGAACTTAGAAGTGAATACACCGCTTCTCGAGGGAAGAGTTGTTGGATTAGGGAATTAGGGTCACCATATTGGAGAAGAGTGACTTTTACCGCTTTAGCTAAGGAGAGCTACATATCACATACATAGTTCAAGATAGAGTCATAGTCATAAGGGTTTGTGTATGAGTTGACTTGTTCTAACCTGGCTATCTAGGTGACTTGAGCAAAGTTTTATGTCTCTCAGAGGCTGTTGTGTTTCATTTCCGATTCCTAATAAGGATCTGATCAAACCTAAATGACCAAAGGCCCCATAGAGCTCCAAACTTTGATTTTGTAAAGACACGTTTGAAAGTTACAATCAATACAAGTCATTTCCTTTTCTTTTCGTTATTTTCTTTTCTGCACTTATAGGCATAAGTGTTAGTTATGGACTAGCAAAGGCAAGTATAGAGGGGTGATGAATCTCCATTTCATCAACTTTATTCTTTTATTTTAACCTTTAAACACTGGCTAAATGCATGTAAATACCATTATTTTGTACATCTTAACATTCATTATTTATTGTATAAATATTGTATAAATTATATTATTTGAAGCTAAAAGAATAGAATAAAGAAAGAAAAGAAAATGAAATAAAATTCCAAAGGTATTTTATTACAGTCAACCCCGATACCTAGGCATCATGATGGCTGGGTCGACAAGGAATAAAGTAGGAGGAGATAAGGGCCAAAACACAATAAAAACCCTAAATATATTTCTCTAATAATCCACTTTTGGGATCCATTTTATTATTTATTATTTATACCTCAAATAAAGAAACTTTGTACATGAATGTTATATATAAAAATACATATAAAAATATAAATTAATTTCACACCAAAATAATACACAGTGTACATTTACTCTCTGAATAAAAATTCAAAATCATAATTTCCCAGACCTGTATCTTCTCCATACGAACTCAAACTGCGCCAAAATCACTTTATTAATATATAACTTTTTATTGCGTATTTAATGAAGGTGGTTTCACTATTTTGGAGCTAAATGCAAAAGTTAGATTTTGGACCCCTATTATACAATATACTTGTATATAAATAAAAGAGGAATTTATTCTTTTATTTATTTTCTTTTTCATACTCTTGTAAAAAAAATTACAGTCTAATTAAAATATAAAAATAGAATAAAACCATAAAAATGCAATAAAATAAAATAATATGCAAAAATACATATACAATTACCTATACTTATACATATATAATTAGTATACATATTTATTTAAGTGTACATAGTATATCAGAAAAATAAAATAAATATATATGATATTGTATTTAAATAAGGTATAATTATATAAAATATGTATATATGATAATAAAATATAAAATAGAAAATAAAAATAAAATATGCCAAACAAAGATAAATATACCTATAAATGAACCCCTAAAAGGTAACATGTAATAAAAAAACTTGTAAAAATAAATAAAAATCGGATTAAAATACTACATAAAATAATAAATATTTTTCATGTTTTCAACAAAATTTAAATAATTCATATACTAATTTATTTTTATTTATTTTCGAATTTAATTTCTAATTTGTCTTTTTGCGGGTTATGTGGACAAATCGAGTCATGCCACCCATTAACCCAGGTCAACTCTCTAACCCAAGGTCTAGACCTGTGATACTACTCGCATCCCCTCTTTTCTAGATCTTTTCCCTCTTGATGCACAGCTCGAGGGCTTGTACATGCTTCATGACTTGTCTTTCATGTTCATCCTAGAATCACACTGACTCCTTTCCTAGGGCCAAGCATCATCGATACACCCGTGATCCCTAGGTCAACTTCCCCCTTTTTTCACTTGTACAAAACCTACCCCGCCTCTCCCTCTATTTTTTGGAATCCCTTTTACACCATTTTCTCCCCTCATTTTGCGCACCATGGCTCGAGTCAAGTGACACCAACCTCATCTAGCATTTGCAAGGTCGAGGAAGTGGGGTAGAGGTAGTTTCCACCATCTCTGGTGGTCCACTACCAAGAGGTACTCATCTCGCAACTCCGGCTACTTAAGGTTGATTTTTCTTGTTTTTTAGGTAGCTTAATTTATTGCATTTTATTTCTCGACTTTAGTTTAGATTTTGATCACTCGATTTAGTGTAAAATTCCATCTTTGTAGTTTGCTGCAGCTCTGCTCCTACGAACATTTCCAATGTGACGTTGCCCTGTTTCGGCATGCATACCACCTAAACCTTCTTCCCTTATGCTTTTCCTACGCCCTACTTCACTTCACTCAACTATATCCTCTGTGGATCTGGGGTTGGGTTCTCCACCACTATTATTCGTCGGCGCGCCTCTACCCCCTTCCATTTCGCCACCATTCCACCCGCTAATGGGTTGAGGTAGTTTGCCCTCAATCCCACTTTCATCATGTGCAGGTCTTGAAGCTCCCAACTCTAGCTAAAGGAGATTTTGAAGTTTGGAAAGGTGCCAAGGTCTTCTGACCTTAGTAGACCTCACTTGTGATCTTCAGAGCATTTTGAACCCTCCATCCATTGAAGGACACCTCCATGAACCTTTTGGGCCATTCTACAGTAGCAAGGGACGTTGAAGGTGTGAGATCTCGTCGGAAGACACTCACCCCAATGGAGCTTCTTCCATGTTCTTCCACTGCACTCCTCCACCGTTGGATCAAAGGCCGACTCCCAGGCGTACATCCACCGTCAGATTAGAGAGCCCAGCACTGTTGATCTCGATATGAGATCTAATCTCAATCATTGTGCACCAACTTTTATCAGTCGTTGAGGGGCCGCCATGTTGATAAGAGAGGATCATCGAGTCGTGTGATCAAGCGCTATTAGGGGCATTTTACACCTTCTTCCTCCCGCTTTTTATTATTTTTATTTTAATCCTGTAAAATATTTTGTAGCTTTAAAATATTTGTAATATTTGCAAAGGAACCTCTGTGCTTCTTTCATATTGCACTTGAGTCCTTGTCAGGTCAACTCACGTGTCGTTCTACACAAGTTGGCCATTTGGAAGGATATGGGAGAAATCCTTAAGCACATCACGGAAGCGTGAGTATCGCATCATATATGATCGAGAACGACTAGTCACACTAGTTGCTCAGTGCATCAGAATTTAAAACTTTCTAATCGATGAAACCACATGATCCAAGAACACTTCTTGGATCATTTCATCTAACCACAAAGTAGATTAAGGAATACCTCTTGTAGCATGATTGTGATCGAGCCTATAAGAGAAGAAACCTCCTATCTTAACTCTGGTCTGTCAGAGGAGATGCTTGCGAGCGTGGAGATGAGTCACGTACTTCTCACAATCCAAATCATTTATCCAAGAAATGGATCTCCTGATCTCGTCTAATGAGATCGAACATCTTCTTCAAGAGCGAGATGCACCAAAGAATGCGGAGATTCGAAGAGGTGTTGAAGCAGGACATCAGTGACCTTCTCTCTAGGGATGGAGTGGATGGCCACTCAAGAAGCGAGAGGGCTTGTAGTGAGAGAGAGAGAGAGAGAGAAATTGTGTTGTTGTTGTTGTTACTTGAAGAGCAAGGGGTGCCTCTTATATGAGGTTTTGGGAGCCCATGGATCCCAAATCATGGACAACACATAATCAATGGATGAGATTGATTTGTGTTTCATTCAATGACCATGACGTTGTGGTAAAAACACAACAATAATTAATTTAATTTAATTTAATATATATTGATAAATAAATATGAGTTTATTCGAAATTAAATCAGTTTATCTTAGAGATAAAAGGGAGAGAAGATTGCCCTCATCCCTAAAAAGGGAGTGGTGGCCACGTTATCCCTTTAGGACATGGTGGTCGTCCATCACCTTGACTTGGAATGAGTCAATCTCCTTGAAATTTATGAGATTAGATTATCTCATGAAATCTCCAAGATTATCTCACAAAAATAATTCATACTTATCTTGTGAATATTGTAATCATGCTATTGGAAAAAATGGGAATCACATTCACATTCCAAAACAAAATGTAAATTATATTTTCAATTCATCATTCGATGTGAATCCAATTCACATCAATAATCAATCAACAAATATAAATCACAAAAGTCTCTCTCTAATATTTTATAAATCACATTTAAAACATATGTGAATAATTGGATAGTGCTATCCGCATTATTCATATACATAATAATAATAACATTGAATTATATATCAGATTATCATTCTCATGCATTCAAATAATATGAATCGAATTCACATTATTAATGATAATTAAATCACATTTAATTATCCATTTCTCAATGCTTAGATATAATTCAACAATGGAATTATTCTTGAACTTTTTCAAGTATAATGTGCTTTCGCCATAGATACTTGGATATAAGGATAGGGCGATTGTATGTTCCACATATGGTGACTTGGATATTGAATCACATCTCAAATCCAAATCTCATGGACCTCTCATAGATGCTTGATTCAAATCAAGGCTGCAAGTCTAATCTTCTCATTGCATCTGAATCTCATTCAAATCAATGTCCAACACTTGGACCAAGATCAGATTGTTTCTTTACTGAGAGGAGTCACTAAATTCCAGACCTATTTCATCACTCCCTCGGATTGGAAGCATCATGGTTATACAATCATTTATGACTACATCACCCTCAGGTATTCCTAATACATGTACATCCTGCATACTGGAAGACCTATGATAGACCAATGATATAGATCAATTTTACACCATCATCTTTAGGGTTTCATCATCAAGTTTCTCATTCTTGGTCAATAGGAGTTGGTATCGATCTATGCTTTCCAAAAGCATATATCATACCTTCAAATTCTATTCATGCTTCTAAAGAACGACGACCATGCATGGAATTTGATCGGTCCCAATACCTCATGAGTGAGCTCATGTCTTGCAGTTCACAAGTGAACTTGTATGATCCCCATGAAAGATCATATTACTCATATGCCCTCATATGCACACCAGCTCAATGATGTATAGACCTTTGTTAGGTTATCAACCTATTGGTCTGCCAAATGTACATACTTAGACATATAGTAATATATTTGTCTCCGGTTAGAGGATGTGTGCTTGTATCGGGACAGTATTTAATATAGAACTTTTGGTTATCTTAATCTCATTAAGTCAACTCTTTGACCCAACTAATCTAACACCTCTGAATCTCTATTTCCATGCAGAGGACCTACATCAAGAGGTCATTCAGATATCAGCCTATTGAGAAAGGATTGTCATCACTTACTCAGGTTGGAGATCATCTCTTAACAATCATTTGACGGTACTTGATGAGTTCACTATCTAACTCCTTAGATATTGATCCAAGCACCAGCCTCTATGATTCAATTATTAAATCAACAAATGTATAATCATTAAGATGGCCATGGTACATAACCCTATTTGTACAGAGGGACCTTATAGTGCACTCATTCATTTAATCTCATATGGAGAGTGAAAAAATCAATAAATTTTATTCGTAAGTAAAATATTACACTAACATTTATAGTAGGAATGGTTCGCCTCGGGATCACATGGCTAACAATCTCTCACTAGCCCTCAAAACCATTCGGGTACAATCCTTAAACCCATGTGCATTACATGTTGGCCAAAAACCATCTGTGTCAAAGGATTGGTAGGAGGATCAGCAACATTGTTGGAAGAGGCCACCTTGGTGATGATGATGTCACCATGCTTTTGAATCTCCCGAATGATGTGATATTTCCTTTTCGTGGGCTTCTCTTTTGATGCCATATGGGTTCCTTCACCTGAGCAATGGCACCCATGATATCGTAGAGTAGCGGGAATGGGGTATCAAAGGAAACTAAGCCAAGTTCCAGGATAAACTTGCGCAACCACACTGCTTCCTTTGCAGCATCCTATGTGGTAATGTATTCGGCTTCAGTTGTTGAATCAGTTGCAGTGTCCTGCTTCTTACATCTCCAGCTCACAAAACCACAGTTCAACAGGAACACAAACCCTTATGTTGACTTTCAATCATCAATATCTGCATGGAAGTCTAAATCTGTGTATCCCAAGACTTGGAGATCACCTTCCACATAGACCAAGAGGTAATCTTGTGCCCATCTTAGATACTTGAAAATGTTCTTCACTTCATCCCAGTATTATTCTATGTAACATGATTGGTAATGACTTATCACTCCCATTGCATGGCAGATAATCTGGCCTAGTACACATCATGGTGTACATTGAGCTTCCTACAACTGATGCATAGGGGCATCCAGCCATAGCTTTCTTTTCCTCAACACTCTGCGGAGCCATCCCTTTATATAGGTGAATATCATGTCTTAAGGGGAAAAAACCTTTCTTGGAACTCTCCATACAGAAACGTTCCAGAATTTTCTTAATGTACCCATGTTGTGATAATCCCAATATCATCTTTTCTCTATTTCTAAACAGCTTCAGACCCAAGATGTAAGAGTCTTCTCCGAGATCTTTCATCTTGAAGGTATGGGATAGACAAATCTTAACACCGGTCATCGTCCCTATACCATTCCCAATGATAAGGATGTCATCTACGTAAAGCACGTTGAATATAATGGTGCTCCTACTAAGCTTCTTGTACACACAAGGTTCATCAGGATTCTGCACAAAATCATAACTCTTTCTAGTTTCGTCAAATCTGATGTTCCAGCTAGGAGAAGCTTGTTCGAGCCCATAGATGGATTTCATCAGCTTGCATACTTTACCTTCCTTGCTTATGAAGCCCTGGGGCTGCTCCATATAGATATCCTCCTCGAGTTATCCATTGAGGAAAGCAGTCTTGACGTCCATCTGCCAGATGTCGTAGTCAAGAGATGCAACTATATCTAGCAGTGCCTTGATGGACTTAAGCATAGTCACAAGAGAGAACGTCGCATCGTAGTCGATGCCTTCTCTCTGTGTGTAGCCTTTGGCTACGAGTCGTGCCTTGGAACTCTCTACTTTCCCATCAGGTCCCCTCTTTCTCTTGAAGATCCATTTGCATCCAATGGATTTTACCCCTTCAGGTGGATCCTCTAGGGTCCATACACTATTCCTATGCATGGAGTCAATCTTTGATTTCATTGCTAGCATCCATCTATACTTGTCATGATCCGCGAGTGCTTCATCAAATGAAGCAGGATCATTGTCAGTCTCACCAGACACTTGGAATCCATACCTTTCAGGTGGTTGATTAATCCCTGATTCTTACTCTTTATTATTTTATTTTAGCTATTTATCGTAGCAAAGTGGTATGTAAAGACCTGTAAATACAATAACATAGCATTCAGCATGCATTTGTTAATATATCAGAATTAGCATATTTTTGTGCAAAAATGTATTAGAATAAAGGAAAAGAAAAAGAAAGGAGATATTTATAATAAATACAGAGTGATCCGAACCCCAAGAGAAGGTCAAGCCTTGACCTGGTCGCAAAATAAAATAAGTAGAGAGAGATAGGATCTACTCTGCATTGTACATATTACCTATGTGTATAAATTATTTTTGACAAAATAAAACTAAATTTTTATTTTTACTCCCTTTAATGTATTTCTAAAAATAATATAAAAAGAAAGTAAAAATAATAACAACAAAATAAAAATAAAAACAAAATCCTCCTTGCAATTGTACAAAACACATGTCACATTCATTATTTATTTTATCCCTGTATATAACTCCTAAAAATAAAATAAAAATTATTTTGTACTCCTACAATTATGTTGAAAATAAATAAAATATAAAATTGGGTATTGTATAAAAATAACAAATAAAAATACTTGTACATAATGCATAGGTATATTATACTTGTATATAATATTATATAGTGTATATACACTAATTTATTTTTCTTAAAAATATTTAAAAATCGCAAAATATTCCTTGAAAAATAATAGATTTTTTCATTTTATTCATTTTTTTAATTCAAATTCATTTATTATTATTAATTTAATTATCTTTATTTTTTCCCTTATTTTGTCCTGTAACGTCTTTTGTCTGTATTCATGGCCCCTTCTGATTGGGCCACCTTTGATTATTGACCGAGGTCAACTGGTCCCCCCAGTCTCCCTTTTCGCCAAAATTAGGTTTCTCCGCCATTCTCCAAATTTTTCCGACCTCATCCGATCGCCATTTCACCCGAGCTTCTGCTCTGAATCGAGAATGTGGATCCCTAATCCATGCCCCATGTTTTCCTCATTGATCCTCGCCTCAGTTCGCGGGTTACGCATCCTCCTTGTCGGACCTGCAATCCTATTTATCATGCGACTCCCCCTCCCTTTTCTGCCTCCTTTGGCTATGCCGCCACCTCCTGCATACCCGTCTCTTAATTTCCAAAGTGACAGCATGAGAGGGATAGGGTGAGGAAGCTTTCTGGATCATGAGAGCCCCAGGTCCGGTGAGGTTCTTCCTCAGCTCTGCCGCGAGGAGCCCAACCTCAAGTTGCGCCGGCTATCGAGGTCACTACCCCCCCCCCCCCCCCCCCCCGTGGATGGCGTCCACGTCCCCAGGCGTTCTTCCTCCAACCTTAGGTACTCACAATACCCTCCATTTTTCATCTATTCGATCGTCTCTCCGAGAAATAGAGCACCTCCAACAACGATCTTTCATCCCTTGTTTCACCATCTTCCGACCTTACTCCGCCTCACCCCGATTTCCTATCACTTCTACGTTTTCTCTGCAACCCCCCACGTGGCTCCAGCCATCGAGTTGGAGCCTCCTAGCAGGTCGATTCCCTCGTATGATTGGAGACTTGCCCCGCTTACCCTCCACCTCTATTTTCGACACGTGTAATGCTCTAATTCTTGCTGGAACCACCTCCCCCCCCCCCCGAGCATGCATCTTCTCCTGCAGGGTTGGAGCATGACAAGACCTCCTCTGGCAGACAAGGATACCTTAGAATAGCTCCAGGTCATCCATGCCTCCCGGGGCCCTTCTCGTGGTCTTAGGCCCTTCTGAGCCAACAAGCAGCTATGGAGCACCTTCTACGACAAGTCCTTCATCTCGACAGCTCACGAGGATGCCAGACCAGCACGCAGTCGCCGATTGAAACTCGTCTCCGACGAGTTCTTCCCCGTTTGTCCAGATAGCGTCCCAGTTGTTCGATTAGGGTCCTCTCCAGTTCTAATCACAGTCGTTCACCATCGAGAGGCTCCTGATCGTCAGATCCATTTGAGGATCTCATCTCATCCATCCATCACCGAAAGGGTATCGACTCATCCAAACCGTTCATCTATAAGTGGAGCGCCATCGTCCGTTGGATTGTGCTTAATAAGGGTTAAATTGTTCTTAGGCCCCTCTTTGTATTATGTTTTCTATATAGTCCTGTAAGTATTTGTCGTAGTTTAAAATAGTTTGGTTATTTTGCAAGTGAACCCTTGTTACTTTTAGTATTTGCACTTTAGTCCTCTGTGTGTGAACTCATGTGGCATACCACGTGCTTTTCTAGTGTATTTGCATGTTATTCCCAAGATTTCACATATGTTATGTTTTGAATGAAGACTTTCTGATATTTACACTTATACCCCTGTGAGTGGTTTAATGAGCATTTGTGTTTATTCCCTGGACTTTTTCCATTTCTCACCCTAAGCTTTTAGTCTGCATTATTATCTGGCTTGGAACTTTACTTTGATTACAAAAAGGTCCCTTCATTCTGTCTGTCTTGTTTTTAATCAAATAAATACCAAATTAATTCCAAAAAATCTATAAAAATTGCCATTAGCTCATGCTAACATGTAATTATTATGGTAATTTTTGTGGATTAATTCAGCATCGTTTACTATTTTCTAAAAATCAAAAACCCTAAAAAAGGGTTCTGTATAATTTAGAAAAATACATAAAAATTCGAAAACTCCATTTAAAAATTGTAATTTGTGTGCTTTATCTTCAGTACCAATTTTGTCTTGAAAACCCTTATAAAAACCTTAAAATTACAAAAGACTCAAAAACTTCTAAAAATCATAAAAATTCTAGAAATATTAAAAAAAATAATTTCAGTCTCTGTTTGCTGCTCTTTTAATCTAGTTTTTCATAAAAAATTATAACCAGGACATTAGGGTACTTTAAGTATTTTTAATTTGCCATTTTGTTTTGGTTGTACACTATTTTCCTTTTTACCCTTGTTTGATTTTTATAAAATCACAAAAACATCATTAAAATCTTAGGAAATCATCAACAATACCTTAATATTTGAAAAGGCCAAAAATATTTTTATTCCTAACTTTTGAGCATTTTAGTTCTGAACAAAAATTAAAAAAGCTTGCTTGCTTGCTTGTGTGCATAGTTTCTTTATTACCTTGTTTTTATCCCTTATTCAAAAATATAAAAATTTGCAAATTAAAAATCAATAAAAATATGTATTTTATTTCCTAAAAACTGACTACTTTCTACGATTTCTCATGCTCCTTATGCTCGACCCTGGTTGCTACAACAGGTTAAAATAAATAGCAGAGACTGTTGACATGTTTTCGTGCCTTGATCGATTTATCTTTTGATTAAGTGGTTTCTATCTTTTTCTTGATTGAGCATGGCCTAATGATCCAGGTCACAACGATCCTTTTATTATCTGATTCCCTAACCAGTGTTGCTCGGCCACTCATCAGAATGGAACCATTGTCGGGGAGCATGGCTTAGTAGTCGTTTTTTCAGATTTTTGGATATTTTTATCTCTATTTGTTATAACTGTTTTCTGACCTATTTCTGTTTCACTTTTTATGCAAGGAACTGCTTGAGGACACTTTGGAAGAGACCCACACCTGAGGAGGAGCAGGAGAAGAGCAGGAGCCAGTTATATTAGATAGAGTGGAGTAGAGTAGTTTATTTTCAACAGACTTTTTATTATTATTGTAATAATGTTGGTTCTCTGGACACTCTTCTTGGACCTAACCTTATCGAGGTATGTTTCGCCGAGCATCGGGAGACCTCTGAGATTTTGTGGTTTTGTTTTTATCGCTTTTTTCTTTCTATTTGATTCTCGCAATTTAGCCCTTAGACTTAGGATTTTTGATTGATTGTAACATAAATAATTTAAGGCCCAACCCCTAATAGATTGCTTGCACCTATAGAGTGTAATTAGACCTTATTATCAAATCAAAGTAAAGAAAGTTAACTTGATCGAGAGGTTACGTACCGCTAGAAGTCGTATACATCGCATGCAGGATCCGTTGTGGCAGAAATCGATCGATCTCCGAGACCGGACTCAGATATCAATCTTTGATCAGTTAGCTATTGTTATTCACGATCATTAGAAATTGCTCGTCTGAAGGTCGTTTTCTTCGTGCATCATATAGTTAGTTTCTTTTCAGTCTTTTAATTTATGTGCGGATTACCTTTCTTATAGAGTGCTATCTACAGGTACGCATCTCTATCTTTGCATGCATCATAGTGTTTGATCGTTCATCGGCTTTTTCAACTTCTTCCCCCATTTTTGGACTTAAAATAAATCAGGAGATCGAAACATTAATTAGGCGTTGTGTTTAATTGAAAAATGTCTAATAAAAGAAAGCCATAAAATTGTGACTACTAATGCAAACTTTACCCTAAAACCCACCTCACATAAAAATATTTGTTTTGGGGAGAGTCACCCCCTCATTGGTTGGTTTGTATATAGCGAGAGAGTGAGTCGCACGCTAGGCTAGAGCCATATCTGAACTTCCTTCAGACTACTGTTCTTATGGTTAGTCATTCTCTAATGAGGATTTCACCGGGGAGCCAGTAATCGGTCCGGGACTTCCTTAGCAAATTGGGCAGATCGGGTAGCCGCTAAAAGGTCTGCACCCATACTTGCTGGGAAAAATCTAATTGTGGGATTGGGCCAGTCTCCCGGGAGCATCGGGTTCCTACATCTTGCTTAATCACTATTATAGACTGATTGTTCGCCTAAAATAAAATTGACAAGACTAACGATCGAACCTTCACTGTCATCAGCTCAGTGTCGTATAGGTGAATTAGAGGTTTGACTTTTGATCTTATTTGCTTTCCTGATCTCATCCGTACATATCCCCACATCACGATGATGGGAAAGAGATCCCTTTGGCTGCCATTGACAGCACCGCTCTCGAGCACTCCTCTCTACTCATCCAGGGCAGTTTCAGAGAGACCAGACCTACTCTAAGAACCTGAGTTCACTACCACCTTGTTCCTCTTCGACCACCCTTCTCCCACCAGTCTTGAGGTGCCCGAGCAGAAGCCAGCACAGATTCATGTTCATTTGACAGCACATGAGTTCTAGTCTTTTGCCTTTACAGAGACCCACGAGATGGCCAGCAGCGACGGACGCACCAATGAGCAGCCCCAGGGTTCTACTTACGTTATGGATCAGCGAGCCATCAACAACACACTCCTATCCTCCCTGGAGATGATGTAGAGACAGATTAGAGACCAGGGAGCATTTACGATAGAGGTGTGTCATGAGTTAGTACATATGCGAGCTAACAGAGGAGAGCCGCAGCACCCAGCCAGTGGAGAGATACTAGGAGCTGGATGAGGAGCAGATGGACACCTGGAGGATCAGCCAAAGTCGGTCAAACAACCACGGTCAATGAGGTAGTTGCACAACTCTAGTGCAACCCTTACCCAGTGATGGATTCAGCTCCTTGAGATTTTGGGCGACTTCAAGATTGGCCCCCAGACGATTCATTCATGTCCATGTTCCATGGGCTAGCCACCGAAGAGTTGCATCTACACTTGCAAGAATTTGAGATGATATGTACAATCCATGATAGATACGTGGACGAGGATACCATCAAGAAGATAGCATTCTCTTTCTCCCTGGTCGACAGAGAAACCTACTGGCTGAAGCATTTAGGGAGATATGTTACTACTTGGGAGAATATCCAGACCAAGTACTTGAACAAGTACTATCCACTCGGCTGGACCAATGTAGCTCGAGCTCTGATCAACAACATGACCATGATCCTCAACGAGCAGTTTCATGAAGCGTGGGATTGATTTCGTGAGCTCATCAACCGGTGTCCATACCATGAGATTTCCAAGCCCAACTTAGTACAGAGTTTCTTTTGTGGGCTGACACCGGAGCTGCAGGGGCTTGTTAATGCCTCATATGGGGGGTCCTATTTCGCCAAGGATGAGGATCAGGTTCGGGCCATCTATGAGGAGATGGTAGAAAACTACACAGTGATGTCCCAGACTCGAGTCTACACACAGGGGAAGCCCCTTCCACAAGCTATGTCCTATCAAAGGATATCATCGGTTGATGCAGGTCCATCCACTTCGTCAGCAGCAGGTACAGGTAGAGTTATTAGTAGCTAACATGGGGATTATTAGTGAGAAGTTGGATCGCATAGAGATTATAGAGAAGAAGCGGTGCTAGGGAACGACGTAGATCGACCAGTTGGCACAGACTCTCAGTGACCTGAAGACCTAGATCATGTATCTTGAGGAGTCACAGACGGCTTCTCAGCCCCATTTTAGGTCATTGGTTGATAACAGCAGCATCAGCTCTTCCCAGTCACCTGCCTAGTACCGTTAGGTTCACCACATCCAGGCAGAATCGGTTCAGCAGTTGCAGCATTACTCTCAGCCACCACCGTCTCAGGACACTCATATGGTGGTGTATCAACATGATCATCCTTTGGCAGTTCTCCCCCTTCCTCGTACGAGCAGGAGCTATTGATGGAAGTCGACGGGATTTGGTATGACGGGCAGCAGCCCGGGATCCGTTGAGGTCATCCTGGATTCAAGTGGTCCCTCGGAGGCACCTCGTCCCTACAACAGCCTTCAGCTCCGGGTGGCCAGAGCAACTAGCAGCAGCAGCCCTAGTATGATAACCAACCACAGTATTACTAGTCCGGTCCTCGTCCTTACCAGCAGGGACAACAGTGGAGGCAGTAGTCGTAGCCTCAACAGTTCACTCAGCCTCCCCCTCATCAGTTCCAGCAGCAGCCTCATTTCCAGTGAGGCAACCCGTCCAGTTCTCATAGACCAGCCTCTAAGAACCAAGCCCTTGACGATCTAGCCCACCTTCTCTTAGACCAGCAGGCATCTTTCATGCGGGAGATGGATGAGTTCCAATAGGAGATGAGCGACATCATAAAGGGCAAGGCCGCCAACCCGCTCAGATCGAGGCCAATACAAATAACCTAAAGAGGAAGTCTGAGCAAGTACTGTTTACAGAGACCACCAATCCTAGTAATTCATTGGGTGATATTTTTTCATACATATTTGATGTTGATTTTGTGACACTTAGGAGCGGTAGGATGCTAGTCGGCGGCACCTCGTCTAAGCGACGACTACATGAGGATCTAGGAACGCCAGACGAGGAGGATAGTGGTGTTGATGCCACTGATGATGTTGATGATAATGATATTGAAGCAACCAAGGACGTTGATCCAGCCAACGGTATTGAGGCCATCGTTTCTCTAGATACAGTTGGTGTTACTGATGCCACCATTCTACCTGATGTTGAGCCAGAGCACGGTGCTGATGCTGCTAAGATTGGTGATGTGGGTGGTGATGATGCCACCATTTCTATTCCAGTTGTGTTTCCCCTATCGTTGTATCTCAAGACAATTTTGAAGATACCAAAATAATTAATAAAGGAAAGGTTTCTTCATCTACTTCGAGTCCATCTATGTTGCATGTTGATCTTGGTATGGGCTCCATTTCATCACAGACACAGGAACCTAATCTTATCCCTTTATCTGAGAAGAGCCCATCCATCCCCTTCCCTCAAGCACTACGCTTGGACAAGGGGAATAAAAGAAAAAAATCCCAAAAAGACCCTGTAGCTAGAGTTCATCCAGCAGATGATAGACAGAATTCAGATATAGCTGACTCTACAAGAGGCACTTGAGCATATCCCTCTCTTCCAAAAGAACCTGAGAGAGAAGATTACTATCCGCGGGAAGAGAAGGAACCACAATGCAGAGATCCATGTGCTCACTCGTGCTACAAGCTTTGTGATCCAGAATCATTTGCCAGCCAAGAGGCCAGATGCAGGAGCTCTGTATTTTGGATTCCATATTCATGAGCAGTGGTTCGATCAAACTCTATTAGACAACAGCTCTTCCATCAACCTACTTCCGGCAGCCTTACGTGATTGATTCAAGTTTGGCCCACTTCGATAGACCAAGATAGTCCTTCAGTTTCTGATAGATTTGTCAAGAGGCCGAAGGGGTTGTTGAAGGACGTGGACATCATAATTCAGGGCCCGAAATTCCCCATGGACTTCGTTGTATTGGACATGGAGATCCCTGAGTCTGTGACAGATACCCTCATCATATTAGGATGACCATTCTTGGCCACAGTCAAGGCGGTGTCTGACCATGATAGTGGGAAGGTGTACTTTCACATCGAGGGTGAAATTATACAAATAGAGATGATTGACGAGACCAGAGCGTGAGATTCAGCTTGCTCATAGTAGTTCGATAATACAGAGCAGATGACAGAGGCAGAGCGAGACATCCACCGGGAGTGTGATTTTGTGATCACGGATGAAGAGGCACTTTGGTATGCCCCCATTTCACGAGCTCTTGTCTCATCTTCAGACACTACAGATTTACAGCTTCTAGCAGATGAGAGTTCGGAGAGCACATTCCTAGCAGAAGACACATTCAAGGCTGACGATCGTACCATGGAGAGCAAAGCAGATTAAGTTTCTTGTTATTCTGATCCAGATCCCTCAGATTCAGATATAGATTGGGCTGAGTTTGATGAGCTATTACCTTGTCTGATTCCTACAGAGTCGATAGCTACGGTGGAGACCGAGCTAGCACCGATTGCAGACACACCAGTAGGGTCGTCTTCACCAGATTTGCATGATCAGCGAGAGTTCTCACATTTAGATTTGGTTACTTTCACACAAACATTCCAGAAGCTAGATTTGCCAGCTCCCAGTTGCCCAGAGTTGAAGCCCTTTCCACAGTCGCTGAAGTATAGATTCCTCGAGGGGGAGCATGAGATGTACCCAGTCATTATCTCAGCAGATTTGACTGTAGAGCAAGAATCTCATTTGATGGAGGTTCTTGGAAGGAAGTACAAGATGATAGGATGGAGCGTAGCTGATCTCCAGGGGATAAGTCCAACCCTATGCTCCCATCATATCTATATCAAAGAGGATGCTGAGCCATCGCGTGAGTTCGAGCAACGGCTGAACCCGGATCTTCGAGAAGTGGTCATGAAAGAGATATCAAAATAGTGGAGCGCCGATTTTATCTACCCCTTCTCTGACTCCAAGTGGGTTAGTCCATTGTATGTGGTGCCCAAGAAGATGGGCATCACTACAGTTGTGAGTGAGTCTGGAGAGGAGATCGCTACTTGGGTACCCACTTCTTGCAGGGTCTGTGTGGACTATAGATGATTGAATCAGGCCACCAAGAAGGATCATTTTCTGTTACCTTTTATTGATCAGATTATTGAGAGGCTAGCAGGGAAGAGTTATTACTTCTTCCTTGATGGGTACTTCGGCTACAACCAGGTGGTCGTAATGCCCGAAGACCAGGACAAAATGACATTCACCTACCGTTTGGGACTTATGCTTTCAAATGGATGCCCTTTGCTCTATGTAACACCCCAGTGACATTTGAAAGGTGCATGTTGTCCATCTTTTTGGACTTGGTGGGTGAATGTTTAGAGGTCTTCATGGATGATTTCTCGGTCTACGGCGACAGGTTTGATGCTTGTATTGATTGCCTAAATAGTGTGCTTCAACATTATATCGAGATCCGTCTTGTTCTATATTGGGAGAAGAGTCACTTCATGGTGACTAAGGGGACGGTGGTTGGTCATATCATCTCCAACAGGGGCATGGAGGTCAATCTGGCCAAGGTGAATATCATTAGGAAACTCAATCTGCCGTCCAACTTGCGGTAGTTGCGGTCTTTTCTAGGGCATGTTGGTTTGTATCGATGTTTTATTAAGGACTTCAGTCGAATTGCCCAACAGCTCACTAATCTACTGACAAAAGACACCAAGTTCATTGTAGACGATAAGTCTCTTGCATCTTTCGAGACTCTCAGGAATCTAGTTGTTGAGGCTCCTATCCTTCAGCCGCCTGATTGGTCTCTCCCATTCAAGATCATGACGGATGCTTATGATTTTGACACATGGGCTATGCTAGGACAGAGGAGGGACAGATTACCTTTTGCCATTGACTATGCTAGTCGTACCTTGGATGCCGCTCTGCGGAATTATACAGTCACGGAGAAAGAGATGCTAACCGTAGTATTTGCCTTAGATAAGTTCAGATCGTATATTCTTGGATCCAGAGTGTGGCTATTTACACCGATCATACTGCCATCACGTACCTCATGATAAAGACAGATGCCAAAGCTAGATTGACCAGATGGATCCTTCTATTCCAGGAGTTTGATATTGAGATAAGGATAAGCCTAGAGTCAATAATGTGGTGGTGGATCATCCCTCTCGATTGGAAAATATTAAGGAATCTGAGCAGATAGAGCCAATTATAGAGACCTTCCCAGATGAGGTGATCCTTGCTATCGTCTTGCTCCTGTGGTACGCTAACAATGTGAACTATCTTGTCGCTGAGAAAGTTCCACAAGGATGGCCCAGGAAACGACTTAAGACCTTCCTTGTGAAGGCCAAGACGTACCATTGGGAGGACCCCATCCTTTATCATGAAGGAGGGGATAGCGTCTGGCGTCAGTGCATTCCTCAAGAGGAGTACCATAGCATCCTCACATACTGCCACAAGCTTGAGGCAGGAGGACATCATTCTGGGAGGAGAATAGCACAGAACGTGCTCCAATCTGACCTATGGTGGCCTACCCTCTTCAAGGATTATGATGAATTCATGAAGAGTTATACTGACTGTCAGAGGATGGGCACTTGTGGACAGTGCGATATGGTGCCGATGCAGCCCATTCACTTATGTGAGGTTTTTTATGCATGGGGCATTGATTTCATGGGTCCATTCCCTAAAAGTCAAGGATTCGAGTACATTCTGTTTGTTGTTGATTATGTGAGTCATTGGGTTGATGCCATTCCCGCTTGAACCGTAGATGCTAAGACTGTTGGCCGATTTTTGAGGTAAAATATCATTTCACGGTTCGGGTGCCTAGAGTTTTGATATATGACAGGGAGTCTCATTTTATCAATGACAAGGTAAAGGCCCTTTCTAACGAGTTCACATAGACCATCGAGTTGCCACTCCATATCACCCTCAGACCAATGGTCTTGTTGAAGTATCGAACAGGGAGGTCAAGATGATATTGCAAAAGGTCGTCCGCCTAGACCGAAAGGATTGGTCACAACTTTTGGACTTAGTCTTGTGGGCATATCGGACCTCCTTCAAGACACCTTTGGGTACGTCTCCCTTTCATCTTATTTATGGAAAGCCATGCCATTTTCTTGTGGAGATAAAGCACAAGTCACTATGGGCTGTCACTGAGATATTATTGGATCCAAAGAGTATAGGAGATCAGAGGAAGGCAGAATTGGTAGCCTTGGAGGAGCTTAGAGATGTAGCCTTTTCGAGTAGACTACAGTATAAGGAGCGAGTGAAGATATGGCATGATTCTCGTATCAGCCACATGCAGTTTGAGTCGAACCAGTGAGTATGTCTATTGCATGCCAGATTAAGCTTATTCCCAGGGATGTTGCAGAGTAAGTGGAAGGGACCATACTTGGTCTGAAAGGTGTACGACAATGGCAACATTAACATATCTAATATATCGTCGGATTCCACCTTTTGAGTTAATGGTCGGTGTCTAAAGCCATATCTAGATCATGATGTGTTGATCGTTGACATTGCCCCTATTCATTTTGCATGAGATGTGGTCTTTGACTCAAATCATTTGCATCTCATGCCTGATTATCACCTTCTTCCGTCGTTGTATAAATCCAGATATCCATAACATACATTCTTTGGTCTAACACTCCATTTTGCATCATGTGATTATGCTATACTTAGGGTGTACTTTACCCTACGTACGTTGATTATTTTTACCTCTATTTTGCTACCTATACTTAGGGATATTTTACCCTAAATATAGGGGAGGTAGACCCTGTACATTCTAACCCTTGGTTTTCCCCTTGTGTACAGTCTTCTATACTTAGAACTACTTAATCCTAAGTAAAGGGGGATCACCAACTTCTATTGATTGTATTCTTTCATTCATTGTTGTAGTAGTGCTTTTATTTACTTCCCAATACTCAACATGAGTTATGTCTTCTTCATCGCTCTTTGATCACCGTGAGGACATCGTTCGAGCTAATAACATCGTTCAAGCTAATAATAGGGGTGTCGTATATATTGTATATATACTTTAGCCATAACTCGTACTTTATGTGAGTATCTTTATAAATAAAATGGCTAAAAACCGCGACACTAAAAATCACAGAAATTTTAAAAATTTCCCTGTAATTAAAATTCTTCCTTGCACATACATGTTTATAAATAGCTATTTGTAAAAACTTATTTCTGTACAAATAATTGTAAAAATGTTTTGATTGTGAAAAGTTTTTAAATATTTTTGTAGGAAAATTATGTATATGATACAAAATTTTTGAAAAATGTTTGAAAAATAAAAGTTTGCAAAAATATGTTTGTAAATAGTGTGTTCAACTTAGTCTTCTTCCTTGCATTCAAACATTTTCAAAAAATTTGCATATTTTAAAAATTACATCAAAAAGAGTTGTATACATATTCTTGTATATTATATTCTTCTAAATCATAGTTTACATTTAAACTAGTCTGGAATTAAATTGGAAAATAGAGCTTGGTTAAGACCTTAATCCACCTAACTCTTAGAGGAACCTTGTAGGATTTGGGGTTGAGACTTTTCAGGTCCATTAGTGACTTAATTCTTTGAGTCCACTAGGCTATGTTCACATGTCATCTTGATAAGCCTAAGTAGAACACTAACAATGCACGCATGACTCCCACAAACAATGGCTTTACTTGGACCAGCACCTTATACATATGGATGAGATGATGAGGAGGCAATTTTCATTGGCTTGGAGTAGAATACGAGGGTAGTACTTCTAGGCAGAACCTCTCGTCTTCCTTTAGGGAGGGATGTGCATCTTAACTTGGTCTTGTAGCATTGAGGTCTAAAGACAGGAGTTGTGGGTTGCAATAATGCTTCAAAAGGGTGATAGTATACTTTCTCAAGAAGAAAAAGTCCTTATGTATATGATGCACCATGTAGATATGTTGTACATATGCACATCAAAAAAATGTGCAAAATCAAGAAAAACTACAAAAAAGTGGACAGGCCTGGTTGAAAATAAAATTCCTACCGGAGTGTATATAGTCAAATAAAGTAAAGCTTATGTATTACACCTTCTTATCTCATGAATCTTGCAGCAGGAGACTTACCTGCACTAGTTGGGCTCCCAAGGATACGTGGTTACACTGGCCACGGTCCATTCTCTTCTTTCCCATCTTCTTGAGCCAGTTGCACTTGAACTTAGAAGGGAGTACCCCGCTCCTCGAGGAAAGAGTTGCTAGACTGAGGAATTAGAGTTACCTTGTTGAGGGAGATTGTTTCTTTGTCATTTCTGAGGTGGGGAGCGACATATCACTTACACGGTACAAGGGAAGATACATAGTCATTAGAGTTTGCATATGTAGACTTGTTCTGATATGGATTATTGAGGAGTCTTGACTATAGAATGGTGGAACTTAAAGGTTATTGAGTCTTAAACCTATATCCCAATAAGGTTTCGACAAACTAATAATCCAAAGGTCTGACTGAGCTCCATACTTCAATTTAATGAAGATAAGTTTAATAATCAACCTTGATTCCCCTTCTTTTTCTTTTCTTTCTCGTTTCACTTCTTTTTCAAATAAGTGTCTACTAAGGGACTAGCAAAGGTAAAGTATAGGGGGTCATGAATCCCTGATTCTCACTCTTTATTCTTTTATTTTAGCTATTTATCTTAGAAAAGCAGTATGGAAATATTTGTAAATACAATAACATTGAATTCAACACGCATTTGTTAATATGGCATAATTAGCATGTTTTTGTGCAAAAATAAAGAATAAAGGGGAAAAAGGAAGGAGGTATTTAGAATAAATACAAAGTGACCCGAACCCCAAGAGACAGTCAAGCCTTGACCTGATCGCAAAATAAAATAAGTAGAGAGAGATAGGATCTACTCTTTGTTGTACATATTACCTATGTGTATAAATATTTATTTTTGACAAAATAAAACAAAATTATTATGTTTACTCCCTTGAATATATTTCTAAAAATAATCTAAAAATAAATTAAAAATCATACAAATAAATAAAAATAAAAACAAAATCCTCCTTGCAATTGTACAAAACACATGTATACACATCACATTCATTATTTATTCTATCCCTGTAAATAACTCCTAAAAATAAAATAAAAATTAATTTGTACTCCTAAAATTATGTTGAAAATAAATAAAATATAAAATTGGGGTATTCATATAAAAATAACAAAACAAAAATACTTGTACATAATGCATAGGTATATTATACATTTATATAATACTATATATTATATATACACTAATTTATTTTTCATAAAAATAATAAAAAATCACAGAAATAATCTTTGAAAAATAATAAATATTTTTCATTTTATTCATTTTTAATTCAAATTCATTTATTATTTTTAATTTAATTATCTTTATTTTTACCCTTATTTTGTCATGTAGCATCTTTTGTTCGTATCCACGACCCCTTCTAATTGTGCCACCTCGGATTGTTGACCGAGGTCAACTGGTCCCCCCAGTCTCCCTTTTCACCAAAATCAGGTTTTGTCTTCTTTTCTCTAAATTCTTCCGACCCAATCGCCATTTCACCCGAACTTCTGCTCCAAATCGAGAGTGTGGATTCCTAATCGATGCCCGATCTTTTCCTCCTCGATCCGCACCTCAGTTCGTGGGCCACACCTCCTCCTTGTCGGACCTGCAAGACTATTTATATTGCGACTCCCCCTCCCTTTTCCGCCACCTTTGGTTGCGCCACCACCTCCTGCATACGCGTCTCCTCTTTTCCAGAGTGACAACATGAGAGGGATAGGTCGAGGAAGCTTTCTGGAGCATGAGAGCCCCAGGTCCGGTGAAGTTCTTCCTCAACTCCGCTACGAGGAGCCCAGCCTCTAGCTGTGCTGGCTATCACGGCCACTACCACCTGTGGACGACATCCACGTCCCCATGCTTTATTCCTCCATCCTTAGGTACACACTATACCCTCAATTTTCCATCGATTCAATCTTCTCTCCAAGAAGCAAAGCACCTCCGACGACAATCTTTCATCCCTTGTTTCACCATCTTTTGACCTTATTCCGCCTCACCCCGACTTCGTATCACTTCTACGTTTGCTCCGCAACCCCCCAAGTGGCTTCAGCCATCGGGTTGGAGCCTCCTGGCAAGTTGATTCCCTCGCATGACCGGAGACCTGCCCTACTCACACCTCTATTTTCGACACTTGTGATGCTCTAACCCTTGACGGAAGCACCTCCCCCCCCAGTATACGACTTCTCCTGCAGGGTTGGAGCACGACCAGACCTCATCTAGAGGTTAAGGATACCTTAGAACAGCTCCAGGTCATCCACGCCTCCCCAGGGCCCTTCTCGTGGTCCTGGGCCCTTCTGAGCCAACCAGCAGCTGTGGAGCACCTTCGCTGACGAGTCCTTCATCTCAGCAGCTCACGAGGACGTCGGAATAGCACGTACTCGCCTATTGAAATTCGTTTCCGACGAGTTCTTCCTTGTTCATCCAGATAGTGTCCCAGTCGTTCGATAGGGTCCTCTCCAGTTCTAATCACATTCGTTCACCATCGAGAGGTTCTTGATCGTCAAATCCATTTGAGGATCTCATCTCAGCCATCCATCGTCGAAGGGGTATTTATTCATCCAGACTGTTCATCCATAAGTGGAGCTCCATCTTCTGTTGGATGGCGCTTAATAAGGGGCAAATTCTTCTTAGGCCCCTCTCTGTTTTATGTTGTCTAGATAGTCCTATAAATATTAGTCATAGTTTAAAATAGTTTGGTTATTTTGCAAGTGGACCTTTGTTACTTTTAGTATGTCACTTTAGTCCTCTATGTGTGAACTCACGTGGCATACCACATGCTTTTCGGTTGTATTTGCATGTTATTCCCTGGATTTCACATATGTTATGTTTTGAATGAAGACTCTCTGATATTTGCACTTATACCATTGTGTGTGGTTTAATGAGCATGTGCGTTTATTCCTTGGACTTTTTTTATTTCTCGCCCTAGGCTTTTAGTCTACATTATTATGTTGCCTGGAACTTTACTTTAATTACAATAAAGTCCCTACATTTTTCCTGCCTTGTTTTTAAACAAATAAATACTAAATTGATTCCAAAAATTCTATAAAAATTAATGTTAGATCCTACTAACATGTAATATTTGTGTTAATTTTTGTGGATTAATTCAGCATCCTTTGTTATTTTCTAAAAATCAAAAACCCTAAAAAGTGTTCTGTCTATTTTAGAAAATACATAAAAAATCGAAAAACCAATTTAAAATTTCCTCAAAAATTTCTGATTGTGTATTTTTGTGTGCTTTATCTTCAGTACCAGTTTGTGTTTAAAACCCTTATAAAAACCTTAAAAATTACAAAAGACTCAAAAACTTCTGAAAATCATAAAAAAAATTTAGAAAAATCAAACAAATATAATTTTAGTCTCTGTTTGTAGCCCTTTTTGTCTAGTTTTTCATAAAAAATTTACAATCAGGACATTAAGGCAATTAACTATTTTTAATTTGCCATTTCGTCCTTATTGTACATTATTTTCCTTTTTAGCTTGTTTGATTTTTATAAAATCAAAAAACATCATAAATAACTCATAAAATCAAAAAAAAATACCATAAGATTTAAAAAGGCAAAAATATTTTTATTCCTAATTTTTGAGCATTTTAGTTCTGAACAAAAATTAAAAAGGCTTGCTTGTGTGCATAGTTTCTTTATTACCTTGTTTCTATCCCTTATTTAAAAAAATATAAAAATTTGCAAAATAAATGTCCATAAAAATATGCATTTTATTTCTTGAAAACCGACTACTTCGTAAGATTTCTTGTGCTTCTTGTGTTCGACCCTGGTTGCTATATCAGGTTAAAATAAATAGCGGAGACTGCTGACATGTTTTCATGCCTTGATTGATTTATCTTTTGATTGTGTGGTTTTTATATTTTTCTTGATTGAGCATTGGCCTTGTGATCCAGGGTGCAACGACCCTTTGATTATCCGATTCCCTAACCCGTATCGCTCGGTCGCTCATCAGTGGTGCAACCACCCTCGAACTCCTTCGAAGAGGTATGAGTGTTTCATCTTTATTTATCTCTTCAGTTTCTGGTTCAGGAAGCTCAGAATCCTTAGAGGACTTAATGAGTTCCTCCGCTTCATTTTTATCTTGACCTTTAAGGAAGCCATCCTCCGAGAATCTCACATCTCTAGAGATGAAAACTTTCTGGGTCTCAGGGTCATAAAGTTGGTATCCAATACCATCCTTAACATACCTAATGAAGTAGCACTCTCGAGTAAGAGAATCTAGCTTACTTGCATCCATTTTCTTTACATGGGCCAAGCAACCCGAAACCCTCAAGTGATTAACACTAGGTTTGATTCAATTCCATAGCTCATGAGGAGTCATAGGTATAGACTTGCTAGGAATCTTGTTCAGGATATATATTGTGTCTCTACTGCATATCCCCAGAAACTAAGAGGTAAATGTTCTTTGCTCATCATCGAACGGACCATATCCATGATGGTCATGTTGCGTCTTTCAACAACACCATTATGTTGGGGGGTTCCAAGAGGAGTGAGATTGGAGACAATTCCATTATCTTTAAGGTATTCCTTGAATTCATCTAAAAGGTACTCGCCACCTCGGTCAGATCAAATCCATTTAACCTTCCTATCGCTTCGGTTCTCAACCAAAGACTTAAACTCTTTGAACATTTCAAAGGTTTAAGATTTATGACGTAGTAGGAAGATAAACCCGTATCGCGAATGGTCATCAATAAATGTCAAATAATATCGATATCCATTAGAGTTGCGGTACTGAAGGGACCACATACATCAATATGTATTAGGTCAAGAATACCTTCGCATCGTGTAACCTTATTACGAAAAGGCATCCTAGTCATTTTACCTCGAATACAATGTTCGCAGGTAGGCAAAGATTGAACATATAAAAAATCTAAGGGTCCATCCTTTATCAATCTATTGATCTTATCAACAGATAAATGATCAAGTCATTGATGCAAAATCATGTTTGAATGATTTCCATTCTCCCTGGATCTTTTAGTGTTTTTATTAGTGGTAGTAACATTCATGACAGGTTCATCAATGCACAGTTCATAAAGTCCACCAGAAGTCAAAACACCAACAGTAATATGCTTATCATAATGACTTATGACTAGTTTATTACAAGAATTGATAATGTGAAAAAATCTGTAGTCGGATATATATATATATATACATCCATAGATTGAACTTCGAAAGCTAGGAATCAGTCGGGTATGCTTGCTTAACCTACCTTCTTTGCCTTCTTCTAGGCGTTTTCGGCTTCGCACCTGCAAACCTTGTAGCTACTTTTTGCCTACTCGCGTCCTCTCCCTTATCACACTTCTCGAACCGTCAAAAAGATTCCCACGTATCATCTTATATGAGGGCTGATCTTCTTTTTCATCTACGCTCTCTACCCCCTCCCCCGACTTCTTGTTCATCTCCCCTTTTTTATCCCTGGTAATAGTGGCTTGACGAGTCTAATATAAATTAGCAGCTTTCAAAGTAAGGAAATGTTGGTCTTTCCGGTCCTTCTCCCTTTTCTGTCGTGAACTCTGACTCCTAGCGCTTTCCCCTACTAAGAAAATGGACCTTGGTACGGCTTTAGAATAGAATGAGTGAGTTGATTGACCCACGTCGATTCACTATCGAATTCACTAATGTATACTTTCTTGCCTTGCTTGCTTGTTATGACTTTTTCTTTTTTTTCTTGGTCATCCATACGACTACTCCTCTAATGAATATCCACGTCTAACAAGGTTAGATATAGATATTAAATTCCTTCTGACTTCAGGTGCATAAAGACACACTTTAAGTACTAAGACTCTTCTACTAGATAACAATAGTCGGTAGGTCCTGACGACGACTGCTGCAACACTTGCATCAGATCCCATCTGGATGACTATCTCCCCTTCATTGAGACTCTTAGTTTCCTGAAATTGATACAACAAATTCCATACATGAATAGAAGCACCAGAATCTATAACCTAACTTCCTTCTCATCCAATGAGAAAAGTAGTTTCAATGATGAAAATAAATTTCATACCTACTGGTACTTTACCTTTGCCGATTGACTTCAGATAATCCAAGCAATTACGCCTCCAGTGCCCCAACTTTTTGTATTGATGACGGACATCGATTTTCTTCGATGCTATCAAAATGGATGTGTTGGAAGATGAGCCAACACCTTGAATCTTCTTCTTTCTTTTCTGATTCGAGCCCTCCGAAGAACCTTGCTTCCGACTATGCTTTCCTTTGACTTGTGCAACCATTGCACTGCTAGAGGGGCCATCCTTCTTCATTACATCTTCTGCATACTTTAATATAGCCAATAGCTCATCATTAGTATAATCAACTTTGCTAATGTGGGATGTGACCACAAAGTTGTTGAAAGACTTAGGAGGTGACAGCAAGATAAATTCAGCCTGCATATATGAATCCATGAAAGCTCCTAGGGTTTCCAGCTCATAGAGGTAACCAAACATTTTGAGTACATATTCTCTGACAGAGGTCCCCTCCTGCATCTTGTAGCGAATAAGTTCTTTCATTATATTATAACATTGTGTGCGGGTTACATCACCAAACATTTCTCTCATATTCAGCATGATATCTTGGTAAGTGTTCATCTCCACATGCTGCTTCTGGAGCACATTGGACACTGAACCCAAAATGTAACACCTTTCCAAATTATGATCTTCATCATATTTTTCACTAAAATTAATTTCTTCCAGAATCTTCAGGTCTATGTACTTTTCCTTTTATAGCACATAAGATATGCGCTTATCGGATATGACAAGATACAAATTTCGGATCCAATCCAAATAACTTGGTTCGGTCAACTGATTGACCTCTAGGATCTTGCTAAGTGGGTTTATTGACTTCATTTTCTGAAATTAAGAATGCACTATATTAGAATATATAATTATATATTCAATTGTATTCCTTTGACTAAGGATTTTTAATCAAATTAGTCTTGCCTTTTCAACCTTAAAAGTCCATTCTCTTAATCACTTTCAAAGCAAGAGATATACTTATCGTTATATCTCTAGTAATAACTGGGATCTCCTCTTTATGTTTGTCACATCCAAATAATATGAGAACCTGTAACTCGGATAAAAAGAAGCAGGAACACATTTCGCCTTGCAAGTCCAACTTGAATTTCCTAATTCGGTCTTTAATAACCAGGCCCACCACCCTAAGGTGATGTTGACCCGTCATTAATTGAACCAACCATCAATAGGATTAGAACTCGCTATGTGCAATCCAATATCACCCCAATAATATGAGAACCCAATATTGGGGTCACTATGAATATGGCCTTACTCTTTCGAGAAGAAAAGAGCATGATATAGATGTGCTTACATGTAGGAGCTGTCACTTCAGATAGGCGTCTCCTACATACAATCCTAGCGATGGAACCCTTTGCCTTGACGGGAGACCATGAATGTCACTTATGTGATACTCCGTCTCATATTCAAATTCTAATTAATTATCATGAATCACATTCATATAATTAATTCTTCCAAGGGAAATACACATCCATTCATAATAGAGTGTTTTGATTTGGATATAATTCATTTAATCATATTAAATCAATTATCAATCAAATTCAATCAATCGACAAACTTGATTGTTACTTGAAAGGATGGTATTATCTCAAAAATATGTATTATTCGAATTTTAATAATTAGAAAAATATATCATGATACCTCAAGAATTATCCCTTCCCTACATGTTGCCATGATCAATACCGATGGGAGTGGGATAGATCACTCATGAAGCAACCTGCTACCCCAATGCTCCCTGACTAGACACCATATCTGCATCAGGATAGGATAATGCCAATTGATCACTTTGTACTTGAGATGATAATTCGTTTTTCAATCGAAGTTATACCATATAAGAATAATCAAAACCATTTTGATTTATAATATAAGAAAATTTGCTAAACAAATTCTCAATCCTATTCAAGCAACTTTGATTGTTGGAAAGTGGATCATGTAACCGATTTGTGATCTAGATCATATCTAATCAATTATTAGTTAAGGCAATGTCATTTAAGGAAATAATCATTATTATATATTTCACAAAATATTCAGAAATAAATATTCTAGGAAATTAACCATTAATTCACTAATTGATTAAATGACAATCACAAGGTTCTTGATTAGGAATGTAATTTCCAACAGTGACCCTCACTCACTAAAAGTATCATATCTAAATAAATTTAAATCCAAATCACGCAAAATAAGTTTTCGAAGTTTTATAATTTGATTTAGAACATAACTCAATTGATTTACGTGCATTTCTAGGTGATTCAAAATAGTAATTAGCTCTTTAATTCGCCATCCTTGAAACAGTGGATACATGTTCTATAAAATGATCATAACATGAGCAATCGTATTCCAAATCACACAAACACAAATCCCACGGTTTCCTTATTTAATGAGGAACATGATAAAATGATAGTTTTGTGTTTCAACAATTTAAACATAGCCAAAAAATCACAAAATAAGGTTGCGTAAATGAAATGTGATAAAATTTTCACAAACCCTAATGAGCTCAAGTTTTCTTAAGTTTATGGATCATATCCAAACACTCCCCCTAAGGATCCGATACCACTTTAAAGGATATGAAAGAAATCCTTAAGCGCATCATGGAAGTGTGAGGATCGCATCATATACGATCGAGAGCGTCTAGTCGCTCGGTTCAGCAGAAGTTAAAATTTTCTAAGCAAGGAAACCACATGATCGAAGAACACTTGGTGGATCATTTTATCTAACCACAAAGTAGATAAAGGAATATCTCTTGTAGCATGGTTGTGATCGAGCCTCTAAGAGAAGAGACCTCCGATCTCAAGTCTGATCCGTCAAAGGAGACGCTTACGAGCACGGAGATGAGTCGTGTACTTCTCACAATCCCAATCGTTGATCCAAGCAATGGATCTCTGGTCTAATCTCATGAGTTAGAACATCTTCTTCACGAGCGAGATGCGCCAAAGAATACGTAGATATGAGAGTTATCGAAGCGATAGCACAACGGTGATGCGACGGCGGCGGTGACATTCTCTCAAGGGATGGAGTGGACGACCACTCAAGAAGAGAGAGAGAGAGCTTGGTGTGAGAATGAGAAAGAGAGAGAAACTGTGTTGTTGTTGTTGTTATTTGAAGAGCAAGGGGTGACTCTTCTTATATAGGGTTTTGGGAGTCCATGGATCCCAATCCATGGAAAACACATACTCAATGGATGAGATTGATTTGTGTTTCTTTCAATGGCCATGATGTTGTTGTAAAAACAAAATAATAATTAATTTAAATTAAATATATATATATTGATAAATCAATATAAATTAGTTCCAAATTAAATCAATTTATCTTGGAGATAAAAGGGAGAGAAGATTGCCCTCAACCCTAAAAAGGAGGGGACGCCCACCTTATCTCCTTAGGACATGGTGGTTGTCCACCACTTTGACTTGGAATGAGTCAATATCCTTCCAATTTTTGAGATTACATTATCTCATGAAAACTTCAATATTATCTCACAAAAATAATTCATAATTATCTTGTGAAAATTGCAATCATGTCATTGGAAAAAAATGTGAATCACATTCACACTCCAAAATAAAATGTAAATTATATTTTCAATTAATCATCCAATGTGAATCCAAATCACATCAATAATTTATCAACAAATATAAATCACAATAGTCTCTCCCTAAAATGTTATAAATTACATATATAACATATATGAATAATTAGATAGTGCTATATACATTACTCATATCCATAATAAATAAACACATTTAATTATATATTGGATCATTATCATGCATTCAAATAATATGAATCAAATTCACATTATTCATGATAATTAATCACATTTAATTATCCATTTCTCAATGCTTAGATATAATTCAATAATGGAATTATTCTTGAAGTCTTTCAAGAATAATGCGATTTCTTCGAAGATACTTGGAGATAAGGTTAGGACGATTGTACGTTGTACGTATAGTGACATGGATATTGAGATCACATAGACCGCTCATAGATGCTTGATTCAAATAAAGGCCTTAAATATAATCTTCTCATTGCATCTGAATCTCATTCAGATCAATGTCCAACACTTGGACTAAGATCAGATTACTTCTCTATTAAGAGGAGTCACTAAAATCCAGACCTGTTTCACCACTCCCTCGGAATGGAAGCATCATGGTTATACAACCATTATGATCACATCACCCTCAGGTATTTCTAATACATGTACATCTTTCATATTGGAATACATGTGATAAACCCAAAGATATAGATTAATTTTACATTGTTATCATTAGGGTTTCATCATCAAGTTTCTCATTCTTGGCCATTGGGAGTTGGTATCAATCATATACTTTCCAAAAGCATATATTATACCTTCAAATTCTTGTCATGCTTCCAAAGCAGGATGACCATGTATGGAATTTGATCGGTCCCAATACCTCATAAGTGAGCTTATGTCTTCCTATTCACAAGTGAACCTTTATGATCCCTATGAGATATCGTATTACTCATATGCCCACTTATGCGCACCAACTCGTTGGTGTATAGACCTTGGTTAGGTCATCAACCTATTGGTCTGCCAAATGAACATACTTAGACATATAGTCATATGTCTCCGGTCAGAGGATGTGTACCTGTATCATGATAATATACGACATAGAACTTTTGGTTATATCGATCTCGTTTATTCACTCTTTGACCTAACTAATATGACACCTCTGAATCTCTATTCCCATGCAGAGGACCTACATCAAGGTCGGTCAGATATCAGCCTAATGATAAAGTATTGCCATCTCCTACTCAAGCTGGAGATCATCTCTTACAATCATTTGACGGTGCTTGATGAGTCCTCAATCTAACTCCCTAGATATTCATCCGAGCACCAGCCTCTATGATTCAATTATTGAATCAACAGTTGTATTATCATTAATATGGCCATGGTACATAACCCTATTTGTACAAACGGACCTTATTATGCATTAATTCATTTAATCTCATATAGGTAGTGAAAAATTCAATAACTTTTATTGATAAATAAAATATTACAATAACATTTATCATAGGAATGGTTCGCCTCGGGCTCACATGGCTAACACATTTTACATTTAAACCCTTACTGGTTTTGTATTTTCATTTTAGTACTGAAAGTTTTCATATTAATTGTAATATTTTGGGTATTTTGCAAAAACATTCTTGCCTTTATTTTGAATTGCAAATCTACCTTTACCGGTTCATTAATTTTTGTGCTTGTATTTCATTTATTAAAATAGCATATGTGCTCCAAAAATCGTGAAAAAAGGGTTAAGTGCATATTAGAATACACATTCACGCTATATTTTTATATTTGCATTTTAGGCATTTTACCTATTTATTATAAATCAAAAATAACAATGAATGTCCCTATTTTTAGTAACAAATCAACAAAAAGATATAAAACCTTGTTAAAATTTGAAAAAAATTGTGTATTATTATATTATACAACTCTAGACCAAAAATCACTAAAAATATAAAAAGAAAAATACTAAAAATTAAAAAGCTCTGAAATATTTTATAAAAATATAAAAAATCACCAAAAATCTAACAATATTAATTTGTATTGAGTATTTTTCTTTATATTATTTATTTTATATAAAATTTGATTTCCCAACACATAGATTAAATAAATAGAGCAAATTGATTTAAAGATTAAAAATTGCAAATAGAGTTAAAACTATTGTAGATGTGCGTGTGGTCAAAGTATATGGCAAGGGTGCCCTCTCCTCGCAAACCGACTCATCTAGGTATCTCCTAGAATCATCGTTTTGTATTTGTATATTTTCTCATATTTTTGCATTTTGGTGATTGCAAGCTCTCATAGGCATCCTAAAATGAATCCATGAAATCGGATGGTGAAGCAGCAATATGGATCTTATTTATACTTGCGAGGTCATCTACCTGTGAGTTCATTTGCTCCACTACCCGGGTCAACTATTCAATCATGGTGTCCATGAGAGGTGACTCCAACAACTCAGTCTCGGGTAGGTGATATGGTGGGATATGTGATGGTGGTGGAGGATAAAATTCAAAATCTGATTCATGATGCTATGGATGAGGTGAATATGTACAAAAAGAAAAGTCAGGAGAAAAGTACTCTTATAAAATGGAGTTGAATCGACTGGAGAGAAAGAAGGACCTGCAAAGTCTGGATAAAAATAACTCCAGTCGGACATCTCTGAAATAAAAGGTGAGGGTTGGGAGAGCACGATGGTCAAGTCAAGATATGCAAAAAAGCGCAAATGCACACAGAAGATCGAGTATGCACACAAACAAATACAAATATAAACAAACAACCCCTACTAGAACACTGGAACCACTTCATCTAACGTCTGAGGCAAGCATACTGGAACAATGATGACTGTGAAGGATTAGTCTTTTTATCTTGTCAAATTTTAGAGTTAGGTGAGAAAAAAATATTTACAAGCTCACAGGTGCAATCACCTAGAGTGGTTGTGTTCTAATCGACAGTGTACACCTACTAGAACACTGGAACCACTTCATCTAATGTCTAAGGCAAGTGCTTCCAGCAATAACAAGGCCCAAGAGCCGACCCAAGTGCTTAAGGCACAAGTCTAGGGATGGGGCTTGTATTCCTTGTGTATGTGTGCCTCACTCAGTCTCAATGTGTATAGTGGACAACTAATCTGGGTGTCAAACACATGGAGACAAGTCGATGTAGCAGGTATATTATTTATAAATAAATAATGAATAAATAATATAGGTGTATTTATATAATATTCACTTAATTAATCAATTAGTTATTATTTTTACGGGTTTTTATTTAAATTTGTAATGTTTTATTTATATTTTTCAATTTTATTTTATAATTTTAATTTTCTTTTTTTATAATTTTCTGATTTTAATTTATTTATCTTTTTAATATCTAATAAAGGTATATCAATATAACTCTATATATGTAATATGTATAATATAAGTAATATGTAATACAAAATATATAATAGATATGAAAAAATCAGAAAATATAAATAAGTACAGTCCTTTTTATTTTTTATGGGTTTTCAAAAAATGATAAGTTATTTATAATATATATTTATATAGGTATATAATAAGGTATTAAAATGATAAATATATATAAAAAATAAAAAAATGCAGAATAAAATATTTCTATGTTTTTCCTAATTTTCCTAATGTTTTTGTGATTTTTCAATATTTTTGCAAATTTTTAGGTAATTTTAAAGTCCAAAATAAATAAAATAAGGGACTTTTTAAAGGATCGAAGGTTTTAAGGCATTAAAAAAAATAACGAGTTCAAAATTACTTAAAACTATTTTTAATTGATAATATATAATATATAGAAAATTCAGAGATAGAAATAAATATTTTTGGATTTTTAAAATATTTTTTATGGATTTTATAAGGATTTTGGACTATTTAATTTTTAGTGATTTTATATTTCTATTTTTTGGGATTTTGTCTGGAGGTACAAATACAATAATAGATAAATGTTAATTGTTTTGGAATTTTTAACTATGATTTTATAAATTTTTTGGATTTTTTAATGCTAATAAGGAATAAACCATTCTATTTTGATTTTGAATAAATAGGAAATATGCCTAAAATGTAAAACTAATTACATATAGTGAAAGATCAAGCAAGCAGGCACATAATCCTATTTTTACATAATTTTTGGAGCACGTATGATATTTTTAGAAAATAGAAAACAAGCACAAAAATTAATTGAACTGGTAGGGGTATATTAACAATTAAATTAAAAGGCATGGATGAATATGCAAATTACACAAAAGTTTACAATTGAAATTCAATTATAAATTGAATGACAATTACAAAAATCATAAGGGTTTCTATGCTAAATGCTCAGCTCACATGGGGGTAATGTGAGCTGAGCTGGCAAGGACCTAAGTGTTTTATGCGAATAGTACGATGGTTCACTTGCAAATGTCCCACAATTTTAAACGTTTAGTTTTTACATGACTAAATCAAAATAAAAGAAAAAGTAGGGGTTAATTGCAATTTACCCCCAATGGGCATTGATCGTGCAACTGCTAACATTTCACTTGACGCGTAGTAGCATCTGAGGGAACGATGACGCTTCGGAAGCCGACGCCTAGGATTAGATCTCCTTAGGAGATCTGACGTTGGAGGCTCTTCTGATTCGATGGCAGTTGTACACCTGGGCGATCGGTGTTAATCGGATGGTCGAGGAAGGTGGAGGAAGAACAGACGACCAAACTCACCATGGTGAGGTTTGATTCGATGTAGCGTGCATCTCCATCCACCTGGAGCTCAATCGAGATGCTCTTCATGTTCTGGTCATCGCCTTGCAGCTCCCAAGGGCTTCAAATATGTCCGGGGGTCACTAGTAGACCCCTGGAGCTCGAGTGTTTGAAGAAGGACTAGGAGTTTGTTTTTTAAGTCAATCAGCCCGCAGAAGAGCTATTCTACTCTCGTAGCATGTAGATAAGAGACTGTGGAGTCCTGGCAAAGCAAGCCGGGTATTTATTGGAGGGAATCGAGGGTTGGGCGGAATGGGTGTGACGGCGAGGTCTCAAGTGAGGTGGTGGAGATGACCTCGATTTCTAGATCCAAGTCAGATCTAGGATGTTGGCAGGTGGATATAGATGGAGAAATGAAGGGGCTAGCTAATGGGATGATCGGTGGAGGTCGGCACAAGGAGGAACGGCGAGTAACGGTGCAAACTAGATCTACCTAAATGCGGTTAAAACATAAAACACAACAGAAAATAAGATGCAAAATGAAAAGATAATAATTAAAACTACCTAGAAATATAGGGAGGAACCTCAACCTGGTTGTAGCCAAGGAGATGAACCACCTGGTGTAGAATCTCCGATGATGGTATGGGAAGCATTGTCCACACTACTCCTCCTTACTTTAGAGCACATGGAGCTCCTCCTATCAAAAATTCTCGACCACAATGCGCTCCGAGTGGCGGAAATGGATGAAAGGTGAACCGAACTCCATATCAGAGCATGATCTCGGTGAGAGAGGGTGCCTGGGATGACGGGGAAGCGAAGAGAAAGGTGACGAGGGTGTTGGCTAGGCCAGAATAGGTTCAAGCATGGTGGAACGACGAGCTGGAGCTGGAGCTATGGCGAGCGATTTTTTTGGGTTTTCTAACGATTCAAAGAGAAATTAAAAGGAATAAAAATAGATCTAAGCTACTAAGTATCCTAGGAATGTAAACATGAAAAGAAAGAACACTCACCGGACCTAGGGTGGCTGGGAGTGGAGCTGACGGCAGATTTGATATGTCAAGGTCAGATCAACCTCAAGATCAACACCTCCTTCGTTGTAGAATTATGGAGAATCCCCTGCTGTCACCAGAAGATCGATCGAGCTTTGGGTTTAGGGTTTATTGGCGGATGAGGGATCAAAATGCGAATGAAGTCAGAGGAGATATTTTATACAAGGCGATCTTTGTTTCGGCAAAGTGCTCAATTCAGCAACCCTCGGATCGATGTAAGATCACAACAGGAAAGTGCTTAGATTGAGGAAGAAAAGTCATGAAGGAATGAAGTGATTTTAGTGCAAGAGTCAGTCCCCAAAATTGGATGAAATGAGGTTAGAGCTCTTCTGAAGGCTACAAGACTAGGAGGGTCAGACAGTTGACCGAGATCAATTGATCAGGGCTCTCCATTGGTCCATGTGGTCTGCTAGAAAACAACCAAATAAATAAATATTATATAATTCACATTAAATTAATAAACAATTTAATTTATTTTTTGTTAAAACATAAAAATTGTTTATTATTTTGTTTAGTATTTTAATATAATTTTTATTTATTTTTTTGACTTAATTTATTATATGTTACTTTTTACAAGTATAAATATATGTATATATACATGTATAATGTGTATTTTATTTTTATTTTGTAATATAGATTTTATTATTTTATGCACATATTATATATATTTACAACTTATTTAGGTGCACTTAAAAATATTTTATTTTTTTATGTTTAATTGTGCACTTAAATAAATATAGGTATTAATATTATAGTATATGTATAGTATATTCATCTAAGTATTTAAATAGATTTATTTATTATATTTTATTTTTAATTATTTTCTTTTATTCCAGTTATGTATATAAGTTTCAAATAATATTTACAAAATTATAAAAAAAATAAAAGCATGAAAAATATAACGAATAAATAAAATGATTATTTTATTCAGGTATATTATACAATAGGTGTCCAAAAACTAACTTTTGCATCTTAACATCAAGTTAAATGCCTTCATTAAATAGAAAATAAAAATTATATACAATTAAAGGTGATTTTGATGGATTTTGAGTTCATATGAAGAAGATATGGTCTAGGAAGTTGGAATTTTAGAATTTTATTTTGAGTGTAGAATTTATACTATATACTATTTTAATAAGAAAAAAATTATATTTTCTTTGCATTTTTATCTACAATTTCATGACAAAGTTTATTGATTTGAGGTATAAATAATAACGAATAAAATAGGTCTCAAATTTGAATAAGGCTTTCTTGTATTTTTGACCCTTATCTCCACCTGCTCTATTCCTTGTCGACCCAATCATCATGATGCCTAAATCTCGGGATTTAGGGCCATTTAATACATGTAGTATTTCTTTTCTTTTTCTTTTCTTTTGTTTATTTTTTTAGCTTTAAATACAATATTTTATACATTATTTACAAAATAAATAGTATTTATTATTTCATGTGAAATAATGTTATTTACATGCATTTAGCTAGGGTTTAAAGGCCAAAATGAAAGAATAAAGGTGGTGAAATGGAGATTCATCAGCTACCCAAAGAATAAACCCATCTCCATCTCTCTGGAGCTCCACTGGATTTTGTTGAAATCATCGCTGGGGTACTGCCATCGTGATGAAACTGTTTGTCCAATAAATGATTTGAGGGCATCATCATGAAGAGCTTATTGTGGTCATTGATGAATCTATGATTCATCACTCTAAAAGTAGAAAATAGAGCTTTGTTCCTGAGTAGTTAGATGCATTTAATCACCTATATTGCATAATTAGCATTCAGGCATGCATAAGTAATATATGCATTTTAGTATTCATCTTTGCATTAAATAAGAAGCTCAAATCACTTGTAAAAATCACCTGTATATTCACCATATTTCACCTATTTGTATATATTCTATACTAACTCTAAATCCAATAAATTCAACTCTATAGTGTATATATTACTAACACTAATACAAGAAAAATACCAAAAAATACTAACTTGCAAAATCGACAAATAAAACCCAAATCCAAGTTTGAAACAAGGAACCTTAAAATGTGTATATCTCTCTCTCATACAGCATCCTATCTAGGTCTACTCTCTGTTAATATAATATACATTCAGAGACCTTCAAAATAAGATCAATTTCATTAAAATCGGAAATTGTATATGAAACTTGGGTTTTGGGCCCCTATTGCATATTGTACTTATTTGTATTTGTACCCTTGTATTTTATCGCTTCATTTAAACTCGTTTCCGTTTTTTATTTAAACTTGTAGATCTCATCGAGATCTACAACTTTCATGTTTTGAGTTTTTTTCAAATTCGGCCATCTTCTCCCTCTTATTTCATTTTCTTCCTCGCAAAAATATGATTGGGCCACGTGGCGCCTTCTAGTTGTGACACGCAGCCCATCTAATCACGCGCCACGTGCCTCGCCTTTCCAACCGTTGGATCACCTCCAGGCGCTTCCATCGCAACCATTCGTTCCCTCACTCTCTACCAGTCTTTCGATCATTCTCAGATTTCATCAAGGTCATCCGCTAGCATTGCACTCTCAGCGCACCACGCGTCACCTTCCACAGCCGCACGATCGACAGACTCCTTTCATCACGGTCGCTCGCTCCCGCCTTCTCTGCCTCCCTCCACGTGGCGCTCTCTGCGCCCCTCGATCCTCCATTCATCGATCGAATCCCCGCCATTGGTTCCCATTAGATCCTCCCCCTTCGATGATACCCACGATCTCCATCACGATCGTTCGCTAGTGTTGCTTCCTCCTCGCGCCACGTAGCGCGCCCTTCGCCTTACGATAGCGCCCCTCTGATTTAATCTGGTCCGCTCTTTATCGCCCACTTCTCAATTGTTGGATCACGAGATCTAACGGCCGAGACACCATCTTCTACCTCCATATTGACCTCACCCACGTCGCCCATCACCGCAACCAGCCGTCCCCCTTTCTATTTTCCTCGCCACCTCAACCGCCATCTCCACTAGACAGCCGCTCCATGACCAACCCCACTCTCCCCTTATCCTCGCTAGTACCCACTCTCACCATGAATCCCTATCCCTCGCTCTATAATCACCACGCAAGTCACGACCTCCATCACCGGACTGCCACCTTCCAACTCTGTAGATATGCCACCTCCGACCACCTTTTCCCCCATTCGCCCTTGCACGAGAGTCCCTCGAGCTCGACTCCTCCAATCTGTGGTAGAGATTCGGTCTGAAAACGAGGGACGACAAAGGATCTTCTCCTGCGAGATCCACGGAAAACCTTCACCATGCAGCAGCTTCAGCTTCAAGCTGCTCGAGCTCAGGCACCTGTCGGCCCTAGAGCGACGACCGACGGCTCCAATAAGAGCCCCAACTCCCAGGTAGGCTTCTTCATCTTCTTCTTCGATCCTCCCCTTCGATATTCTCTGAATTTCTCCGACTTCTTCACCCAATCTCATTATCAGTCGACCATCAACCGAGCTTCGCTTCGAAGCTACCATCTCTGCGTATCTCTCTATCCATCTCCACGACCCATCTAGCACCCCCAACCACTACTCCATCGATCACGGCGAAGGAGCACGATGATCATTCACCCATTCTGCTCCGCAAGGCCTCAAACCATTCGCCTAATTCACGAGACCACACGTACCATGATTTGGCAGGTCATTAACAATGCAGGTACCTCCTTCATCACTGGCCGACTAGTCACCGGAGCTCCTGCGAGCTATTGCATCTCCGATATCCAGGCAACCATCAAGACTTTTAGAACGTCCAGCATCTTCCCCGGATCGCCAGCTTCATCGACGTTCGTTCAGGATGGTCTTGGGAGGTCCATTAAGTTAGAGCAAGGGAGGCAGAGCTACATCGTCCTCGTTGGAGATCTGAAGTCGTCGCCACCACCGCGGTGGTGGAGGAAGAACTCAAGCTACAACCGTCGTTGGATTCTCCCCCTGGTGATCATCCAACGGCCATCATCCATCCACGTATCCCCCAACAGACATTCAGTTACCGCCCAATCATCTTGATCGGACGGCCCACGGCGCACCACATCTCCCTCTTCCAAGGGTTACAGCCACCGTCGGATCTTTGAGATCTGACGGACCATAGGAGTCCACATAGTCGCTCTAAGCCTCCTCACCGCCCCTTAGGCTCGGAGTACCCGAGCCTCTAGCTGAAGTAACCCAGCACTCCAATGTTAGGCTCGGGTCACCTGAGCCACATCCGAGCCTGCTCCGAGCACCCGAACCTCCAGCACCATTCGAGCCACCGTCCGGCCCTCGCACCTCACGTGTCTCTGTTATGTGACGTTTGGACAAATTACATCCGGGCCCTTGCTAGTTTTGGAAATTGCTTTTCAGTCCCCGCCAGAAACATCACGTGAGGTGCACGTGGTCCCGTGGAGAAATTGCATTCATACCCTCATCGTTATATGTAATTGCATTTTAGCCCCTGTAAGCATGTTTCTGTTTTAATCAATTTTGTTCTATTTGCATTTACACCCCTATGTTTTCACGTTTATTTAACCACTCATTTAGCATCATTTCTTAATTCCAAAAATTGCATATTGTAGAGAAACTTGTGCTCTATCATTGTGAAGGCTTGTTACATTTTTGTGAGCGTCGAGGAATCCGGTATAATTCTTTTTTGTAGAAAATTGCATAGTTTGCCCATTGTGTGCCTTTAATTTCTTATTAAATTGATTATTGCTCCAAAAATCACTAAAAATCACAATAGGTCTAGTTTAAGTAGTTCTACATTGTGCCCAAAAATGGCATCATTTGCACGCATAACAAGGCCTTAATAATTAATTAATACTTTGCTTAACTGATTTTTAATAGGTCCAAAATTCATTATTTTTGAGGTCTAATAATTTTCCTGGATTCGTCTCACATAGAAGTATCTAAGTTAATTTTTGTAACTAAAAATGATTTAATCTTGTATTTTTTAAAATTAATTTTGCGAAAACCACCATGTATTCATTTTTAATTCATGGTAAATTCCTTTAGAGTCAAAAAATTCCAAAAAAATATAGTAGCTTAATTTCGTTCCATTTCACATTCTGGTCAAATTCCATAATTTTTGGACTTAATTTGACTATACTTGAAATTTTAACTCTTGAATTTGGCTTGAATTGCATTGCATTTACTAAACTGCATAAAAAATACCAAAAAAAATATTCTCCTAAAAACTAAACATCTGACTTTCAATTGATCTAAGGAAAAAGCTGCCTCCCTGAGTTCGACCTTGGGCTTGCCCAAGTAAAAAAATATGTCGCTTGCGTTTAATTGATTATTAATCAAAGTGGTTTTGATAAGTCCGTCAACAAACATCATTAAAATTCAATCATTAATTCGATTAAATTAGGAGGTGGCTTAGGTTAATTTTTAGAAAATTTAGATTTTAGGTTTTCCATCCCGGGGTAGTCTGATTCCCGATTTTACTTGTGAATATTTTTTCTATCTATTTTTTGCATTTGTTTATTCTGTGTCATCCTTTCTCTGACCATCATTTATTTTTATGCAAGGAATACGAGGAATCGAAGGCGCTTTACCAAGCGAGCCGAGGAACCTGTATCGAAGTAAACTGAGTGATCTTTGAGAGGACTTGTAAAAAGAAAACAAAATTTTGCATTTTCATTTACAGCGGTTCTCGTTTGGGTTCTCGCGTCTGTAAGTAATAATAAAAATAGTCTTCATGTGTTGTGTGGTTTCTTGACGTAGGATAGGACCTGCACTTGCGGCTCTTAAAGCTCTCTTAGGACTATTTATGCTCATAATATCTAGGACCACACTTCACCATTAAAAGACGCAACTAGACCGCAGGACTGTAGCCAAATCTAACTTGTTCTTCACTCGCTAATAGAACTACTTGTCTAGGAGCGGCTTTTCTTGCTTGCATCCATATGGATAAATTTCAATTCTATTTTACATCCCGCATGTAGAGCGTGAGGATCATTGTAAGTCTTCTGAACTTGGCATACATCATTGTTTTATCATGCATCAGCTTTTCTCGACTCCTTCTCCCTTGATTTTTCAAACTTAGGATTAAAGGAAATTGGGACTGGATGATAGGCGTGCCTTGTGTGTGGACTAATCAAGTGGTCATCTAACTTAAAATCGGGACTGCTAAACAAATTGACCAAAAAAATCAAAATAAAATCAGAAATTCTGTTTGCGGGAGAATAACCCCGACCTTGATTTCAGGCTGAGTGAGGGTACAGAGTGTGTGTGTACACCCTAAGGTAGAGCTAAAATCCCCGTCTTCCATATCCCGTATCCTGATCCGAGCAAATATCAGAGGTTGAACTATGGGTTCAACTGACCAGTGCCATGTAGCCTCCACTGCTCTGGTAGGTAGATTGGAGTGAAATTGTGGTGCACCGCAACAAGTTGCTAGTAGACTCCGCCTACTCCGGTAGGTAGATAGGGGCGAAGTTAAAGCCTTGTCATCCTTCGCCTACTTCGGTAGGTAGATAGGGACAGGTCCTTGAATTCTCAGCTAGGGATAGGAGCAAAGAAAGGAAGGGTCTTAGTATCTTAGGCGACAGGTTAAATAGGGGAGACATATCTGACTTTGAGTCGACTTCCCTATAGGTTGCATAATCCTTGCTATTTGTCTGAAAAATCACAATTAAAATCAACTAGACTAATAGGACTCGGTTTTGGGTCCTTCACCGTATTGACTGTGAAATCAGGGTTTGTAATTCATTTGCTTGCTTCAGGTAGGAGTAAAATCCTATCTTTACACACTTATACTCCTGACTCTTCTTTCTACCATCAAAGATGACTGACTAGGGGGATATCTGCTCATGCTTTGCAAATCTCTCCTTGAACCCCTTACGAAGTTCGTCTTCATCAGCCCAAGTACAACTTGGGCCAACCCGAGCTCATGACCCTCTTATGTTCGGGATCCACCACTCTCAGGATGGTTACTCTCAATCCATTCCTTTTCTCTCCTCTCATCTCACCGAGGAAAACCTTCACCTCGGTGAGAATGTCTTCATTACTACGTCCTCTAACCTAGACCACATTATTTACCCAAGTGAAGAGGACAAACCAGAGATCAGATGCCTCCTAAGAGACCCCCAAATGAAGAGGAACCAAGAGATGATCTTATGCACCAAGTCTTTGCCCGATTGGCTAGAGCCGAGAAGCTGAATGCTGAACTTATGGCTAGAATGGTACAAGTGATTGAGGAAGGTGGAATTGACTGACCAATGGTAGATGCCTACAACCCAGCTGAGAATGAGATACATAGTTGTCTTGTACTTGAGGTACACCCAGAAGTGTTCAAGCTGAAGCCCCATGTTCTTAGTCTTCTACCGAAGTTTAATGGAAACACCACCGAAGAACCATATGCTTTCCTGAGAGACTTCCAGCTGGTATGCAACAACCTTAGTCACACTAGGGTTGGACAAGATTACATCAGGCTGAAGGCTACCCCGTTTGCCTTAGGAGATAAGGCTGCTCATTGGCTAAAGAATCTCGGGGTTAGATGTATGACATGGATGCAGGTTAAAGATCTATTCTTGAAGAAGTTCTACCCACTCAGTAGGACTAACTAGATGAGGACAAAGATTGCTAGCTTTTCCCAGGGTCCCCAAGAACCATTCCATGAAGCCTGGGATAGATTTAGTGATCTGACACAAAAATGCCCCTGTCATGGCATCACCAAGGCAATCTTAGTCCAAACGTTGTTCTGTGGCATGACCCCGAAAATGTAGGGGTTAGTGAGTGCAGCTTGTGGAGGAAGCTATCTAAATAAGAACGAAGATGTTGTATGGAATATTCTGGAGAAGATGGAGGAAACAGGCCGATATCAAGCCACCAGGGCCTATCAGTTGTCTCCCTCAAGCTTATCTAATGTGACAACTAGGAAGACTGTAGCGGGTCTGATAGATGAGCTAATCCCTAGCATGGGGATAATAGTTGATAAGCTCACCATGGTAGAACAGATCCCCAAGAGGGACACTGACCTTGAGGTACTTTCGCGATTGCCGAAACAAGTGGAGGAATTAACTGAGAAGGTGGCCAAGATACGGCTACCTGCCCCTTCTGCACCACTTGTACATGTACATCAAGTTCATCTTATACAAGAGTAGGTACAGGGGCCTCAGAGCAGTAGGGTTGAGGAGCAGCAGTACACTCAGTAGGAGCAGCACGCACCCCTACAGGTGGAGTCAGTCTACGAGGAGCCTCCGCAAGTGTTCGAGATCAACGGGCTGTGATACAACCATGACCCCATCAGTAGACAGTTGGGGATAGGGAACGGTCAGCCACACCGACCTTCCCTAGCTTACCATGAAACCAACTCCGTCCCCTCATCGTGCTTTGTACACTCGCGGCCAGAACAAGGATACAGCCTCAGCAGCACCAACAGCAGTGCACATTCTACTCGGGCCAACAAGGCCCTCCACCACTTTATACCACCATCCCACCCGCAGCAGTATCGGCAAGGCCAACAGGGCTAGTATAAACAGCTGAATCACTTGTCCTCTAGTCAACAGCATCAAACCTGCCCACTAGTGAATTGGAGTCCCTAACCTTGGCCATCCAGACTCTGACGGATAGTGTACAGTAGATACAGAATGATTACCTAGATATCTGAACAGATCTGAACTGTGTGTCACATATCCAAGACCAGCAGATGGCGCCAAAGACCCTAATTCCCGCCCAGGTTCAGGCCAACCCAAATAGCCTCAATCAGGGTTAGCACCGACCACGCGATCAGGTATACTATTCAGATTATTCTCTCTCTAAACACGAGATCCTTTCATACGATAATGTGAATCATATGTCCCTCGGGAGCAGAAGGACCGTGACCATACCTGATTGGACGCGGGCACATGAGGAAAATGCCGCCAAGTCTCTACCTGAGGAGAACTTGGAGGCAGAGGATCAGCATCACCATCACCACCAGTGGAATAAGAGGATTTCCAGGTCCTCAAAGGACCATGGCAAGAAGAAGTAAAGTAGCACTAGCAATGAATCAAGTGAACCAGATGAGGAGCCCGCACCAAGAGCAGTGGTAGATGCATCACATGTTTTACCACAGGAATTTCTTTTTCGTCTGAGTCCATGTTAGAGTCAAAGTCAGAGTCCTATAAAGAACTCTGTTTCGCGTTTGAATGAAAATCTTTTAGTTTCAGAATCTGAGTTATCATCAATAATTAATTTCTCATGTGCTCTTAAGGGTGGAAAGGAGAAAAAGACCAAAAAATCCAAAAAGATGACCCTGAGATGGTAGAGTTCTGCAATAAATATATCAAGGTCACAATCCCCTTAGATAAGTATGTGGACATGACATCTGCATTTCAGAAGTACCTTAAGGTGAGATGCACACCTACTAGGGTCAGCAGGAAAACCAAAAGCTGTGTTGAGAAGCACGTTTTGTCAGTAGCCACTACTTACGCCATCAAGAATGTGTTTCCAAGGAAGCAAAGAGACATGGGTGCCCATTATGTGGTGAGTCATATCTATGACACCGCATTTGCACGCACTCTCCTAGACAATGGATCCTCAATTAACCTGATGCCTACAGCCCTCTATGAGCGGCTAAATCTGGGACCTCTTTGGAAATCTAGAGCCTTACTATAATTTGTAGATAAATCAACCAAGAGGTCAAAGGGAGAATGAGGAACATTATCATCAAAATCGAGGGTCGGGATGACATGGTGGACTTTACAGTCCTTGATATGGAGACATAGTTACTGGGATTTGTTAAGGGTTGTATTAATCCACAAGGCGGATCAATAGTCGATGCAGTGACCGCTCAATAAATACCAAATCAATCAAAATTAACCCACAATAAAATGTATGCAATGAATATCAAAAATGTGGAGTTCAAATTTATTATAACTCTACATGCAAGTGTGTATAGATGTAAGCACAAGTAGAGGTCGAACACTGGGAGGCGAATGGTGATGTGGTAGAAAATTGGTTGCGCAGTTATTCAATTCACTGTTCATGTCCAATTCCTTATTGTTTTTGTGGGTTTTTGATTTTATATATTTTTTTATTTTATTTTTATCTTTTTTATAATTTTTATTTTGTTTTATATTTTATATTTTTTTATTTTCTTTTTATGTCTTTAATTATATAATATTGATATATATACATATATATATAAAGAGATATATATATATAAGAAGATAGAGAGGAGTAGTATAAGGATAAATATTTATATATATACTCAATATATATTACATATAATATTTTTTTGGCTTTTTTTTATATTTTTGTATTTTTTTAGTTATTTTTCTGGAATTTTTCTAATTTTTATGTAATTTTAGTTCCAAAAATGTCCCTAATATAGGAATAATTAAATAGCCGAAACTAATTTGGGTTTGAAAGATATAAAATAAGTTCAAAAATTACCCAAATTAATTTTAATACATTAATAATAATATATAGATCATTATAAAAGAGAAAGACATATTTTTGGGATTTTTTAAGGGTTTTTCTATTTTTTGTTGGATTTTGGAGCTTTCTGATTTTTTTTATTTTTCTTTTCCTTATTTTTAGGGTTTTTTAATTTCTGGACTCAATATATATATATAAATATACCATATATAATATTTTTGTAATTTTTCATAATGTTTTTATATTTTTTTATATTTTTCTAAATTAAATAGTGCAAAAAGGGCTCCTTTTTCATTTTTTAATTATTAGGTTAAATGCAAAAAATGAAAATGGATGTGTGGCATGAAAGAACACTACATGAAGCATCTAACCAATTTTTTTTGGATTTTAGGAGCTACATAGGTATTTTTAATAAATACATAAAAGACAAAAAAATTAAATAGCCTGGCAGGGGCATTTTTGCAAATAAAAAAAATCACAGGGGTCACAGTGCAAAAATACCTATTGTAATAAACATTTATTTTAATTTTGGGAACTCATTTACAAATAACAAAAACGATAGGGTATACACTACAAAATTCGCGCGCCTCACGTGGGACTGTACGTAAGGCGTGGAAGGACCAAAATGCAAATTATATAGAAATACAGGGGTCCTTTAGCAAAAATCACAACTTTATTTACACTAAATATTTATTTTACAGAATTAAAATCTAAATACAAAAAGTTAGGGGGCTGTATGTGAAATTTACCCCCAAACGCGCGCAGATGAACGGCTGGATCTCGATCACTTAACACGTGGCGTTCATCCCACGGCAGGTACCGATTCGTCGATGAACGCATGAGATTAAATCTCGTGGATGAGATCTATGGTGAAGGCGTCGTTCCATCGGACGGCTGAGCTTCCACCTGGGACTCCTCCTTCATCCAACGGCAGGGGGGGCATCTGGAAGAACAGGGAGGAAGGTTCGCATGGGCGAACTTCCTCCGGTGATATCTCCCTCCCCCGCCGCTCTTTGCTGCTCCCCAGGATCCCGACACGTCGCAAGTGCTCCCAGCTAACCGCAGGAGGCTTCAGATAGCCAAAGGTCGACCGGAGCACCGCCACCAGGTCGATGTCAAGGTGGCGCTCCAGGTACCTCTGGCGTACGTCGAAGAACACCTCCAGGTGCCTCAATGCACCTAGTACCTGCACAAGACAAAACGAGGGACGAGGGCAAACTGCCTCGTCCCGTCAAAATGGAAAATGGGCGAAAGGGGGCTTCGGGCGGTGATCTCCGGCGAAGGGCGGATGGAGGAGATCAGATCTCCAGATCTGGTGAAGATCTGGGTGAACGAAGGTGCCTGGGGTGAAGGGAAATGAAGGGGTAGGAAAATGGAGCGAGAGGGCGGTCGGAACACAGGTGGATCACAATGAACAGTTCGCAGGAGCGGAGCTCCGACGAACTACGAATCGGCCATTCTACGCTACATCTAATCGCTAAACACTAATCTAATGATAGAAATGAAATGCTAAAACTAAAACCTAACTGAAATGAGTAAAGGCGCAGCTCGTACCTGGCGAAACACCAAGGAGCAGAGGCGTCACCGGAGCGGCGGCCTTGGGTGCAACCACCGCCTTCTCCGACTGATTCGAGGTACCAGGAGAGTCCTACTGTCACCAGGAGTCCACCTAGACCGAATGCGAGGAGGGGAGATGCGTAATGGATGACCAAAATTGCGAAGAAGGCGGAGGTTCTTTATTTAAGAATAGTCGGAGCACCCTTATTGATCGGGCCGTAGCAGCGAATCTGGGCTTTGTACAAAAGAACAAATGAATGGGCGACCATGTACAATGAACGAGGAACACTTTTCATGAAGGCAGCGATGGCAGACGATGGACGGGTCAAGCACGAATAAAGGGAGAAGACACGTCGTTCTGACACTCGTGTCACATCAGCCGCCTGGGGGAGCAGTTGACCAGGCGGTCAACAAACACTAGAAGCCGATTGGTCCACGTCAACAAGAAATTGACCTATTTATTAAACATAATAAATGAAGTAATTAAATGTTATTTATAAAATAAAAAATGTTTATTAATTAATGTATTATTTATTTATGATTTTTATTTATTTTTTTGATGTATTTTATTATGAATTTATTTTAATGATGTATTTATATGTATGTTTACATGTATTTGGAATAATTTATTTTTATTTTGTATATTTTTATTTTTATTATTTTATTTTCTTATTTTATAAATTTATAAATTATTTTTGTGAGTATAAATATATTTTTATTTAATTTTTATAAGTTTATTTACATTTTTAAATAAATAGGTATATGTATATGCAGGTATACTTATAGGTATTTTACCTATATTTTATATACCTTTTATTTATTTAATGAATTTTATTGGTTTTCATTTTGGATTTGTATTTTTAATAAATTATTTGTAATATTTACAATTTAATAAAAATATAGATGAATAAAGTATGAAATAATGAAATCCCCTTTTATTTTATATACAAATACAACATAGGTATTTTTCATATGTATTACATAAGATTATTTTATTTTACAAATTCTTTTTTGTTTTTATTCTAATTTAAATATGTACAAGTATTATATATGTTATTTACAAAATTCTAAAAATATAAATTTATAGAAATAGTGAATGAAGAATAAATTAAATATTTTAATCGGGTAGAATGTACAATGAAGGCCAAAAACCTAACTTCCACAGGTGAACTCCAAAAATTATGAAACCAATTTTATTAAATAGTTCTTGAAAATTTATATACAATTAAAGGTGATTTTGGTTGATTTTGAGTTTTTATTTGCAAAATATGGGTCTGTGAAGTTGAAATTCTGGCTTTTTTATGTGTATAAAATGTACACTGTGTAATATTTTTGTACAAACTTAATTTTATATTTTTATTTACATTATTATCTACAGCTTTTATGTACAAAGTTTCTTGATTTGATGAATAAATAACTAAATACAAAAATAGGTATCAAAATGCATAAATGGATGAATAAATAAATGAGGTATTTATTATATTATTGGCCCTTATCTCCCCCTACTTTATTCCTTGTTGACCAATTCCATTCTGGACTTGGTCTCGGGGTTCGGGTTATAAAATATTTGCAATATTTTATTCCTTTTTCTTTTCTTCTCTTTATTCTATAATTTTGGCATTAAAAACCTTATTTTATGTACAATAAATATAATAAATAATAGATGCTATTATGAACAAATTGATGGTATTTACATGCATTTGCTGGAGTTTTTAAGGCCAAAATGATATAATAAAGGTGATGAAATGGAGATTCATCACCCCCTATACTTGACTTTGCTAGTCCCTAGCAAACACTTATGCAAATAAGTACAAAAAGAATAAAGAACAAGAAGAAAAGAAAAGCAAAAATAAAGAATGTATAGAATAAATTGAATTGATCATGATTATTAAACGTATCTGTACAAAATAAAAGTTTGGATCTCAGGTTAGACCTTGGTGTGAAAATGTGTGTGTAACCTAGTCGGGAACCAACTTTAAAACACAATAGCCTTCAAGTCACAGAACTTGGTTCAAATTACCTCAATGGCCAGGTCAGTACTAGCCTACGTCATACGCAAACCCTTATGACTATGAAGCTAACTTGTACAGTGTAAGTGGTAGTGGCTCTCCCCAACTGAAATGACAAAGAGACTGACTTCTCCAGAATGACAACCCAATGATTCCCCAATCCAACAGCTCTTTCCTCGAGGAGCGGGGTATTCCCTTCTAAGTTCAAGTGACATCCAACTCAAGAGGATGTAGAGAAAAGAATGGACGGTAGCCACTGTAGCTACCTATCCTGGGATGCAAGACCAGTGTAGTCAAGTCATCCAGCTGCAGGCTTACATGGTGTAACTTTGATGCTCAAGCTTGCTTCTTTTCTATACAACATATATACATACTCCGGCAGGCACTTTTATTTTTATTTTCAAGCTTGTCCACTTTTTTGGAGTTTTTTTTCTTTTTTTTTCAACATACTATTTGCAGCAACATTTACATAAGGAGTTTTTCCTCTTGAGCCAAAAGACTATCCCTCTTTTGAAGCATTATCGCAACCCACACTCTCCTGTCGTTAGACCTCATGGCTAATGGACCAGGTTGGGGTGCACTTCCCTCCCTAGACGAGGACGAATGTTTCCACCCGTGTGCATATCAAACTGGCAAATCCAACCCCCTCACCACTCCAACTGAGTTGAGCCAAGTGAAAGGTGCAAGTGTCCAAGTTAGGTCACGGCTGACAAGATTCATGCGTGTGTCTCGAAAAGTTCTTGTTAGTCAGTTGAGGTGACTTGAACCTAGTTCTGATTTCTCAAAGAATTAAGTCTAAATAGACATGAAGTACCTTAAACCTAGTTCCCATAATGTTCCTGTGCAGTTAGGTGCGGTAAGGTCCAACCAAGCTCCAATCTTCGACTTTATTGGACTAGTTCAATCATCAAGCTCGATGTGGAAGAATAATGAATGCTATGCAAATGCTATTTACAAATATGCAACTTTTCAAAGAATTTAAAAACAAAGAATATATTTACTCAAAGAATTTTTGCAAATAAAATATTTTTGGCACTTAAGAATAAATATGTACAACTATTTACACGGGTGTACCGCTTTATTTTACAGGATTTAAAGAATTAAGGATTTACAGTTTAGTTTTTATTTATAGGTATATATGTACAATTATTAAAGAATTTTGTATTATTTATTATTGATTTGATGTATATATTTTTCAAACTTATTTGAAAATCATTTTACAAACAATTTTGAAAAACTATAGTCCAAATTAATTTTTACAAACCTTTTACAAACATGTACACACATTTGAAAATCATTTTACAAAGGTTTTTAAAAATATTTTTGCAACCATTTTTAAAACCATTTGCAAACAATTTTTCAAACATTTTATTTCACAAAAAGAAAGTAAACTTTACAAACAAAAATGTTTTTACAAAGGTTGAAAACATGTAACAAAATGTTTTCAAAATAGTTTTCAAAAGATTTTCACAACGATTTTCAAACTATTTTTCAAACATTTTGCAAAAAACTTTTTCACCTGATTTATTAATCAGTATATACAAAAAGAATTTGAGGAATAATCACATCTTTTTATTAAGGTTTTTAATAAATTTTAAAGAATTATTAGCCATATTTTTAAAAGAATACGAAAGTGCGAGTTATGGCTAAAGTATATACAGAGTATATACGACCCCCTGTACTTAGCTTGAGCTATGTCTTCATAGATCGGAAAAGAGAAAGAGAAGACATAACTCGTGTTGAGTATAGACAAGTCTAAAGAATATACGAACAAGAGATGAACGAATGAGAAGTTGATCGTCCCTCCTATACTTAGGATCAAGTAATCCTAAGTATAGCAGACTGTACACAAAGCAGGGAGGGTCAAGGCTGGGAATAAACAGATCAATGAATGAACAAATTAGGGGTGTACCCCCCCATACTTAGGACAAAGTATGTCCAGAGTACAGAAAACTGACACAAAGGGGTGACACCTTTTATTGAGATAAAGAGATATGAAAAGGAAAAGAAGAAAAGATAAATATATATAGATTGATGAAAATATCGTGGAGAATATATGCATCACTCCCCCTATACTTAGGGTGAGATATCCCTAAGTATAGGTAACAACAGGAGTGACAAAACTGAACAATGAAAGAACAACGTGGTGTGTACCCCCCTATACTTAGGACAAGGTACGTCCTAAGTGTAGACACACAGATATGGTGCTAGATCTAGGGCACACATAACATGCGGGAGAAAGAATGAACAAGGCACACATATATACAAGTGGTGAAAAACTGGTGAAGTGCAGGACGGTATCTGACAAGTGAATACCGTACTTGCGCCATCGTCTCCCTGTGAGAACAGTGATGCACTCGGACGATGAAGGACACCCGGATAAGCAGTCAGGTGGGTGTCAGCTACCGGGGACACACAGATCAGAAAGTAAAGATATCCGGTCCGGTAGCATGAAGCAGCCAATCGGCTCATAGGGTCAGCATGAGGGAACAAAGCTGATATAGTCAGACCGGAAGGAAGACGGAACAGTACAGATTCCTCCGATCAATCAGAGTCTCATAAGATCAGGAAAGGTAAGGAACAAGAGACATCGTGGTATCCGATGATCGTGAGGTAGGAAGATCATAGGTACACACCGAATCCCGCAAGACATGGCTCACTCCTGCGAGGGTCGTCAAGGTGAGCAGGCTCAAAGGAGCCGGGAATCAGATCATAATCAGAAGACTTGGTCCAGTGATCCGCAGATCGGATACACAATCAGAGAGAGGACCAAGTACACAATTAAGAACTCTCGGCTTCATTCTCCGCACACAGGAGACACCAGAAATGAAGTCGAGTACCTAAAATATGATGTACTTTCCCGCAGGTAACCCTCGGGGAGTATTACATGCTAGTCAATGAATAATCAGAAGAAGACTTGACCTTGCGAGGGTCGTCAAGGCAAGCGAACGCAAAGTCGTCAGTGATCCATCAGATGGATCATCAGGTACGGTCTCAGTAGGCGACATATCGACTACCCACAGAAGAGACCGATAAATCAGGAAAGTGTGACAGCATCCTACAGATAACCCTAGGGGAACGTGCTGCCAGCTAGGCATGGAAATAACAGATATCAGGAGCTCAACCTTGCGAGGACCGTCAAGGAGAGCGGACTCAAAGGAGTCTGATCAGATGGATGCCATGATCCGCAAATCGAATAGGCAACTCAGGATGGGACCAAAAGCATATATATCAAATGACTTGGTTCCATGCTCTGCAGATCAGAGGCACAGTCAGAAGGGGAACCGAGCATAAAGAGAGTGTCGCATACTCCCGCAGATAATCCTCAGGGAGTTATGCAATCTAGGCAAGGAATAGTTAGAATGTATCTCTACCTTGCGAGGATCGTCAAGGAGAGAGAAGAGGCTCAAAGTATCCGGGTCCATCAGACGGACTCACATAGTAGTCACAGTAGTCGACAAAATCGGCTACCGACAAAGGAGACCAAATCAGATCGGAAATATGTCGTAGTCTCCCGCAGATAACCCTTGGAGAGCTACGAGCTAGTCAAGGAATAATCAGAAAAGAGCTCATCCTTGCGAGGACCGTCAAGGAGAGCGGACTCAAAGGAGTCTGAGAAAGTCGGTCTCATCCCCAATAGATCAGGCGCATAATCAAAGAGGGAGACCAACTGCCCATATCAGACGAATCGGCTTCGTGCCCCAACAGATGGAGGCACCAGAAGTGAGTGAAGCAGATCGTAAAGAAAGTGTCACATCCTTCTGCAGATAGTCCTTGGGAAGTGATGTGAGCTACACAGTGAATAATAAGAGTATCTCCTGTCCATGCGAGGGTCGTCAAGGAGAGAAGGGGGGCTCAAAGGAGCCGGATCCATCAGACGGATCCACAGAGAATATGGTCATGGTAGGCGGCAGACAGCCTACTAGCAGAAGAGACCATCATAGCTATAATGTGTCATAGCTTCTCGCAAATATCCCTCGGAGAGCTATGAACTAGGCAATGAATAATTGGAATATCAAGGCTCATCCTTGCGAGGACCGTCAAGGAGAGCAGTCAGACAGTTGGCCTCATGTGCCGACAGATCAAGCACACAATCACAGGGGAAGGCCAATCAAGCATATCATCTGACTCAGTTTCGAGTCCCACCAAAATGGCGACCCAAAAAGTGGATGAAACCGCAGTCCTAGAAATTATCGCATCCTCCTGCGAATAGTCCTCGAGAAGGGATGTGAGCTAGATCAATGTAGGTCATGGGAATGCTGGCATAAAATATCAGGTCCTCGAAAGAGTGTGAATCCATCAATCAACAGGAGGGCATAAGATCATGTGAGGGAGCAAATAATTAGGTCAAACACAAAACATCCCTGAGGTCAATCCAATCAACTGAGATGGCACAATATATCATCAGGACTCCTCTAAGTGCCAGGGTGTATCAAATAGTCAGGAGATCAAGGATGGTTCAAACAGGAAGATGAGAGATCATTCAGGATCCGCACACCTTTCTCAGGAAGTCCAAATCGGAATAATCAGTCAATCCTCAAAATCAAGATGGGTCGAACCTCAAGATAGATAGATCAATCAATACTCATGAAATCATCACCAAATCATCGCATCATAACACATCCTCAATCCGATGCGCGAGAACTAAATCCTCAATAAAGAATCAAACCTAATCATCATGCCTCATCGAAAATCCTTAATAAGCTCATATGCACGTATCAGAGACAAATCCACCAAATCAAGCTCAGCATCCTCAACATCATTGGCTCGGCTTACACAAATAATCAAGGTAATCATGAACTCTTCGATGCGGGCCTTATCGATATGCAGAGCATTCCCGGGTAAAGGAAGAGGTGATACGGGGGGGTACGAGGAAGGTGGATAAGAAGGATAACACAATGGAGTGGAGAAGCTGATTGAGCTTGCGCGCCAATATCATGGGTGGTAAAAGAGTGACACAGAGGGGACGAGGAGGGCGGGCGAGAAGACCGGGACATAGATAAAATTGGATGTTCCTACACAAGGTGGGAACACCGTCAAAATGGTGGTCCGAAGAGCATGCTCTCCTCAAACCTGAGAAGATGAGGATGGTACGGAGAATATGAGGAAAGTGATGAAGAAGAGGGAAACAAAGGACTTGGCGAAGAATGATTGAGCTCAAGCGCCAATATCATGACTCGATGCAAAATGAAGAGATATATGTATAAGAGGGGTAGAGAGACTCAAATATGGAAAATGCATGACTCACACTGATGGGACAGACTACTCTATTAAAGAATGAAAAACGCAAAGGACTCCAAGTCACAATCAATACACAAGGCAAACCCCCAATTCACCTACTCGACACAGTGAAGACCGTCAGGTGACGATCATTTATCTTTTCAGTTTTCGAGTGAGGTGAGAATCACAAAGTTGTACAAACACTTAGGAGGCTTGATGGGATTTGGGCTCTACTCCTTAGTGTGTACGTGAGCAATTAAAACGCAAACAATGAGGGGGTTGCTCTCCCCAAGACAAGGAAGTCCATTATGTTTTATTTTTAGGTACAATAGAGTTAGCAGTCTCGATTTTATTTAAGTTGTCACTTTTTTGGGTATTTTCAATGCACGTGCCTATCAAGGTTCCAATTTCCCTTAAGCATCCTAGGTTGGTAAAAACAGAGGGAGAAAGATCGGAAAAGCCATGCAAGTCGGAAATCGATGATGCATGCTAAGTAAGAAGACTTACAGTGCCTCCAGCTCTCTCCATGTGAGATGCATAACAGAATTTGAAACCTATGCTATATGCAAATGCAAGCCGAAGAAATCGCCCTAAGTTCAGAAATTGCTATTATCGTGAAGCACTACAAGTCGCTCGCCGATCTTCAAGCCAGGAGTCCGGTCTAGGCTCACCCCTCCTCCTCTCAACACATCGAGTTCAGGAGAAGCGCTTGGCAGGGTGAGCTCGTGGCACGTAGGCTCGAAGATGGTGAGGCGACTGTTTAGAGTTTGACTAAGTCCAGGAGCGCATCTATAGGTACATGCAAATATATTAAGGGCTATGGACCTTAGTCTACGAGCAAGCTATTCCTAAGCTAAGGCTCATTCACACAAAATATTGAAAATAAAATAAAGAAAAGAAAAAGCGTCAAAACCATCGAGGCCCCCAAGGGAACAATCCCTCGGGCATTGGACCTCGGGAGTTGGAGTGTACCTGTGAGAGTCCTGTATTATTACAAATTTTCTAAGTGTCACTCTCTCACATAAATATACATATTAAAATAAAATGCATAAAAAGTGTAGACTGTCTTCCGAAAATTCTCCTTCATTTGCCTTAGATGCTCTCTCATGTTGGCTGATGTAGAAAAGCCAACTCCACCTCGCTTGGGTGCATAGGTCCTCCTAGGAGGTCCTCCGTCGCTTGGCGGTCCCTCGCATCAAAGACAAATAAAAGAGATGGGTCAGAACAGTCAATCAATAATCTCAAGAAAGATCAAATAAATAAATAAATAAATAATGGACATGAGCAAAGAATTAAATAAATAAATGAACAACTATTCAAAATCCGTTGCCTCCCCGGCAACGGCGCCATTTGATGACTGAGATTTGTTAAGGGTCGTATTAATCCACAAGGCGGATCAATAGTCGATGCGGTGACCGCTTAATAAATCCCAAATCAATCAACAATCAACCCACAATAAAATGTATGCAATGAATATCAAAAATGTGGAGTTAAAATTTATTATAAGTCTACATGCAATTGTGTATAGGTGTAAGCACAAGTAGAAGTCAAACACTAGGAGGCGAATGGTGTTGTGGTAGAAAATTGGTTGCGCAGTTATTCAATTCATTGTTCATGTCCAATTCCTTATTGTTTTTGTGGGTTTTTTATTTTATATATTTTTTATTTTATTTTTATTTTTTTATATTTTTATTTTGTTTTATATTTTATATTTTTTATTTTCTTTTTATATTTTTAATTATATAATATAGATATATATACATATATATATAAAGATATATATATAAGAAGAGAGAGAGGAGTAGTATAAGGATAAATATTTATATAAATACTCAATATATATTACATATAATATTTTTGCCATTTTTTATATTTTTGTATTTTTTAGTTATTTTTCTGGAATTTTTCTAATTTTTATGTATTTTTAATTCCAAAAATGTCCCTAGTATAGGACTAATTAAATAGCCGAAACTAATTTTGGTTTGAAAAATAAAAAGTAAGTTCAAAATTTACCCAAATTATTTTTAATACAATAATAATAATAATATATATATCATTATAAAAGAAAAAGACATATTTTGGGGTGTTTTAAGGGTTTTTCTATTTTTTTGTTGGATTTTGGAGCTTTCTGATTTTTTTATTTTTCTTTTTCTTATTTTTAGCGTTTTTCAATTTCTGGACTCAATATATATAAATATACCATATATAATTTTTTTTAATTTTTCATAATGTTTTTATATTTTTTATATTTGTCTAAATTAAACAGTGCAAAAAGGGCTCCTTTTTCATTTTTATTTATTAGGTTAAATGAAAAAAATGCAAAATGGACATGTGGCGTGAAAGTACACTACATGAAGCATCTAACCTACTTTTTTTGGATTTTTAGGAGCTACATAGGTATTTTTAATAAATACATAAAAGACACAAAAATTAAACAGCCTGGCAGGGACATTTTTGCAAATAAAATAAATCACAGGGGTCACAGTGCAAAAATACCTACTATAATAAACATTTATTTTAATTTTTGGAACTCATTTACAAATAACAAAAATGCCAGGGTATACACTACAAAATTCGCGCGCCTCACGTGGGACTGCACGTAAGGCGCGGAAGGACCAAAATGCAAATTATATAGAAATACAGGGGTCCTTTAGCAAAAATCACAACTTTATTTACACTAAATATTTATTTTACAGAATTAAAATCTAAATACAAAAAGTTAGGGGGTTGTATGTGAAATTTACCCCCAAACGCATGCGGATGAACGGCTGGATCTCGATCACTTAACACATGGCGTTCATCCCGCGGCAGGTACCGATTCGTCGATGAACGCATGAGATTAAATCTCGTGGATGAGATCTACGGTGAATGCGTCGTTCCATCAGACGGCTGAGCTTCCACCTGGGGCTCCTCCTTCATCCAACGGCAGGGGGGCATCCGGAAGAACAGGGAGGAAGGTTCGCCTTCCTCCAGTGATATCTCCCCCCCCCCCCCCCGTCGCTCTTTGCTGCTCCTTAGGATCCCGACACGTCGCAGGTGCTCCAAGCTAACCGCATGAGGCTTCATATCGCCAAAGGTCGACCGGAGCGCCGCCACCAGGTCGATGTCGAGGTGGCGCTCCAAGTACCTCCGGCGTACATTGAAGAACACCTCCATGTGCCTCAATGCACCTAGTACCTGCACAAGATGAAACGAGGGATGAGGGCAAACTTCCTCGTCCTGTCAGAACGAAAAATGGGCGAAAGGGGGCTTCGGGCGGTGATCTCCAGCGAACGGCGGATGGAGGAGATCTAATCTCCAGATCTGGTGAAGATCTGGGTGAATGAAGGTGCCTGGGGTGAAGGGAAATGAAGGGGTAGGAAAATGGAGGCGAGAGGGCGGTCGAAACACGGGTGGATCACAATGAACAGTTCGTCGGAGCGGAGCTCCGACGAACTACGAATCGGCCATTCTATGCTACATATAATCGCTAAACACTAATCTAAAGATATAAATGAAATGCTAAAACTAAAACCTAACTAAAATGAGTAAAGGCGCAGCTCGTACCTGGCGAAACACCAAGGAGCAGAGGCCTCGCCGGAGCGGCGGCCTTGGGTGCAACCACCGCCTTCTCCAACCAATACGAGGTACCAGGAGAGTCCTACTGTCACCAGGAGTCCACCTAGACCGAATGCGAGGAGGGGAGATGCGTAATGGCTGACCAAAATTGCGAAAAAAGTGGAGGTTCTTTATTTAAGAACAGTTGGAGCACCCTTATTGACCGGGCCGTAGCGGCGAATCTGGGATATGTACAAAAGAACAAATGAATGGGCGAGCATATACAATGAATGAGGAACACTTTTCATGAAGGCGGCGATGGCAGACAATGGACGGGTCGAGGGTGAATAAAGGGAGAAGACGCGTCTTTCTGACACTCGCGTCACATCAGCCGCTTGGGGGAGCAGTTAAACAGGCGGTCAACAAATGCTGGAAGCTGATTGGTCCACGTCAACTAGAAATTGACCTATTTATTAATCATAATAAATGAATTAATTAAATGTTATTTATAAAATAAAAATTGTTTATTAATTAATGTATTATTTATTTATGATTTTTATTTTTTTTGATGTATTTTATTATGAATTTATTTTAATGATGTATTTATATGTATATTTACATGTATTTTAATTTATTTTTATTTTGTATATTTTTATTTTATTATTTTATTTTTTTATTTTATAAATTTATAAATTATTTTTGTGAGTATAAATATATTTTTATTTAATTTTTATAAGTTTATTTACATTTTTAAATAAATAGGTATATGTATATGCAGGTATACTTATAGGTATTTTATTTATATTTTATATACCTTTTATTTATTTAATGAATTTTATTGGTTTTCATTTTGTATTTGTATTTTTAATAAATTATTTGTAAGATTTACAATTTAATAAAAATATAGATGAATAAAGTACGAAATAATGAAATCCCCTTTATTTTATATACATATACAACATAGGTATTTTGCCTATGTATTACATAAGCTTATTTTATTTTACAAATTCTTTTTGGTTTTTATTCTAATTTCAATATGTACAAGTATTATATATGTTATTTAAAAAATTCTAAAAATATAAATTTATAGAAATAATGAATGAAGAATAAATTGAATATTTTAATCGGGTAGACTGTACAATGAAGGCCAAAAACCTAACTTCCACAGATGAACTCCAAAAACTATGAAACCAATTTTATTAAATAGTTCTTGAAAAGTTATATACAATTAAAGGTGATTTTGTTTGATTTTGAGTGTTTGTTTGCAAAATATGGGTCTGTGAATTTGAAATTCTGGCTTTTATTATGTGTATAAAATGTCCACTGTGTATTATTTTTGTACAAACTTAATTTTATATTTTTATTTACATTATTTACTACACCTTTTATCTACAAAGTTTCTTGATTTGATGAATAAATAATTAAATACAAAAATAGGTATCAAAATACATTAATGGATGAATAAATAAATGAGGTATTTATTGTATTATTGGCCCATATCTCCCCCTACTTTATTCCTTGTTGACCAATTTCATTCTGGACTTGGTCTCGGGTTCGGGTCATAAAATATTTGCAATATTTTATTCCTTTTTCTTTTCTTCTCTTTATTCTATAATTTTGGCATTAAAAACCTTATTTTATGTACAATAAATACAATAAATAATAGATGCTATTATAAACAAATTGATGGTATTTACATGCATTTGTTGGGGTTTTTAAGGCCAAAATGATAGAATAAAGGTGATGAAATGGAGATTCATCAAGACCCCTCGAAATTGGAGAGATTCTAAGATCATTCTAGGAAGGCCCTTCCTTGGAACAACAGGGGCCTCATTTGATTATAAGATCGGGAAGATTCAGCTCCAAACTCGAGGCAGAGATGAGGAACTCGAGATGAAGCAGACAAGGTGGCAAAGGCCAGATTCTGAATCTAGCACCGAGTACACTTCGTCAGAAGCAGATTGTGTTCATGTAGATATTGTTGGGCCATGGAGACAGAACCCAACTAGTACCGATGAGTCACTCTCTGAAGGATATGGGAAGATCCTCAAGCGCATCATGGAAACGTGTGGATCGCATCGAATGCGATCGGGAACGACTAGTCGCACAAGTGGATCTGGGCAGTGGAGTTAAAAAAAATTTAAATGATGAGACCACATGATCCAAGAACCTTTCTCGAATAGTTTCATCTAAACCATAATTAGGTATAAGGTTTACCTCTTGAAGCGTGGTTACGATCGAGTCCCTAAACGAAGAGACCTCCTGTCTCAAGTCCGATCCAACGGAGGAGACGCTTGAGAGCGCATTGATGAGACGCATCCTTCTCATAATCCATGTTGATGATCCAAGCAATGAATTGCCTGATCTCGTCACATGAGATCTGACGTCTTCTTAACGAGCGAGGTGCATCAAAGGAGATGGAGATCCACGAGCAAATACTTCGGCAGCATTAACGACGATGGTGCGGTGATGACAACTCTCTTAATAGCTCCATGGTAGACGGCCACAAGAGAAAGAGGGAGAGAGGCACATGACGTGTAGAGTGAGAGGAAGAGAGCATTTGTTGTTGTCGTAAAACGTGTATTTTGAAGATCAAGGGGTGCCTCTTCTTATATAGAGTTTTGGGAGTCCATGGATCCCAATCCATGGACAACACACAATCAATGGTTGAGATTGACTTGTGTTTCTTTCAATGGCTAAGATGTTGTTGTAAAAATACAACAATAATTGATTTAATTTGAATTAATTCATATTGATAAATTGACATAATTAATTCCAATTTAAATCACATTTTACTAGAAAAGAGATAATGAGACGATTAAACCAATCCCCTCAAAATAGGAGGACGGCTACCATCATCTCATGAGATCTCATTATCTCATGATATCTCCAATATTGACAACAACAATAGTTGTAAATTATTTCACAAAAATAATTCATAATTATATTGTGAAATATTGCGAGCCAATGAAATTATGTGAATCTCATTCACAACCCAAAAACAAAAATGTAATTATATTTTCAAATAATCATTCAATGTGAATACAATTCACATTGACAATTAATCAATGAATATAAATCATACTATGGTCTCTTTAATATATTATAAATCACATTTATAATATATCTGAATAATATCGATAGTTCTATCACATCACCCTCAGGTATTCCGAATACATGTACATCCTGCATACTGGAAGACCCAGAATAAACCCGAAATATAAGATCAATTTTACACTGTCTACTTCAGAGTTTTATAATCATGTTTCTCATTAGATCATTGGGAGTCGATATCGATCATATGCTTTTCAAAAATTATATCATATCGAGGTATTGATCATATACTTTTCCAAAAGTATATATCAAACCTACAAATTCAGTCAAGCTTCCAAAGCGAGACGACCGTGCACGGAATTTGATTCTTCCCAATATCTCATGAGTGAGTTCATGTCTTCCGGTTCAGTGATGAACCTGTATGATCTCTTTGGGTGATCGTATTACTCATTTGCCCTTATATTGTATAGACCTTGACTAGGTCGTCAACCTATTGGTCTTCCAAATGTACATACTCAGACATATAGTAACACATATGTCTCCGGTCAGAGGATGCGTGCCTATATCGTGACAGAATACGACATGGGACTTTGGTTATCTCGATCTCGTTAAGTCAACACTTTGACCTAACTAATTTGACACCTCCGAATCTCTATTCCAATGCAGAGGACCTACATCAAGAGGTCGGTCAGATATCAGCCAAGTGAGAAAGGATTGCCATCTCCTACTCAGGCTGGAGATCATCTCTTAATAATCATTTGACGGTACTTGATGAGTCCTCAATCTAACTCTTTAGATATTCATCAAAGCACCAGCCTCTATGATCCAATACTTGAATCAACAGTTGTATGATCATAAAGATGGCCATGGTACATAACCCTAATTGTACTAAGGGACCTATTATGCAAATTAGTTATTCTTCATTTCAGATCAGGGAATGATATTCATAGTAACATTTATTGCATAATGGTTGGTCGTGGGCTCGCATATCCAGCAATCTCCCACTAGCCCAAAGAGCCATTAATGGGCTAATCTTTAAACTCACACTCATGTGACAATCATAGGCTATTTAGAAAAATAGCTAGGTAAGCTGATCAATCACTCTGTTCCTGAGAGACTATGCCAAGTCCTTTTACGGCACTTGCATATCACCCAGTAACAGTGCTCGCATCCAATGCGAATGTTGCATCTTATGCAACCAATACTCAATTTTGTTAGTTATAGTGTCCCTGACTCTACAGCTCAATAATTATTATAATTAGTACGTCCATAATCCTTATTAGAATATCCTTATTCCTGGAGATCTCTATCTCCTAAGGTATCCACAGTTAAGACCTTTTATATCACTATCTATAAAGTCTTAAGTTCTTCAAGATAAGACTTAGAGATCACTATCTCTAAAGTCTTGTCATCTATGAAGATAATGTTATTACTGCAATCAAGTGTTTTATTTCCATACTATGATTAGTAACAGTTTACTACTCCCACTGCATGGCAGATATCTGGCTTTTGTACACACTTAGCATATACTCGGCTTCTCATAACTGATGCATAAGGGCAAGCAGTTCCAGCATTCACTTCCTCAACTCTTTGAGTTGCTATCCCTTTAGATAGGTTAGTACCATTTCTTAAGGGAAGTAAGCCTTTCTTGGAATTTTCCAGAAAATGGAACATATCTATCATTAATGCGACGGTTTCAATGCCCTCTTCTCTTTGCTTTTGAACATCTTCAGAACTAAGATCTAAGAGCTATCCATGAGATCATATCTCAAGGTATGGAGTAGCCAGATTATAAAACACGTATTATTATCCTTATATCATTCTAAATGATTATTATATTATCTACGTTTAGCATGATGAATACAATGGCACTCCTACTAAGCTTCACGTGGTTCATCAAGATTTTATCTGTAATATTAACATGTATAATTTCATTAAATCTTATGTTCCAACTACAAGAAGCCTATTTAAGTCCATAGATGGAGTTCTTTAGCTTGCACACCTTGTTTTCCTCATTCATGAAGCCATGGGGCTACTTCATATGAATATCCTCAGAGAGGTATTCATAGAGGAATGCAGTCTAGACTTCTATCTTGAAGATGACAAAGTCAAGTTGTGTAGTTATAGTTAGCAATAATCTGATGAGTTTAATCATGGTCGATGGACAGCAAGTCTCATCGCAAGAGATGTCTTCTATTCCGTGTGTAGCTCATGGCTACGAGCTGTGCTTTGAAGGTCTCTACCTTCTCATGAGGCTTCCTTTTTCTATTGAAGATCCATTTACACCTTAACAGGTCTTACCCATATAGGTGGTCCTCGAGGAATCATATACAACACTTGTATATGAAGTCTACTTTAGACTTGATTGCTAATATCTATCTTTCCATGTCATGATCTTTAGAAGCTTCATCACATGAATTTCAATCAATGTCAGATTTCTCTGACACATGGAATCCATTCTCGAACTCATTTGAAGAGGCATTAGTCTTTCATCTTTAACTGTCCTTTAGTTTCTAACTTCAGGAGCCCCATTATTTCTCAAGATTAAATGAGTTCCTTTTACTTCATTTTCATCTTGATTCTTAAGAGAGTCATCCTCTAAGAATCATATCCTTATGGATGAGATCTTTTAAGAATCTCAAGGTCATAAAGTAGGTATCCAATACCATCCTTTATTTCCCAAATGAAGTAGCACTCCTTTGGTGCTAGATTCCATTTTACCAGCACGGAACCTTATAAGTATATATATTGTAGTCTCTACTACATATATACCTTGGAAACTAAGAGGTAGTTATGCTAATATTAATCATCGATCAAATCATGTCACACATGATCAATTGTATCTTCCAATAACTCTATTGAGTTTAGGTGCATTAGGAGGATGAGATAGGAATAAAATTCGTATATCCATAAGGTATTATTTGAATTCATCTAACAGGTACTTGCTACCTAGGTTAGATCAAATTCATTTCATCTTCCTTCAAACTTTGGTTCTAAATCAAAATTATGAAATCTTTGAACATTTCCAAGCTTTCTAAGGTGAAGAGGAGAAATCTCATATCACAAATAATCATTAAATGATATTACATATCATCAATGTTCATTATGATACAGATGAGCCACATACATCAGTATGTATGAGATCTTTAATACATTGGCATCTTTAACCATTCTCAGAGAAAGGTGCATTGGACATTTTTTCTTTGAATACAATATTCAAAAGTATGTAAGATTTGAGATTTTAGACATTCTAAAGTTCATCTCTTACTAGTCTATTGATCTCATCAACAGACATAAGTCCAAGGTTTGATGCCAGATCATTGTCAAATGATCGTCATCCTCCTATTGATCTTTTAAGGTTTAATTTTTAGCATTAGAAATGCTAATGAACCATTCATTAATTTCTAATTTCATATAGTCCTCCAGACATTAAAATACTATCTGAAATATATCCATCATAACTCTTTATGATAGGACTATTCCAGAAATCATGTCTATTTCCAACATTTAGAAATAAACAATGAATGTTTCCTAATATCTATGTAGTAGAGACCATTCTCTAAGACTAAGGGCTCTCCCACTGAAAATATGAAGTCTATCTATCCAATAGAGATTGTTCCAACAATTGCATCAATCCATGTGGATGACTATTAAACCTTAAGATCAAATTTTCTAGTCTTCTAAAGCATATGCAACCAATTGCAAATGTTACTAGAAAAATGAGATACAATTATTAGACTTTTAATCTTATCCTATAAGAAAGTCAATTTCAATGATTAAATGTAGATGTAGATTATTCCGATGCACTATCTGGGTCCTTCTCTAAGGATCCACGATAGACTTGATAGTCATACTATCAATACATCGGCTTATTGCAGCATTGGCATTATCCAAGTCTTTGGATGTCATATGTGTGGAAACCATAGAAGTGCAGTCAACTATTTGACTTTTCTTCTAACATGGGTCCGGCCCATGCTTCTATTGTGCTCCTTTCATCTCTTAAACAACCATTGCATAAGACAAAGGATCTCTTATGTTGAATTCAAAAGATTTTAATATAAGAGTATTTCGACATTTATATATGCTTCATTCAATTCATACAATATGAATAGTATGAAGTTTCATGAATGACTAGTGTATAGATAGTAGGATGGTGACACTCATCATATCTCATACATCTAAACTCTTAAAGACTTAGGTTCAGGTAGGTATTCAAACATTTTGAATACATCATCTCTTATAGAGCTACCATTCTGCATGATGCAGTGAACCATGTCATTCATGATTAAATGTCGAGAGCACATATGAATGCCATAACATCATCTTAGATTTTGTAAGGATTATTTGACAATTACGATCATCATCGACATGTCACTTCCAAAGTACATTCGACGAAACATCAAGACTATAGAGACATACAAACCCTAGGGTTGTAGACCTATGGTCTATTTAATTGTCATTCCTCATTATTAGAGGAAACTTGCACATTACAACCACATACAGTATGTATTCAACTGCAAGTACAATATCTTGATCATGGATCCAATCCATGATGTTTTACTGGTTATTATTGAGTATAGTATTGAGTGGGTTTAATGAAGGATTATCTGAAATAAGAAATTTGCATAAGTATATATATATATACACGTTTTACTTTGATTTAGAAATTTTTATATCAAAGTTGTCTTGCCATGTCAACATTGAAAGTTCAGTCCCTTAATCACTTTCAATGTAAGAGATATACTTACCATTATATCTCAAGCAAGATCTGGGATCTCCTTCCTTATCTTTATAACATCCCAATAATATGAGAATCTGTGACTCGGATAAAAAGAAGCAGGAACACATTCCGCATGCAAGTCCAACTTGCATCTCCCAATTCGGTCTTTAACACCCCGGGCCCACCACACCTAAGGTGATGTTGACCCGTCATTAATTGAACCAACCATCAACAGGAATACAACTCACTATGCGCAATCCAATATCACCCCAATAATATGAGGACCCGATATTTGAGGTCACTACGCATACGTCCTTACTCTTTCGAGAAGCGAAGAGCCCGATCCAAATAGATTGTATGCAGGAGCTGTCACTTCGGACAAGCGTCTCCTACATACAATATCTACCAATGGAACCTTTCGCCTTGACGGGAGACCATGGATGTCACTTATGTGATCCTCTACCTCATATTCAAATTCTAATTAATCATTATGAATAATATTCATTATGATTAATTCTTCCAAAGGAAATAACAACTCTATTCATAATAGATTGTTTTAATTTTAATTGGATTCCAATTAATCTAATCATATCAAATTAATGATTTAATTAATATCCAAACAAACATTTTAATTTTTACTTGAAATATGGTATTATCTCAAATACGTATTATTTCAAATTTTAATAATTAGAAAAATACATCATGATCTCTCAAGAATTATCCGTTCCCTACCCACTATCATGACTAGTACCGACGCGAGTGGGATAGACCGCACACGGTGCAACCTGCTACCCCAATGCTCCCCGACTAGACACCATATCCACCTCGGGAAAAGATAATGCCAAGTCAACCACTTTGTACTTGAGATGATCATTGGTTTTTCAATCGAAATTATACCATATAGTAATAATCAAAACACTTTTGATTATAAGGAAATTTGCTAGACAAATTCCCAAACCTATTCAAGCAACGTGTTTGTTGAAAGTGTATCAAGTAACCAATTGGTGATTTAGATCAAATCTAATCATTTATTGGTTGAGGCAATGTCATTTAAGGGAACAATTATCATTCAGATATTTCTCAAATATTATTCATAATTATTACAAGAAATTAACCATTAATTTCACAAGTTTCTTAAATGACTATCACAAGGTTCATGATTATGATTGCAATTTTCAGCAGTGACCCTCATTTACTAAAATTAGCATATCTCATTCATTTTAAATCCAAATTAAGCAAAAATAGTTCCAAAGTTTGCTAACTTGATTTAAAATAGAACCTATATGATTAGCACGTATGTCCAGGCATTCTAAACAGTAATTAACTCCCAAATTACGTCATCATTCATCAGTCCCTAAATAGTGGATATATGTTCAATAAAATGATCGTATATTGAGTTATCGGATCCAAATAACGCAAACTCAAATCCCAAGATTTCCTTAACTATGGAGAACATTATCCAATTGAAATTTCATGTTTAAACATTTTAAACATGGCTTAAATTTTATAACAAAGCAGGGCTGCGAAAATTAAAATGCGATAAAATTTTCACACAATCCTTATGAACCCAAGTCTTCCTAGGTTTTATGGATCGCATCCAAAACCTCCAACCTGGCTCTAATATCACTTGAAGAATATGGTAAGATCTTCAAGCACGTCACGAAAGTGTGTGGATTGCATCGATTACGATCGGTTCGACTAGTCACACTAGTTGCTCCGGGCAGCGGAATTTAAAAAAAATAAACGATGAAACCACACGATCCAAGAACCTTTTTCAGATCGTTTCATCTAAACCACAATTAGGTATAAGGTTTACCTCTTGAAGCGTGGCTGCGATCGAGTCTCTAAATGAAGAGACCTCCTGTCTCATGTCCGATCCAACGGAGGAGACGCTTGCGAGCGCGTTGATGAGATACATCCTTTTTGCAATTCATGTTGATGATCCAAGCGATGAATCGCCTGATCTCATCACACGAGATTCGACGTCTTTCTCACGAGGAGGCGCATTGAAGGAGACAGAGATCCATGAGAAAATACTCCGGCAGCATTAACGGTGATGTTGAGGCGATGGCGACTCTCTTAATTGCTCCATGGTGGACGTCCATAAGAGAGAGAGAGAGGCAA